>VXAC01003492.1:160352-212705 GCA_013399225.1 Rhipidura dahli
AAGGAGAGGCAGTGGTAATCACAATTTATTAATTCATCAAGACTAAAATTGGCTGTAAAAAATATATCAGTTATGAAAGCTGACTTACTGACAAGAGTCTCTGAAACCAAGATGGAATTTCTCATCAAAATAGGAGGGGAAAAAAAGTGAGAATTCTCTGAATTCTCTTTTTAACCACGTTGTCTCCCTTCTACTTCATCTCTTGATAAATGACCACATTCCAAAGCAAATTCCACAGGTCCAACAAATTAGCAGCTTACTCTGAACTTTTGCAAGTATTTCCAGCTTCTGTTTGAAGAGTCCTCACAGTAAGACAATGTTGAAACATGTAAATAACTCCTTGAAAATGTCACAGGGCTCCTAATCATCTTCCTGGTTTCATGTGTTTGCTATACCAGAGTTAATCAAGTTTTTTTTTTTTTTTTTTGTTTCTAGAGAGTTCATTACAGAAGTCATTCACACAGTATCTGCTGGTGCCTAGAGATGAATAGCATAATCTCAGAGGAATGGGTCTACCCAAGGTTAGATGGAAAATGACTAATTATCATTATTAAAGAGACTAATTATCATCCTGAATCACCATTCAGCCATCTGTTATATAAGAGAATTCTGACTCACCCAAAAAAAAAAAAGAACCTTGTGAGAAAAGTCTAAATGTGT
Organism: Rhipidura dahli; assembly: GCA_013399225.1. Taxonomy (NCBI): domain Eukaryota; kingdom Metazoa; phylum Chordata; class Aves; order Passeriformes; family Rhipiduridae; genus Rhipidura; species Rhipidura dahli. Next base: position 161,013 of record VXAC01003492.1, read on the forward strand.
TTTGATAGAGTACTTAGGGAGGTAATAGCAGTTAAATGGTAAATAGCCTTCATTTTCAAGTAATGAACATTTTCAAGTTTCTTCTCTAAATGTTTGTATAAGGAATATGTGGACAGAGACTGCTAGTTATTAAATGATGTTATTAGCATTCCATGTTCATTTCCCCTTGCACAGGCAGACTAGTGGAAATCAAAGCATATGTTAAACAGAAAAACTTCACAAGAGTCTTGAAACAAATTTCATGGGTTTAATACAAATTATGTGATAGCTTATGAGTTGTGCATTAAGTTGCAAACACATATAAACACATTGTGTGTGCTTTCATTTTCTATGGAGAATTATATATATAATTTAAAATGTGGGTATTTGTGTGTATAAACATACATAATATACACAGCATGGCAGATATTCACGGTTGTATCATAATAGCAAACTCACCCAAAACTCTCAAGAAAGGCTAGGAGTTTTAAGTCATTTACAATATCATCTCCAATATTTCAATTGAGCAAATTGTAAAGTTTGCATTTTTTTTTCCAGCAAGAACTTCACTTGTGTCAGAAAATACCTATTATCTTTCTGTGATAGTTATTCATTGTTCTTATTTTTAGCATGTTAAATTTTACATCAAAAGGCTGAGATTGGATAAATTTACTGCTTCTAACTACTGTCTGTGAGGCTGGTGTAAAGGAGTGATGTCCTGCTCCCTGAAAATAATTAAGCATGGTTGGATAGAATAAGCTCCTGGACTGAGGCTTTGAATGAGAGAAAGCAGCAAGAAGCTTGAAGTGCAGAAGGAACCACAAGCAGAGTTTTTCAGGACTGCTGAAAGACTCACTCGTTGGAAACTCCTGTTTCTCAGGACAAACACTCTAGGTTGTGCCTCCAGTAGCAGCAAGCATAGTCCAATAGCAGCAGACCTGTGGAGAAAACTGGTGCTAAGGACATGGTGACTGCAGGATAGGACACAGTGACCGCAGGATATATACTTCATCAGGATTTACTTCAGCTTAAATTTAGTATGGTTCATGGACTGAAAGTACCTCAGCAATAGGAGTATGTGCTTCTGAAATGCATTTCCCAATCTAATGCTGTTAAAGAAAAAGAACAGCTAGTTTTTATGCTTGCTGAGACCACTCTGTGAATAAACCAAAGCACAATAAATAGTGGCACTGGGGAGATCTGCTCTAAAAATGCAGTCCTGATCCAAAATAAAATTGTAATGTAGAAAAAATCTTTGGAGGTGAATGAAAAGCAATTTTTTCTTAAAAGATAAAATGTCCAGTTGGTGAAAGCTGAAATGCCACGGACAATTGCTGGAGAGATGGATCCATTCTGCAATAACAAAATGGCAGAACATAGACAGGTTTTCAGACTTTTTTTTTTTCTCTTTTGTCTTCAACAAAAGATCCCAGTCTCTCAGCAGGCAGTGTCACTTCATTGCAGATTGTTAATTAAGCCACCTTAACAGGAACTTGAGAAAAGAAAAAGATGGTGCTATCATCCAGGTGTTATCTCAGACCTGGGAGGAGGTTAATAAACTGGGGGAGAAGAATCTATCACTGATAATGGACACAAAGAATGCAAAATTTATGGGTCACAAAGAAAGCCAACTCACAGCTGTCCTGAAATCAGCTCAGACTGGGTAAAAGGTAATTTCAGCAAGGGGAGATAGTGACCGAATCACAACCCACTGACTCAGGAAACCCTCCAATTCAAAAGAAGAGAAAGACTGGGCATGGAATTAGTCAGCATTAGGAGTGAGGGAATCATTTAACCAGTAGAATAAGAGAAATCCATAGCCAGTGAGCATTAATTTCTTTATTTTCTAAAATGTATAACTGTATAAATGTATATAGTGAAAAGTTTTGAACATCATCAGGACCCCCACCACCAACAAGTGCAGGGTGAGGAAGGACCAGCAGAACACCACAGAATCCATGGGTGGTAACTATCTTCTCGATCTCTCTCTCCCTCTCCCTCTCTCCCTTCCCATCACTTTTCTATTTCTTTCTATTTCTCTGTTAAATAATATCTGCATTTTTGACTTCAACATATAATCTCATTTGCACCTTAATTTGGGCAGAGGCATCTCTCTCACTAATCAGATCTTAACACAAGGTTCCCAAAGGTATAAGTAAAGGTGTTTAGAGAGTTCTTCAAAATAAAAGCACTGAAAAATGTAGAGGCCACATGACTATAATCATCATCACAAATGAATAATTACTTGTCATTATATGGTCGTAACTTTTTGACCAGGGTGAAACTGGTCTTAGGGATCAGACAGAGAAAAAACAGCAGATATCCAGGATACATAAAATACCATATGTATAATAAAACTTGAATGTAAAATGGAAATGTGAATTAATGAAGAACAAGAGGATTGTGTTGAAAAAAAGAAAAATTACAAACCCAAGTAGATCCACAAGTAGGGAAAAAACCTCCTTCCACTAACATCATACTCTTCCTGATTCCCCTTATGACATAAAAAGGATTTAAAGAATAAATATTTGAAATTATGATGTGGCCTCCATATTTCTCTTCCACTTCAGGTTCATCTATAACAGATGAACCACAGATTAGGCTGTACCTTAAAATAACAACTTATACTTCCAGGTTAAGAAATTGATATAAATCATGCAAACCATTTATTTATTTGGGTTCAGTACAAAACTGTTAAACCAAAGTCTGCAGTGAAACCTAGGTTACTGATAGCCAGATCATCCAGGTGCTGTGTTTATCATTTTAAAACTGCAGTAGGTTCTATGACACTGTACAGAAAGAAGGTGCTGATCAAATCAAATCTAGCAAAGTATAATATCTTCTTTCTGCTTCTCAATTCCTTCAAATTATCCTAGGACTAAAAATAAAAAATCAAGCCATTTCTAGTATTCTTTGCATCCTGCTTAAAGTGCAGCTGAGAACATGCTGATAGGATCTCTCTTTCAGGACAAAAGAGAAAACATCCTAAATAAAACCTTGATTTTTTTCTGATGTGTGAAAGAGCACACAGTCTTTTTCTTAGATGGTTAGGATCTGCACTACTGAAAAGCTGTGTAAAGACAGATAAGAGTGACCACTGGTGTAGTCTGTTGCATAGTTTGCTTCCTCTTTTTTGCAAGATTTTAAGTCATCTGTTTCACTGAATATAGTAGAACAAGAAAGTTTTACAAAGGTCAGATGAAAGACAATCATGACTGGTTTTTTGTATTGCCTTGGTTTGTTTGCTTACCAGGTTTTGCTGTACATCTTTAAAAAGGGTTGGTTGTGCAGCAAAGTTAAAAATCTGCTTATTTGTCTTTCCTGGCTGCTGTAATTCAATCAGATAGGATTTTCTGGAAAGATTAGATTTTGCTTTTCCTGCAAGCGTCTGAACTTTTCAGGGTGAGTCTTCTGAGGGTCATATAGAAAATGAGCCGAAGGATATCATGGCCAAGCTGAGGCTGGGAAACCATTGACAGGAACAGGACAGAGGTGACCAGCCAAGTGCATAAGGCAACAGGCAGAACAGAGGTTCAGAGTGCATCAGCTGAGGTGTGATGGCACTCAGCTGCTGTCTTGCATTGTTGTAGGGGACAAAAACAATGGAGAAAATACTCATCCTGAAAAGACACATTAGAAAAAGTAGAGATTGCATAAAAATCTCCCTACTTTCACTCTCTCTTAGCCAGTAGGCCTAAGGTTTTACAATTAAGAAATATCTGTTTGGGTCAGTACTCTAAGAAAGCCTAGCTTTATAAGTTTCATGATCTCCTGCTATTTTGTATGTGCTCTCTCAAGAGAAAACATTCTCAACATCCTAGCCAATTTCTGATGTATTTTACCAACTCTGATGAAAAGAAATGTTCAAGGAGGAAAGAAAGGGGGAAAAAATTTAATGAAATTTGGAAATTAGAAAAATTACAATGAAAAAGACAGACAGAACCTATGGCAAGAGCAATTCTAAAGTATTCCAGATTGTCTTGTTCACATCTTCTCAAAAAACCGAGAAACTTACTTTACTCGAAAACGCCACATTATATCCTCACACTTCCCAGCATACATACTAAACATGCAATTTTAGAAAACCAGTATGCCACATCTTGCCATCATGTTCATCCCACATTCACTATTAGACCGAGTACCTGGGAAGATGAGTGAGCATGCTAAACATTACCTTCATCTGATGTTTCAGAGGGTCAGTGCATGAAGGCCACAGCTGAAACTTGGGCAAACAGAAATTCTTTTTCAGTTCAGGCAACTTTAAAAATGAAAAAGAAGTATCTTTATTATTTTTCAATCCTCAGTTTTTGCTATATAAAATAGAAGTACAAAAAGAACTTTTTCACTTTGCTCACTGTTAAATGCTCAGATACAAAATTCAATAGTACCATAAAAATTTCCATAGGCAGACAAATAACATCAAAAAGCACTCTCACACACAAGCAATGTTATATGATCAGGAACTAATTCGTAGCTTGAACAATAAACAATAAGTTTTCAGCAGACACACTATTCTAATTCCTTTTTCATTTCTCAGTCATGCTCTTTCTTTTTTGTCTTATTCCTCAAAACAAACTCAAAGAGTTAAAGTAGCCCAAAGACATTGCACCTCGGTTGAGCTACCTGGCTGCATTTGTTTTATGTCCTCTCATTATTTATAGCAGTAGGCTACAAGTACTTGAAGCAGCAATGCCATTATCTGAAAGCTAGTCACAAAACCACTGATAATACTTAGTCTGAGTTCTAGCAAAGACACAGACCCTTACATATTATTGTCTGCTGTTTGCAATTGCCGCAAGATAAGGGTTATATTTCATAGGGTCCCCTTCACAACCTTTCTCTTCCTGTTTATAATAAAGCATAACTAAAGATGATTTTGGAATATTAAAATCTTCAAAGGTAACTAAGCTGTATTGACTGAGCTATAAGAAGAATGGAAGAATTTAGAATCATCACTCTCTTTTTATTGTTTTAATCTTTTCTGCCCTATTGACACAATAAAGGGAGCTTCATAATAACTGCTATCCGAACTGCTGTGGTGCTCCAAGCTATGCATTAATCTTCAAAGCTGAAGCATTTTGAGTTGTATTTCCAAGAATGATAGTGTGGTATTAGCAAATCGATGGTTCCAGTTGTGTAAACACCCTTATATAATACTTTTTATTTTTGTCCATGACAAAAGAACCTGGAAAAGTTTTTGTTAACAATTTTTGTCCTATGCTTCAAGCTTCACCACCATATACAAATTGAGTTTTAAAAGAAACATCATATATTTACAGCCTTTTTTAAGTTCTAAAACTGAAATAGCTATAATTTTTATAAATAAAAATTAATGTCATGGTTCAGTACATTTTAATAACTGCTATTTATAATAAGTGCAAGATAGTATTAGACTATTAATAATTTAGATTCATGCTTTCCTGAGAGGAATAGCTTGAAACTAACAACAAAACAACAAAACCCACTGCAGACTGACAGAATAATTTAATGTAATTTTTTTAAGCAATATGAATTTTCAATTATTACTCAGATTTCATTAGTAATTAGATGTATTATGATTAAATATGGAGAATAAAACAAAAATTGGAAGTCTTGTCAGCAGAGGAAAAAACTGATAAAGAAAAGAACTAATCATCAGAATCTAAGAAAGAATAAAGTATTCTATATGAATGTTGTTCAAGAAATAGCAAAAAAAGAATAGATGACAGAAAACTAGAGAATCACAGCAATGATGACAGAAAAAAGGAATGAAGGTTCTGAAGTAGCTCAACTTATACAGCATATACTGCAGTGAAACTGTGCTGTCTCTAAAAGTAGGGTCAGAAACTTTGTATTAACTCAACAGTGCAAGGATTCAAGACTTGCTAGTTTTTCAGGATTTCCAAAGAATCACAGAGTTTTTATAACCAGGTGACAGCTACCTTACTTATATTAGCTTTGCTTATATTAGCTTAGCTTTGTTCAATTATATGTTTGAACATTTATTGTTAGAATATTATCTATGCATTTTTGTAACTATTATATAACTACAGATAATTGCTCTGTGGAGTGTGAGTTGTCCATGAACCTAGATAAAGGAAGTGATATCTAAAGGTACAGGATAATAACAATGTTTGAAAGTACAAACACAGCATCATGCCAGAGACCCTAAGGGCTCTAAAAAGAAGTTAGCAGTAACTGCAGACAAAGAGCCTTTTGAGCTGGGTTAAACTTGGTTTAGGGATAACAAAGAAAACAAAGAACAAGTATCTCATACATGTAAAACACCGTGTACCAAAAAAAAAAAAGAAAAAAAATCAGCTTTTGAGTAAATAAGAAAAGAATGATAAATTAGACCATGTCAGGAAACTTAATAGATTAACTCAGTTAAGCCCACAAGTGAGGGGAAAGAACCTCTTCCATGGATGTCATTCTTCTTTCAACAAAAATTTCATAACACTGAAAACTCACTGTGACCACACTTCAGAGTGAAGGCCAGCACAAGGCTAGACAAAGGGGTACAAGGTCAGTATATGACATTTTTACCTGTTTGTTTGTTTGTTTATATATAATGGGCCGTAATTGGATAACTGATTCTTAAACACTCATATCACTGTAAGTGAACTCTTAGCATCTTCTTGGCATTTTTTCTTTGGTTTCTAAAACAATTTTTGCTTGTCTCTTTGTCTATCAATAAATGGTTGCTGTCTCTGCACATCAGTTGTCCTTTTTTTTACAAAAATTGTCCTGGGTATAGTGCAGGAAGAAGAAAGGAGTTCTGTCTCTCCAGTGGGAATGCACTAGATGGATCTGATATGTTGGGTATTTCTCTCCTTGAATCATCTGGCTGAAAAAGACTTGCAAGAATTTTAGGCACAATTGATGCTTCCTCTGTCCTACATGAGTATATCAAACAGTGCAACAAATCAGTAAGGCACAGCAGGTGGCCTGAGAATAGGAGTTGTGATGCAATTAGGAAGATATTTGATTTTTTCCAGCATCTGTGGAAGGAAAAATTTTTCTTTTTAGATAGATTTCAACCATTTCTGCAGTGTGGTCTTTTGGGATCAGGTGTGGCGAGACTTATAAGAGCTTTAAAATGGGAAATAAGAGGGAACAGTGATGAAGGCAACTCTAAATTCCATGCCAGGCTATAATAGAGGATGTAGAAAATTACATGCATGAGGATACAGTAAAGGGTACAGGCTTATTTTCAGGGATGGCTGTGCAAATAAGGAAAGAGTGAGGTTTGATATTAATATGATTAACCATCAGACATGCAACACATCAAAGTCAGAACATAAGAGATCTGAAATAGACAACTAAGAGAATTTGATGGAATAACGAAATGGAGAAACTAGCAAAATTATTGCAATGTATGAGAATAAATGCTGTAGTATTCACAGTGGGAAAGTTATGCTAGGGCATAAGCCATTGAAAAGTATATAAATAAGCTAAAATTAGTTTTTGTGCTAAGAAACAATATAAGATTTTGCAAAAATGGAAAACCTGACGTAACGTAGCTAGCCTTGACTAGAACTATTCTGAGAAAATACTATAAAAGAGACTTTATTGTTTTAAGATAAGGTTCTGCTGTGGATGATCAGGTCAGGATACAGATGAAGTTAGATTTTAATATTACTAAAGAGACAGACTGAATGTTTTTCCTGTTTAGTTATCCCAGTTTGCATATAAGTTTTCAAGACATTCTTCACAGACAGAGGGAAGGGTAGTGACTGTGGTTATGCCTACATTGACAAATCATTTTCTTCCCATTTTATGGGTGTCTCTCCCAATTATCATTTATATTGCACATTTGTTATTAGTTTCTAGGCTTCTTGCAAAGCGAAAACAAATTGTTCTTGCTGAGACAAAAAGCAGGTCGGTAATCTATTCCATTCCCATTAGAATTTTTGTGTATAGGTAATATAAACAAAAAGGCACCGAGTTTAGTTCTTTTTGATTTGAACTGACCTACAGTGATACCCAGTACACCCACACATCTTATAAAAAAATCTCATATACAACAATCTTCCTCGTGGATATGCAATGAAATGACCATTCTGCCACAATTCCCTCATTATTTAAGGCACACTGAGCTCAAAATCAAAAGCCACAAAAACCCCACCAAAACCAACTACAACAACAAAACCCCTCCTAAATAAAGAGCACACACACTAATTAATTGGGTCTCAGAGCTCACAGGTAAAGTTCTATGCATGGTGTATACAGAAAACACACTCCAAGGAAAAAGCTGAGGCTTCAAAGCAGTAACAGTGCCAAAAATCTTAGCTATCCACTTTGTTGAAATGAATGGAGCTGCTTGAAATATTCATCAGATAAATTTTAAAGACATTCTTTAAAGGGGAATCTGGAAACCTAGTTTAATGTATGATTCCTCTAAATGTGATTCTGCTTCAGAAGTGAAGAGTAACACTCTTCAGCCAAGGTTTGATGGATGCAAATCAGAAGTTGCTGCTTGTTTTGGACACTCTCTAAGACTTGCTGCTTTGAGCTCTTTAGGCAAGAAAGATGGAAAAGCATGAATTTGGAGGGGTTGATGTAATCTGTTTAATATGGGCAAGACTACAGTGTTTACAGGTGGTATTGGTTCATTATCAGTGACCCAAAGACTTCAGGAAAATGTAGCTAGAGAAAAAAAATTGAGAATTTGGGTTTAGGACTTACAGGGTTATATGGCACCTGCAACTCATTTTGGGAACCTCAGTGTGCCTGCCATTCTGAACAACTTATAAAAAGGGACTGATTTAGATTTCAAAAAAGGAAAAAAGATAGGAAACTATTAAGAAAGGATTCTGTAACTACAAAAATAAAGAAGAAAAAACAGTCATATATCAGTTTTTCACTGAGGATAAGGCAACGTATTATTGATTGTATTCTTTCTCCCAGATTTTATCCGGAGCATAGTGGAATATAAGTGGAAATGTGTGAAAGTTAATGAGAATTCATGTGTGGAAACAGATTAAAGAATGTAGTGAACTTTAAATGGAAGGTTGATATAAGAATAAAGATGCTAGAAGTGGATCCAGCGATAAAGGCTTAAAATATTTAACCAACCAAAATTAAGACTGACTGAAAATATACTTGTCCTTAAATACTCAACAACTTGAATAAAAGGAAGGGAGGATTGCTATTCAAATTCAAGGACAAAGTTGTCACAACAACAAATGGATTTAAGTTGACAGTAAGTAATGTTGACCAGAAGTGAGAAGGAGATTTATGATTCTAAAAGAGATGAGCAACCCTGCACTCAACAGCACAGGAAAAAACACAGCTAATGTGAATTTAATTACCCTATGAAACAGATTTAAGATTATATGATATAATTGTGTTTAGGCACTAAGCTCTATTTCAGATGCTTCCTTTACCGTATCTGTACTATACTCCTAAAAAAAGGAAAGATATTTGAATATATATTTTGGTTTCAAATGTGTCACACTTATAAAATATCTAGATTGCTTCTATTTTTTTTTTCCCATCAATCAATTTTTTACCCTACTTTAGACAACATTTAACTGATTCCATGTTTTTCAAGGTAGGTTTACTGCTTAGCTTAAAAGAAGGTTTTACTGTATTTGAGCTAATGTCTTTGTCATCTTAAAAGCAGGTACTCTATGAATAATTAACATATTTTCTCATTAGATATGTGCAAATGAAGCAAATGTACTTGCTATACTGGTCTGATTATCTGTAAATTTATAAGAATATTTGCACCAGTGTTCATAAAAAATAAAAATTTGCCTGAAGATATGTTTAGGGAAACAGTGTCAGCAGGAATTCACCTCAATATTTATATTGGAATTTAAAAAACACTCTGCACTCAGAAGGTATAATTTGTTTTCCATTACAAAGTTAAGACAACAGTTTTCTTGTAGCTAGAGTGTTATGCACACCTATAGCTTTTCTTCATTGAGATATGTTATCTGTATGACAATGTAGAATGTTATAGACAATGTATATATGGACAATGTTATCTACTGACAATGTCAATAAGCACAGATTAGTACTACTGGAAATCATCTCTATTAGTGTTGTCCATCCTCGTGCTCCCCTCCTTGAATGTTAACCACAAAGACAGGGCATAGTTTGTCCCTTCTTTTCACTTCCTTTAAAACATACAGCAAATTAGGTAGGAGTGTGAGAGAATGAGAGATAGAAGGGAGTACTGTAAATATCTTTGAAGTAATTGTCTGTATGTTCACTCACACTGTGGGTGACTGGGAAGAGGAGCAACTAACAATTACCTGGAGAAGGACCCTTGGAGTTCTTAATTAAAGAAAGATTGAAGGATAACTCCCAAAGGCAGCATGATCACTGGATGCTTCAGCAAGTGCATAATGTTCAGTATAAGTATGAACAGAGCTCCAGGTGGCCTCTCCGCAAATGCCAAGTGTGCAATGTTCCACAGAGAAGCCACTGGCACTGTTTAAAATGGCCAAATGAGCCCTTGCAAGGAGGGAGGTTCTCTGCCAGCAGTTTGATAGCATTCATTTGCATGTTATGGTAACCAGGATGGTAACTTTTGGGAGGACACTGACGCCCCCTGAGGTGTTTCAGCTTTACACAAGGACATTGAGAAACCTCCTGAAGGAGGTTTTCCAGTGTGAAAGGACAGTGAGAATTTATACTCCAGTGTGCAGAGAGTCATATTTTCTGAGAAATCATGAGACTCAGGAGAGGCATGGCAGCCGGAAAACTCCTCTGGTAAACCTTGGAAAGCCTGTTAAATGTTGCTTTTTCCTTATAAAAATGACACAAGGGGAATTAGACTTAAGACCCCGTATCTGATCTAAGCTTTCCTGTAGATATCATAGTTACTGAAAATTCTTTTGATAGATAAATGAGAAGATAATAGTAACATTTAAGGTCAGAAGATCCCGCATTTTGAACTGAAAGAGCCTATCCATGTCATACTGGGAAGCAGATCTTTAACTGTGGGCAAAGCCTAGTAGACCCCTCCAAAATTTCTCCTGGGGAGCGAGAATGCTGATTAATCTTTTACCTGAGGACATAAAGCCAAATGACGGCTAAATTGGCTGTAACAGAAGAAAATTACAGGCTGCACATCTTTAGTTTTGAACCAGAAATTTCACTGAGACTGAGAAATGTGACTTATGGCAGCACCAGTATACAAGTGCAACTATTTAATGTGTCAGGTAGATGCACTAAAATTTCTTCTACTGACTGTAATAGCGTTCTCTAGAGAACAAATGTGCTCTAAGTCAAAATCATCTAGTGGTTTACTCCGAGACAAACTAAATTTCATTTTTCTCATGAGAAAGAATTCTTGAGAAGGACAAAGCCAGGGTGACAGAAAGGTGGTATCTTAAACACAACAAAAAAAGGATGGAAGAATCCTTGCCTATGGTAGCTATAACTCAGTCACCAGAAATTATAAATTGGGATGTTCAATGTAAATTTGACACCTAGTCCCTTGAAAGAAGCTGAGATACGAAATTTGATAGTCACTCTAAGGCAGGCAACAATTATGCACGTCATCATACCATCAAAATATTGTCATAACTCCATCAAGCTTGTCTCAGAGATAATTTATGTAAAGATAGGAGTGTACATAGACCAGGGTCCACCTGGAAAAGACTTAGTGTGTAAAATAAATAGTGTCTGTGTAGACACGTGCATGGACTTGAATCAAGACTGAGGCAAATTGAGCGATTTCAAGACATCCATCAAATACTTGTGGGATGTAATTCATGTCAGTATATACACTAAAGATGAGTCTTTGCCCTTGGAACTGTACTTCCATAGAGAGATCTGTGGCCATAACCAAGTGCTTTCTCAGGACAGTTCTCACCATTAACGACCTAGATGTGATATCCAAAGCAGCATCTTCCTACACATAATTTTCTCAACTAGGATATTTATGTTATATATGTTATATATATAATTATCTATATTTTCTAGATGTTCTGCATGGGAAAAAAAAACATACATTAAGTTCTGTCACATTTCTAGCTAGCAGCCTTCCAGATGATATGGCATAATGCTGGTTTCTGAATTATCATGTGTGAATTAGAACAAGGTCAAGGCCTAACAGCTAACTTATTTCTCTTTTGGACGATGTGCTTCTCTCTTTTAATAACTATAATCAGAAGCAGATATCGTGCTTTCTCTCGCTGCACAGTGGAACAGGAAACACAATAGTAAATTAATTTTTATTTCTTTCTGGACAGAAGAATGGTTTTAATGTCTGCACTTTGGGCGAGTCTACACTTCAGATTGAAATCATGATTTCAGTAAAAATTTCTGAATTTTTGCGACAATGTCCAGGATTAGACAATGAGACATGCACTGTAGCAACACTAATCATCATAAAACAGAAAAATACTAGCTTAATACAGGTTGGATAGAAAATATTCCTTTAGGAGGAAAAAAAAGGCAATATGAATAACGAACATTTTTTAGAAATCATGGATGTTCTTTGTGAAGGCTGAAGACATTTGTTTACTGCTAGTGAGTGTATGACAGCAAGGAAATGCAGTTCTATTGACTCACTACAGCAGGTAGCGGCAGTAGAACTCCTCTTTTAATAGTTGCTATGCTGCAGTGCTCTGTGAAGGCCACAGCAGCTGTTTCTGAATGACTGTTCACTAAAAGTATAGATGCAAGCTCCCATTTTCACCTGATCTGTGCAGCTGAGTGGAGAACTGGTACATCCCCCAACAGCTGACATACACCTCTATTTTTCCCATAAACTGTCCATGCTATCCCCATCTCCAAGCATTTACAATTGCAAGAGGAAAGTTATGTTTTACAAAATATTAACTCTACCACTGGGAAACAGATGTAGCATGTTGGTCTTGAGACAGAGATAAAACAATAATCTGCAATCACCACAAAATATCCAACAGGTTTTAGTTGCATTGTTGGCACTGAGCAGATCTAGACTGAATATATATTCTTAACTACTGTCAGTAGATATTTAATTAAAAATATCTTCACGATTCTTCTAATTTGTATACTATTTGCACTGTCCACAATTTCATCCTGTAAATTCTCAAAGAATTCAGGAACTTACTAACAATCTAAATAACAAACAAACATGAAACATTTCAACTTCAGATTTTCATGCATCCATAGACATAAAAAACTTTTCATCTCTTCACAACGTAATGGCATACTGTGAGTAGCCCAATGTGAGCAGTAAATGTCAACTGAACAATCTTTTACTAAATAATTAAAGCTACTTTATCTGGGCAGAAAATTGAAGAGGCTGCTTTGTGACATAAGACAAAATCCACAACTTCAGAAGAACAAGAAGCAGGAACTTGTTGCAAAGTAGTATTCATTTCTGTGTTAACTTGCTGGTTTCATTTTAGGGCAGCTATGATGAAGACAGAGAGCTCTATGACAAAAATATAATGGAAAAAATAGTTTGATATAGAGTTTCAGAGCTGAATCAGAATTCACTTGTTTGATTCAACAAATAAATGCAATGTAAAACAAAATACTGAATTTGCTAAAATAAATACTCATTAAAATGAATATAACTATAGATAGCTACAGTGCTTAGAGAAATAAATAGAGCTCAAACTGAAATAAATGTAACACATTGAAAAAAGCATGCAGCTTTTACAGAACATGATAAAATGAAAACTGCACCATTTAAAACTGATTGACAGGTAATGAACTATGAAATCTATATTGAAATGGAAATGACAGAGAAAGAATAGCACAAGGCATGAATGCAATAGACACAGAGCTGAAAGATGGGAAAATTTCTGAGACAACAGCTCACTGAAATTAAGCAAATTAAAGAATGATGAAAAATCTTTGTGTTCTGATTGAATCAACCAGTTGCTGAGAGACAGAACAGCACTGTAATTTAACATGACTTTTAAATGGATTCTTGCACTTCTAGCAAACTTCCTCTGCAGCTGAAAATGAGACAGCAGTAAAACACAAAATGCATTTCTTCACATCCAGCCTTTCCTTGATTGTAGCATGCGTTAATCATGTTATCAGTTTATTATCTAAGTATCAATATGGCAAGTGCTTAATGAAGCAAACATTGGTTTATTCTGAACTTTCAATTCAGGACTAATTTGCTTTGTGCTTCTTTTGAATTTGTTTCAAAGCATATCTCCCAATCTATCTGATAAGCAAAATTCAGGTGGTAATATTCAGTTGCAACATTTTCCAGGACTTGGGTTTACTTACCAGAATGGTTTTTAGTCTCTTTTTCCCTAAGGGTTCCTCTGGTTCCTTTCCTGCACAGATCACATTTCAATATTGGTAGTTTGCATCAATGGACTGCAATCCAAAACTCACAGCCTCTAGCTAATCTGCAGAATATATCACTTTGAAAATGCTTTCCAATAAACACTATGGTAAGAACTCATTAAAATCATGATAAATTTTGTAACTTAAAAGTTATCTGTACTCAGCTAAAAATCTGCAGATTACTGTTCCAAACCATTCATTTTATTACAACTCTCTGCATTAAATCAAACAAAGAGCCAATTTTTTCTTTGTTTGTTGTTTTTTTCATGTTTTTTTCCATCTAACCAGGAAAAATCTGAACTTGGGAAAAGACCTATCACCAGGAAATCAAGGAATTTATTTCCAAATGGATTGGTTCTTTAGGGGTGTTCTCAAAACATCCTATCTGCACACAAGTTGGTTTTTATATGAGGCATTCTATGTCCTAATATATTACCTCTAGAGACTGTCAGTAAGCAAATAGGAATTTTCCTGAAGTTTTAGCAACAATTGAAAGATTATGAAGTATGATCATCTGGCTATTATATTAGAGGGTTTTGATTTCAAGATTTTGATAACTTCAGTCAGACATTATTAGTCAAACAAGTTCTATTAGGTTGGATGTTCACAATCTTTCTACTAGCAGGTTGTTAAATTTTTCCTTGCATTTTGTTTGTTTAAACAAGTTTTCAAAATGTAATTTGTACTTACTTAGAAGTCATTGATAGATATCCACTGTATTTTAGGGATGTACTGTACAATTCCAGGCTTTCTCTCTCTTCAAAAATATGCTCGAAGGTTTATCTCTTCAGTTTATAATAAATTAAGAGAGAAATGTACGTGCTCTATATCTCCTTAGCATAGTCTAAAAATCTCACCCAGATAGGTGCACTGGCAATTTCAGCTTATCCATCATCAAGATAGCTTTTTAAAATATATGCCTAATGAATCTTTGTGTCTTCTATCTTGCTACTTCTGTTAAGAGTTTTTAATGTTCTGTTCTTCAGCTTCATGGAGAAGTAATGTTTAAATACCAAAGACCATGATATTCCTTCAGATAATCTCTGAAGATCACAGATTCCCAGTTTTCCTCGTCCTTTTCCACCTGCATGGTATGTGGGCAGCATGAAAAGGAGCTAACTACCCTTATTATAATGCCCCTTTCCTATATTTTTAAAATCCTGAAATTGTTAAATCTCCTGGCTACAACTAATCTCTGAATCTGATGTCACAGTATTTTCTTTATTTCCTGTATAATTTAATTTTATATTTATTTGTCATGAAACACTCAATATTATTATATTTTATGTTATGCTCAGAGCATTTCCCCATTTCTATTCATCCTGCACACATTTGATACTTTTAATGCTAAGCTTATAGTAATTTTTCTGCAAGTTTAAAGTTTAAACCAATCCCTACTGTGTTTAAATTATTTCAGATAAGTAGCTATTTTCAATAATACATACTTCAAATAAGAAAAAAAATTTCTTTGTAATATCTGCTTCAGTGTTAGTCATACTAATTTTTCTTTGAAGAATTTTACCATTTTTCAATTCAAATTATCAAGAAGGAAGTACATTTTCTTGAAGAATAGGACATGACTGCAAGAATGTTCAGAAAGAGTAAAATCCATCTTTCTGTCACTATGCAAAGGATTATTTTTAACTACCTATGTTTTTTTTCTAACTATCTATGGGTTTTAGTCAATAATAGCCTCCAAATACACACATTAAATAACCACTGAATAAGGAGGAATGAAATGGAACAGATCTATTAAAAAAGGTATAGTGAAGTATGTTCTCTGCTCTAGTGCACTGAAAAGAATTTAGTTTGAATTAGTTTTACTACACTGTCGCCTTGGAATACTAAACAAAAGATTGTAGGCAATTTACAAAAGTAACTGAATAATGCACTGAGAAAAATTGCAGATCTATATTGACAGATCTCAATCTTCAAAACACGCCTCAGAATAATAAATAACAGCTACTAAAATATCCAGATAGAGACATTCTATCAGTTACTGGAGAAATAAAATGGTTTGTATCACCATGCAAAATGTAAATCCCTGAAGTTACTGTCTAGCAAAAACTTCACAGTTAGATACAGATTTAAGAATACTGTCAAGAAATGTCAAAATTTGGAATAGCAAAAATGTTTCTTTGGTGATAAAATACATTAAAGCAGTCTGCAAAACAGTTTTTTCCAGGAGTAGTTACCTTTGTCAAGGACGAAATTCAGAAAGTATCTGGTTTGTATGGGAAATTTATAACACATAATTCAAAGAAAATCTGAAATATTTAAAATACTTCTCAAAGAAAGATATTAAAGAACACACATAGCCACACAACTAAACTACATTTTGATTTAATACTCATCAATAGGCAAGCCGAAATTTATCCTAAAGGAGTTGCAATAAGAACAGTACACTACTTAAACATCAAGTTATAAAAATTTCAGAGAAAGAAAATAAAGTTAAATTGATACATATATGATACCAAAGGTATCTAAGAAAGACATTTTGCACACATTAAATTGGAGCTAGAGTTGTATGATGTGGCACTGAACTAAGATATGATACATGGAAACTGGTATGGGAATATTTTTGGGTTGTCTTTTTTAGTTTTTTTGTTTTTTTTTTTTTTATAGAAAGCTTTTAAAAAAAGAAAAGGAAAAAAGTCTTGCTTACTCATTCATCTTAACTTTAACAAAGAAACTCAAGATACAATGTTAAGATGGCACCTAAAATGCCAATTATTTGGGCTTTTCAATCAGTAACTGACAAAGATTTTGTTAAAGGAAGAAAGAAAGAAAGAAGATGAACTTCAGATTTTATTATATGGGTAATGGAGTGGTGAAAAAAGAAGCCTTGATTTCCTATTGTTACAGCATCAGTCATTAACTGCTAGAAAATTACCTAAAGAGCATCACATAGAGAGCATGAGATGCAGAAGATGTAGAGAAATAGTGCTTTATATATCCTTAATTTTGCATGATTTATAAAAAGTGGCCTCTGGGATTAGTATTTTCTCACAGTTAATGACTTTGGGGCAAACTCCTCTGGATTGTCATTAATTGTCAAGAAATGCTGACCTCAGAAGTCATTCTTATGGAAGCGCTGCATAATGCATATAATAGTTATGTAAATGCTGAATATCACTGCAATAAATATTCAAATGAGGTGCTTACAGAAAGCTTGCAGGTTATTCTTGAGCAAATGCTTTGGCTGGGTGTGGAAAGCGGGCAAAAGGAGGGCGGTTGAACACTTATGATCAATGGCAAACAAGCCTAAAGGTTTTTCTTCTCTGATAAAATGTATCTGGGATTAAGGTTTAGTACTAGCAAAGATAAGGGATACTGAGACTGTAGGATAAACTCCACTTTGGAGCTCTGCCCTTAATGGTATTTGGTTGTAGTTGGAGGAATTTTGCATTGCCCTGCAAAATAAATAGGATCCACTGCCAAATATTCTCAATGTGTCACAGAGGCACATGTTCAGAATCAGGGCATTCTATCCTGCTCATCCTCCTCAGATTTGGATGGCTAGTTCAGACACCTCCCTTAGGAGCACAGCCATTATTGTCTCCAGTGAAAGCTATGCATCACCAAAGAGTGTCCCTGAATTTTAAGCTCTGAGCCCCCTTGAGTATGCCAGTCAGATATATTGATGGAGGAAGAAGTTTCCCCTCATGAATTTAGACAGCAGGAAAAGAGGTTGCTATCAAGCACGTCTACTCTGAATTCAGAGCACTGGATTCTGTACTGTGGATAACTATTACTATTTTTAGAGGGCAGCTGTCACTCTTTTTGAAAGGATGATGTCCACAGTGTCCACTTTTTACAAAATAATAGCCACTAAAAATAGAGAACACATGTAGGAAATCAGTGCTCATGGATCATTTCCTTCCTAAATATGAGAGGAATTCAATTTACTTTACCCTCTTCCTAAGTATCTTATCTTCTAGATTATAGCATAGACAAGACTACATTCACTGTCCATAATTCTTATGGATGTAGGACTCCTGCATGGGCAAAACCCCCAAGAAGCAAATCCCCAGAAATCTAATATTTAATCAACTCTTCAAGCTTTTAGGTAGAACAGTAGTCATGGGAAGAAATGTTTGCTTATCTGATCCATAACCCAGGTTCTGTTTTTATTTCTCTGTCGGATCAAACACTAAATAAAAAAGCAAATGCTTGGAAAGATCTCCCTATTCCAAATCCTACATTATTTAGATGCTGCTTCTGTGAAGAAAAACGTTGGCCCTCTCTAAGATGTTGGGTGTCTGCTCACCATTTATCTGAAATGCAATGAGTTTTGAGCAAAAACAGTACTCCTGACTTCTTACATTGATTCACTTCTCTAAAATGTTAGACAATACTAACAGCCACAATAGGGTCGCTGCATAGGATAATTAGAAAACAACTGAATATCCAGTCCTTCAGGATTTCAGTGGAAATACCCAAGTCACTAAATTACTTTGATACAGGCACAACAAACCCATTTTATGCATCAAAAAGCCCACTTTGGTTATGAATTCTCTTGTTTAATTGCTAAAAGCAACAATGGCAGCAGACAATATAGCTTCTAGTCCATGATATTATATAGTAACAGATAAATTAGAATAGAAATGCTAAAGGATAACAGCATTGTGTGTATATCTATCCATCTATATTTATAGGTACTGTGTATATATATTAATAATGATGCATTGAACTGACAATAAGAACTGATGAATTTACAAAAAGGTTTGACCACTTATAAGTTGTGTCATTAGTGAATGAACTTCATTTATAGTTGAAAACTGATCTGGCTTACTAGTCCTCTAAACCTTCCCATCCCAGTGATCTTTGATTTCATAACTGACACTTACATATGTTGCTGCTTTACAAAGATTTATACAAGAAATTATGCATATGAAAGCAGAACAGAAATAAAATTTAGAGATACTTAAAAGTGGGGTGGCCATCACAAAAGATGCTGCATTCACAAAAGATGGACACTGCCAGAAAGTAACTGAGATATCAGTGTAATTAAAGTAATTTTTTAAAAGCCTCTAAGAATGCATCTGGCATGAACAATTACTATCAGACATCATACCTTCAGAATAAATGATAGAGAAAAATAGGTGATTTTTATTGCCATTAAGAGAGATTTTGGGTTTTTTTGTTGTATTGTCTTCTAAAGAGATTTAATTTGGTGTCATATTTTCAGACAGAAATCCAAATTGACTGATGTACACTTTTTGAGCTTTGACAGGAAGTAGGAACTGCGCTAATCCAAGGCTAGTGTCTGGGTTTTATTTGAATGTTTTGGAGCAGAGTCCACAGACCACATACCAAACTGTCTCTAAACAAAAATAAAAAATATGTAATTAACCAATGTATGGTGTTTAATACACAGCACAGACATATATTCTGGCAGCAAGTATATAAATATATGTATATATATGTACACCAGGCATTGAAAACTAGAGATTTTTTCCAGTTGTAAGCCTTTTTTCTTGCATTTCATATAGCTATGTAGGGCAGAACATACATGTGCTCTCAGATTTGACTCAGCCAGAGAACTGCTGAGCTGCCACATATTTCCAGGATTCTATGAAAACGAAAAACAAAAAGAGTAGAATATTTCCTGTATTGATAAACAGACTTAAAGACCTAGAGATAGTAGGGAAATCCTTCTGCACTCAAGTGATATACACATTACAACAGTAATAAGCTGTAGAATACTACAGGAAGTCTGAACCTTTCTGGGGAGCAATAGTTTTCATCCATCAGGCCCTCAGTGTGGCTATCCTACTGAAAAAACTAATTACTCTGAGTGTAGGAGACCTAGAGACAGAAAGAAAAAGCTGTTAAGAAATTCAACACTCAAAGGGAATTCAGATTTTTGAAGAGGAATAATGTTTGCTTCACAACATTAGTTTGTTTTTATGTATTTAGGGAATGCTGTGTTCTAGCACATAGTTGTTAAAGCAATGATTGTCACCTATGCAGTTATCTGTTATGCTTTTTTATTTGTGCTGCTCGTGGACATTATTAATTCTTTACAACTTAATTTTATGAGACTGTATAAAATATACTGTTAGAGGATTGGCATAAAATCATGTGCAAAGGAGATTCCAGTCTGAGGTTGCCTTTTTTTTTAAATTAAGAATAAAACCTGAACAGAAAGTTGATTAATAGAATGTTCTTTTCTGTAAATAAAAACAGGGGTTTCTGAAAATAAGCATAAATAGCAGAATTCAGTAAATAAGGTATTTCTATTGCAAAGAAATTATGTGTGCTATGCTCTTGTTCACTACTGCCCAAAGCTATAGGAAGAGATGCTGAGTTAAAAATGACCTATTTAGCCATAGCCTAAAAATTTAAGAAAATCATTTTCTTTTTCCAAAACAAAACTCCTTGAAGAAAAAATGGTATGGCTTCCTCCACATGAAATCTTTACTTTTTAATATCCTTAGCTTCCTGTAGAAGTTATAATCACTTTTAAAATATTTTACCTAATCTACTTTATTTTCATTTTCCTTGGAAAAATATATTTGAATTGTGTAAATCATTATCCATCTGTCAAGATGAAATGTCATAAAGAATGTTTAGAAATAATTTATCTCCATAAAAAAATACAAGTATCTGTGCTGTAGAACTGCACAAGTAAGCAAAATCTATTTTATCCCCTAGTCCTATTTGCAGGATATTAAATCTCAGTCAGAACTAGGAGGATTGTTTTCATTGTTTTTTGTGCCTTCAAGAACATTATAAGAAGACATGGGATTTTATGGGGGAAGACTTGAAATTTTGCATTAGCTGGTATTGAAGAAAAGATAAAAAATTCAACTCTTATATTTTGAGAGCCAAAAAACCATTACTGATTTCAGAAACAATAGCAACATTAGTGAACACAATAAATAACCTGGATGACTAACTGCCATTTTATTCAGCATCTGAAAATGCAATCTCACATTTGATATGAATTATTAAACCTTTTAAAGAAATATTCTGTTACAGAACCTCCGAAACAGAGTACTGGTATTTAGGAGATAGCAATAGCATTGTTCTAATGTCAACAATATATTTATCAAAGTTCTAAGGCCTTGTAACACATAAATCAAGTCATATGGCAATGTGAAAAATTTCATTTTTATATATTAGGAATAAGAGTTTTGCTCACACGGACTTACTTTTCCAAAGTCTACATATAAATCACAGGCTTGGTTTGGCTTCCTGTTTCTTAGAATCTTGTTTTATTTAGCAAATTTCATAAATCCACTAAATAGTACAATGTCTGCAATAACATTACCTGAGCTTATACCTTAATTCTTACATGAAAAGAAAACCAGACCCAAGTGATAACTAAATCCTCCAGCATGATGTTTTCAAATTACATAAAATAGTACCCTTCTCTTAGAATTTTTGACTTGGAATACCATAGGTATTTTAGCATAAATCTTAGGAAAAATGTTCAGTTTTTCTTAATAGGTACTCTTTCAAAAAATACATGACTTCTTCACTGATTGATGAGAAACTGTAGAGGATATTTATATTTTAAATACATGCACGCACATGTATTTAGATACACATAGTCCTTTAATATGTTTTACTTTATAAAATGGTTGTCACAAATTAACTACCTAACTTTTAGGTAATTTCTAGTGACTCAAATTGAAGGGTTTCTGTGTCACCAAAACCTGGCAAGTCTCTAACTACAGCATGAGTTGGCTGTGTAGCTAAATGCTAATATTTACTGTAGAGGTCTGACTTTTCTTGCCCTCATAAGAGCATTCTATTTTCCCAGCTGCAGGACTACCACACACCTGAATCTAGTCATCTTTCTAGCAAAGTCAAAAGCATTATTTACTTTAATTTCAACCATGCAGAACTGGCTGGAATGCATCTCTTAATTTTGTTCTTGCACTATCAACCCTAACCCAGTAGAGCCTTGATCTGTGCTCAGTGTTATCACCATTGTATTTGACAGCAATGTATAACACATTCCATTGTGAGAACAGTTAGAAATGCACTGAACTATGTAAATGAGTCTCACTGCAGGAATTTTTATAACACATTTAAATTCAATGGACGCATACTGAATGGAAAATTCTGCATTAATATACAATTCACGAAATGATTTACAGAAATGCAAATCAATTCACTTCCATAAAGTGATTATGGCATTTCCTAATCTAACTTTCCAAAAAAAAAAAAAAAATCTTCCTGTTCACTTTCCACTGTAGTTTAAAACACACAGTGATACTTAACAGTAAAGATGGAAAGAACTGGTAGGCTTCACATTGTCTTCTAAAGGTTAATAATCTTTGCACAGACTTCTGATATTTCTTCTGAAAGAAATATCCAGAACTAAAGGTCTTTCATTTTAAAATATCATGTACCTAGAAAAAAAACTCCTTCTTGAAACAGAAGGTTTTTTCATCCAGGTAGAAGTGTCCTAAATGCTATGAAAGATTTTATTATCTTCTATTCCATGATCTTCCTATTCTCCTCCCTAGTCAGATAACCCAACATGCATGATTTAATGAGTTTAAAAATTTTTGTCTCCTTTTAAGTATAGATCATAAGGTCTCCAAGAAAAAAACACGTTTTTATCTATTTCAATACTATAGAGTACATGTAGAACAAATTCTGCATCTCTAAGAACAATTTCATGATTTTTTTGTTGTTTAAGTGCTCCCAGATTTCATCTGGATACACACCAAGAAGTAAAAATCTAACATCAATATTTCCTTGTGTGTCCAAAATCCAAATAGTTTCATTTTTTGAAAAATGTTTAAGCTAGAACTTCCACACAATATATAAATTTGCTAATATTTTTTTTTTGTAACTTTTTTTTCTAATTATAGATTGCAGACACTGTAAACTATATAATTTTTTCTGACTTGTCTTTTCAATGAAATTAAAATTGCCACAGATTTTTGAAGTTGTGTCACAGTGTCTATTAAGTCAGAATCAGAAACAAAATTTCCCCTGAAGATGGACTACTATCAACAACAGATTTCTTTTTCTTTTTTTTTTTTTTTTGGTGGTGGGGGGGGTAGTGGGTAGTAGGTTTGTTGGTTTGGTTTTGCTTATTTTCTCATAAAATAAAAAAGGCCTTGGCACGAAGAGGAATATCCAATCATCCATAAGTAAAGCAGTAAGAGGTTAATAATGATTTAATTTGGATCTCTCCCTAGCCAGCAACAGAGCCGCAGCAACAGAACCCCAGACAGCTGTTCGTTCACTTGGTGGAATGATGGAGGCTATTCAACAGTAAAAGTGAAAAATAAAAATCTTATACTGAGATAAAGACAGTTCAATAGGTAAAGCAAAACCAACACACACAAGCAAAGCAAAACAAGGAATTCACAAACCCTTTTCCATGGGCGAGTACATGGTGTTCATCCATGTCCGGGGGAGCAGGGCCCCATCCCTTGATATGGTTACTTGGGAAGACAATGGCATCACTAGTAATGTCCCCTCTTCTTTCTTCTTCCCCCAGTTTTATATGCTGAGCATGAAGCCCTTAAGGCCATATGGTCCCTTTGGTCAGTGGGGACAGCTGTCCCAGCTGACCCCCCTCCCAGCTCCTCGTGCACCCCCAGCCCCCTCACTGGTGGGTGGTGTGAGGGGCAGAAAAGGCCTGGATGCTGTGTGAGCACTGCTCAGTGACAGCTAAAACATCCCTGGGACATCAACACCACACTCACCTCAAACCCAAAACACAGCCCCCTACTTGCTACTATGAAGAAGATCAACTCTTCATCAGCCAAAACCATCATATTATCATAAATTTCAAAACCTATCCACAGTACACACTGAGAAGAGGGATCAGCCTTGATCACTAGTTTAGTTTGCATTGCCAAAGTGAAATAATCCAAATTTTAATTGGATCAAACAGGATCTATGTTGATCTTGTTTAAGTTTCATGAAATAATAGTGGAAAAGAAATATATTTTTATTTAAACTTTTTTGAATTAAATAAGATGACAAATACAATACAATGTGTTTAATTGCTATGCATGTAAATCTTTTTAACATTTCCAAAAATTAATAAACAAATTTTTTTCACTATTTTATAAGTATTATGCACTCTGCTTAAATATATTAACAGCATGAATAAAATGTTCCACACATTAATGGAGATATCTTATTACTAAAACCAACCTAGTACTACTTTGTTTGAAAGATAAGGTTGTCTGCAAGAGCACAGCCCAGTTGATTTATCTCTGGACCTGTAAATGATGTTTCACAGAGCAAGAGTCTCTCCATGCAAAAAGCAGTAACAGCATTCCTCCCTTTCCTTCTGACAAATAATTTTCTACAGCGCCATAATTTTAAATGCATCACTAGGACTGAGGATTCACTGTCCTTTAAAATTCACCTCCCACAAGAAAAATAATTTAGGAGAAAATAAAACTGATGTTCTGTTTATCTAAACAATCTTGTAATTTTTGTGAAGACAGATTACTAAATCCACACATGAATAAAATATTTCAACTGGAGAAAAAGCATTGAATTACCACCAAGAAAGAGTGAATCCTCTTTAAAACACTTCTGCTTTTTTTCATTTGACTTAGAGGATTGAGTCAGATCAAGTGACAAGTAGTAAGGCAAGAAACGTGGACAAGTTTTGAGAGTAGGTCTTGACTAGAAGTTAGCGATGTCAGATATTAGAGAAGGGAGGGGACTTGAAAGGTTTGGGGGTGTATAGATATCTCAAGAGTCAGATGAATCAGGCTATTCTGCAGTCAGGGGCAAGTGGGAAGGAGGGAAGGTCTCAACATTCCTGTCAATCCTTGAGATGACTTAAAACTTCAAGCTCTTTGTGACAGGATAGAACAGATCAGTTCTGGGCTTATAAGTTGCTGTCTTATCAATACAAAATTATTATATAAAACCTTGTCTTTAATTCAGAAATCATCCATTTCTTGACATGAGACAGCATTTTTTTCTGTTGGATTAGATTTCTTCCAGTTTGGCATTTTGAATCCACTTATCAAAGGATAAAAAAGCAATAATACTAGCACAAAAAAAAGGAGAAGTCACTTGCAGCTGGAGTTGGAATTGCACTGGGGGGAGTGAAAGTAGGAAGCAGCTCAGACTGATTCAAACTGTGTTGCAAGTAATACTAACTAAGCTAGTTAAAATGCTGTGAAATTTAAGAATTCTCTTCCTGTGGTTGTAAAATCTGTTGGAATTAATTTCATGTTGCTGATTTGAAGCAAAAGGCACAGAGCATTAGATAAACCTCCTGTTAAACAGCAGTTTTCAACTACAGCCCTTAAAATGTCTATTACATCTGTATGATCTGGTCTGGAATTTCATCACCCACACCATAAAAAGATGTTTTGTTATATTCAGATGGAATTTCCTGTGTTTCAGCCTGTGTCTGTTGCCACTTTTCTTGTCACTGGGCACCACTGAATCTATCCTGACTCTGTCATTTTTCCTATTTCCACCAAATATTTGTACACCTTGGTAAGGTGAAACTTGAGCCACGATAGACAGCCCCGCTTCCCTTAGCAAGAAGCTCTAGGCCCTTTATCTTCACACAACTCACTCCAGTATGCCCAAAGCCTCTGTTGTGCTGAGGAGTCCAGAGCCAGACCCAGCTCTTCAGATGTAGCCTCCTCCAGGGTGACTCGTGTGGTGGGATCATACCCCTCGTCCTGATGGCTGCACTGTGCCTAGTGCAGCCCCAGAGACTGCTGGCCTTCTTCCCACAAACATGCTTTGCTGCCTCGTGCTCACTTTGGTCCCCATCAGCACTGTAGTGCCTTACTTTGCAAAGCTTCTTCACAGCCTGTCAGCATCCAGAGGTACATTATTCCTCCCGAGTGCTGGACTTAGCACTTCGGTTTGTTGAGCTGCATTAGGTTCCTCCTCAGGGAGGAAAGGTCTTCTGTTCAGGTCTCTCTGGATGTCAGCACCACCCTCTGGTGCATCACTTACCACTCCCAGTTTTGTATCATCAGCAAACTTGCTGTGGCCTCCTTCTGTCCCATCACTAATGATCATGCTAAATAGTAAGGTTTGCTACCAGCCCCTGGGGCACATTACTTGGAACTCTTCTCCAAGTACATCAGCTTCCTGATCACAACCTTCTGGTCCCAGATGTTCAGCTAGTTATCTGTCTATACCCTGGTCCACCTCCCAGTTCATGCTTAATCATCTCATCCATGAGAATGCTAGAGGAGAGCTTGTGTCTAGATAAGTAACATCCACACAACCCTGTAACTACTTGACAGACTGATATCAATATATTAGGCATATAAAATAATTCCTTATTTTTCAAAATTCAGTTTTCTGCCAAAAGTGCTGGAAACAGTAATAAATATTTTACTGCATGACTCATGCTGTCTGGAACAAATTTTAATGAATTATATCTTAATGCTGCAATCCAAGCATTAAAGTTGTGATTAATAAAATTATAGTTTAAAAAAGGAAAAGCAAGTCTATAGGAGAAGAAAATCCTATTTATAATTACAATGACAGTGGCATGTTAAGGGTATTTTATCATCAAACATTTTTTAATAACAGAAATATATATAAGATATATTTTATGGAAATAGAGCTGAATCACTTTTCAAAAGTCATACATGATGTACTATGCAGTAACAAAGTTCTTACTATTGCCACTGCAATAAAAAGAAGGAGGAACAAATACCTGTATTAGGTTCATAGAAGGTTTACTTGTTAAACAAAATACCAATTTTTAGAGCATAACTGAACTACACAGTAATTATTTCAAGACTATCAAATATTTAATACATTTATACCTTTTATTTTTGTTTTCAGCATGAAAATCCAAAACATTAAAAGTGGTTGTTTCCACAATTGTTTCTTTCAGCCAATGAACCAAAGAAATCAATTAGTTGCACAGCCTTGTTTTGATGGTACTTTTCTTACTTGACTAGTCTCAGGGAGAGTAAACAGTATAATGATCCAAAGAGTAGTCTACAATCAAACACAAATAAAAGTTTTCAAACTAAATACATTAAAACATACAGAGAACCCTTGCTTCATACTGATACTTTCTGAAGGTAGTTATTTATGTGTATACGACAGAATACCATGGATCAACTGCAATTAATTTTCTTTTCATCATTTCTAGATTCTTCAAAATGTTCAAACACAAATGAAACTATATTCCGCCTCCAGCTTAGAGAAATAACATGGATTATATTTCCAGAACTTTAGTCAATTATCCACACAATTTATTTGTTGTACTAAAGAAAAATAGAGGCATAGAGCTGAGATTTGAAGTATTTTATCATTTAAATCTAAAAGATTTTTCTCAGGTTGGAAATGTGACTTCAAATTTGTGCAAGACATACTTGAGGATTAGGAAGCTGTCACCCAAGTAGAAGTGCTTCTCTAACGTGTCCTAGTTTACACTTTACTTTGTGATTTGGTATCAATCCTATTGCTATTGTGAGGGAGTTTGAAGCAGAGTACACACACAAAGACGCAGAAAAAGACACATTTTTTGAGCCCTAATTTATTTATCCTATAAATAATTTAACACTAATTTGCTTAATAGCAAAAGATACTTTTAATTTTACTAGTGGGTTTGCAGTAATAAAATGTTTTTGATAACAAATTGAAAGAAAGAGGGTTCTTTTATCTACAAAAGGTGAGGGATATCCTACTACAAATAAGTAGCAACATTGTTTTTGCAATCATTAGTAAAGTTAAGGAGCAAGAACTAGACTTATTACATTAGCGTTTACTAACTGTGGGGCAGGTATTTGCATATTGTTATAATGAATATTCAAAATAAATAATTTCAGATCCAATTTTGTGTTTTAAAGAACCATAAAGAAGATCACAAAAACGTCTTGTTAAGTTTAACCATAAACTGTGTAGCCATTTTTCTCAAGAACAAGACATGAGTAACTGCTTTGGCCTTAACGAAGGGTAAGAATAACTGAAGATAATTTTTGCTTCCTCCTAGAGTACAATGCTAAATCACACCAGTGTATTTTTCTCCATATTAATTAACAGAACAAAGAATCACTGTAAAAATGTGCTGAACATGAAATGCATATAAACAGCTATTCCATTAGTGAAGCAGGTCAAAGATAACCATTTTTGTCTCTAGCTAAGCTGTTCTGACACAATACCCACTCATCATCAGCATATCAGTTTCTGATATCTCAAGGTCCTGACACGGTTTCTATGCAGCTGAGCTTAGTATTTGATGACGAAAATCAAACTCTTAAGATTTTTCATAGGTATTTAGATCTAATTTTACCCATAAAGGACATTTGACAATATTCAAGCAATACATACACCAAACGCCATACCCATAGGTGAAGGAGATTAGTAAATAAGCATCTTTTCTGTGTTTTTCTATAAAATAAAAGAATTAGCAAACCCCTTAAGCCCAAAGTTGCACTTACTAACAAATCTCTGATTTCCTGAGAAAGGAAAAGCTTTTGAAACCATGTGTGCATGTATGTATACACACATACATGCAAACAGATATTGTTTTAGCAGTACAATATGATTACTAAGGTCTCCAAGAGCATATCTGTGGGTATTTTTTGGGGGAAAAAAAGGTCCTCTGTTCTGATCTGTGAGGAACACCCTGCTTATGGACTTTTGTGCACATATTAATTTCTATTTAAAAAGCGTTATTATTTTTTGCATTTCTTAGAAATATTTACATCCAATTTCACTACATCAGACAAGTTTTACTCCTTTTCACTTCTTTACTTCTTTTATTTGTCCTCCAATTTAATGCAGAAATCTTGACATATCAATGTAAATTATTTTTTCGTATGTTGACTAAAACATTTGATACCATACTTGTCTCATTTCTTTAGATCCTGCAGAAATTTGAGTGTATACCATCACCAAAATTAGAGAGCTCTTGCTGACTCATTCCTGAAGTTAAAGTAATTTAAATAAAGTGAAGTGAATAAAAGTAACAGTCTTTAATTTTTTTCCCTTGAAAAATGCACATGGAGGTTGTTAGCTCCATAACATAACTTCTTTTCATTATTAACACACAGATTCTAAGTACTTTGGATTACTTAACAAAATATGTCAGAAAGAAGAATGTTGCCATCTTGCATTTTCAATTATCCTGAAAGATTGGCATCATAGGCTTCAGGACTCAAGGAGTCTGTTGTCAAGAACAGACCCAGGGTTTTAGAGCATTGCTAAACCCATGTTTTGAACTTCAACACAGAACATTTATCAAATCATCATACCACACTTGATTTTTCCTAGCAGAAATCTTTAACACAATAAATGTTAAAAGTAAGCCAATAAAGAAAAAAAATATGACCAAATGCATGATTAAGACTATGTTTTTCTCCCAGCTGATATTTTTGCCTTGTGATCTACATTTTACAAACACACGTTTGTTAAACTTGCCAAGTGATGGATGAATTACTCAACATCTTTAATGCACATATGACCAAAGAGATGAAAAATGAAGAAGCATAAGCATTTCATTTTAAAACATGAATATTTACAACAATCACTATTTGAATGTAATGAATTTTAATTTAGAACTTCCTACACTTAGCACAATATATTATCCCTTACCTAGGCTTGTCATTCTTTTTTACAAATGACCTTTTAACCAATAAAAAAAGTTTAGAAAAAGCTAAGTTGAAAAATTTTATCACCTTTCTTCTTCTTCCTTCTACCACATTTCTCTTTACTTTCTTTAAATATCGTAAATACTCTTGCTGTTAGTATTTTAAAAATTTAATTAATTTATACTGATTTACTTATATCAGTTGTGCTGTTTAAAGGATCCTAATGTGTATACATTAAAAAGTTACCATTGAGGACAAAGATGCCAGCAGATAATCACATTGTTGCTGTAGTAGAAGTATTCTCTATCTTACATTTCAGCACAGTCAATGGAGAATGTTGCCAGACATCCCAAATTAATGCCTTCATTTATTCTGCCTCTTTTTAAACAAAACACATACTATGTCAAGCAAAGAATTTAAGTCTGAGGAGTTTCCGAGCAGATATGGAAGGTGAAGGTCAAGAAAAGTCGCAAAGGTTCTTCCTATCCTGTCACTCAGAGTTACTCACTAGAATAAGTCACCACCACACAATATTCCAAATAACTTCATAAGCAGCCCATATCTTTCAAAGAAAAGCAGAAAAACAGAACAAGGTTTGCAAGTTTGTTGGTTTTTGTAATACTGAAGTTCCAGGTGTGCCAGCAGGAGCTGCAAGTACTGTTTTACAAATGTGCTGTCACGACTGGCAAAGATATTTGGGCAGTTGCCTGCTTTGTGCTGAAAGCCACTTGCAGGCTGCAGGTGGCACTTGTTCCTCTCATCCTCTCCTTGCCTCAGCCTCCCATTCCTGCAAAGGTGCATTTTCAATTTTAATGGTCCCTTGCTCTCCTGCCATTGCTCAGCCTGCTTTCTTCACCATCACAAAAGAGGCACGCCACAGCCATGCTGACCTATCCCAGCATCCACTACAGCCTTGTCTTGGCCTTGGTCACATCTATGGGACAGGTAGAACCTGTCACCACATCACTTGAGGTTCCTCAACCACACTGGCACACCAATTATCTGAAATTACTTTTGTATACAGTGGTTAATTACTACCAAACATACAATTAGTAACTGGCTGGTAAATCCACGTAATGATTGCATTATTATTATTATTATTCACATATTCAAGGTAACTGGTCACATGAAAACAGCCAACCGTTCACTCAGGTAATAGCTCAAATATAAAAAAAGAGAAGGTGCTGCCATACTGAAACAGTTTGCATTTCAGCACCGTCACTAGCATGTTTTAGAAACCTTGATAGATAGGAGATTTGAAAAAAGATTCATAGAATTGAACGAATATGTGATGTAGAAAAAAGAAAAAGGAAAATGAATTTTTTTTTTGTTAAGTATTTCTCTGTTGTGAATTTCAAAAGGATTTGCAGCAAACTTATGTGGTCTTTGCAAGAGAGGTTTTTGGGTTTTTTTAAGATTTCTTTTACCACAGAGCTTTGAAAAACTGGGACCTGTCCAAGATTTATTTGTGCAGTCTACCAGAATCTACACGTCCCTAGACAAGGACTACCATCTGTCCTTCACTTTATTCAAAAGTTATCATGGTGGATTAACCTTATGTGGCTGCAAAGTGTCCACCAAGCTGCCCTTGTATGCCTCCTCAATAGGACTAAACATTTAAAAACCACATGTGGGTCAAGATAAAGGAAGTTTAATGGGGAAAAGAAGGAAAAAGGCGGGGGGGGCGGGTGGAATGCAAAGGCTGAAGCAAAGCAAAACCAAAGGAGATTTATTCTCTGCTTCCTATCAGGCAGCAATGTCCAGCCAGTTCCTAGGAAGTTGGCCCTCAGTATGCACAGTGTTTACCTTGGAAGACAGAGGATATTTCCTTTGCACATCCAGTTAATCACATACAATTATGATACTAAGAGGAGCTGTGCTTCATTAGCAGCATCTTCTGAAGTGGCTTTAACTCCCTCATAATGTGCTACTATTTCTTTTCTGTTGGGGTAGTGGGCTTCAAAACATTCCTGCCTGAAACTGAAGGAACTGGAAACACATCTCATGTACCTATGCCTTTGACCAAATACCCTA
This sequence comes from Rhipidura dahli, assembly GCA_013399225.1. Lineage (NCBI taxonomy): Eukaryota > Metazoa > Chordata > Aves > Passeriformes > Rhipiduridae > Rhipidura > Rhipidura dahli. The sequence continues at coordinate 192,800 of VXAC01003492.1, forward strand.
ATACCCTAAAGTCCCTTTTGATTTCTGTAGTGCTTCTTCCTTCAGTCACATCACTACCAGCTTGGATAACTAAAAGAGAGTAATGGTCAGAGAGCCATACCAGATCAGAGAATTTCCTAGCAAAATCTCATACTCACTCCTCAGGGAGGCAGCAAAATTCCCTGTGAATATGTCTTGTCAGTATGTTGCGCCCCTCAGAAGGGAGTTGCCCATGGTGATTCCCTTATTTTTGCTTTATTAAGCCAGTTTCAATTCAGGGGGTTGGCTGACTCACCTCAGAAATGTCCAAGATGGTCTTTCACCTACCTTATCATTTTCCTGGCTTCCAGTTTCCAGAGCTTCATATGTTTTCCATATGGGCAGCCAGTGTGGGAAGGGCGACCAAGAAGGAATCTGTCTGCTACCCCAAGCAGGGACCTGCCTCCACTCTTCCCTGTCTCTTAGGTCCCCTCCTGCCTGTGAGGCAGAGCACAGATCATCCCCTTCCTGAGATGCAGTGGGCTGCTACCCTGCCTCAGGACTCGTACAGAGCAACTCCAGTAGTCAATCCTCCTCAGATGCCCTGATACTCCTTCACCTTTCCACCTCCTCTTTAAGTTGTATCACCAGGCTGAGTAGAACATCAACCAGCTCACACCCCACACAGGTATTGACCCTGATTGTCTTCTGATAGCAATTATATATATAGGAAATATTATGTAAATAAGAAATATTCTGAAGACTATACAAGAATGAACAAGAACCAACTGTTTAAGCCATACCCTAACATCAGAACTCAAATCTTCCGTGGGCTTCTGTGGGAGCAGACAGCATACTGTGGTGTTGCTGTGAGAGAACAGTGTTATGCCACAAAGAGAAATTGACACTCTGAACCGACCTTCTCAGTCTAGGAGAAGCACCTATGGCATGGCATTAGGAACCATGAATGTAGCAAAAATCACCACCTTTGGCAGGACCCAGCTCATCTCTTATGGATTAAAAGTCTGATGCTAGAGAGGCTCAAAAGCACTAGTTAGGAATGTTAATTTATTGTAATCTTTGTGTGTTTCAAGCTAGGGGAACCTAACTTTATTTGCCTTTTGTGTTGTCCCTAGACAAGATAGAAAACATTGGATAAAAATATGCAGCACAGATCAGGAGTCATTTGGTCTGAGTGAAGGAAGGAAACATCTTACGGATCTTATGAACATATACATTTAACATGTACATGCTGACTAATGACTTAGTTCAGACTTTTAGATGTAGGTTCCACTCATTTCTTTTCCTTGGGGAAATACACAGTAAAAGTAACACATTATTTTTGGAAAACAATGAAATTGTTTAGAGTGAAAAACAAAGTGTTGCTATTTTATACTGGTTGATTGCTTGGAAAAATTCTTGCTTACAAATTCAAATGTCTTCAAAATAATTACCAATAGCATTAATACATGGGTGACATTTATAAACAATAGTCTCTGTTAAACATTCATAATAATCATTAGCATTATTGTGTGATATCATAGAATAAAGAGAAGAATTGTGACTTTTCAGCATTTTCTGGAAGAGTACCATTTTATTTACACCTACAGAGGACCTTTGAAGCTGCATATCACACAATTTAGTGGAAAATCAAAGGACGTGGTTTGTTTATATTTCTTAGCAAGACATTTCCAGCTCATTAACAATATAGCTCTGAATTATTCTTAGATCATTCTTTCTGTTTACTGAAAGAGATGTAAAGGTCATGTCTAACAAATTCCTCCTTAAAATGAGGACAGTAATTTAGTGGTACATAGGAATAGAGGTAAAAAAGACAAATAATTAGAGCTAGTGGCATTGAAACCCAACTGCATGAGGCCTTTTTACTTCAAAGAAACCGTGTGTCACTAGAGTAAGGAAGGGAAAAGAAGATGGCAGTCTGCCAAGGCAAGCTTCTGCTGAGTGACAATGAGTATTCCAAAACTAGAAAAATGCTAGTTATTTAAGCAAATTTTATAATGTGCTTGTCATTTTTGTCAATATATTGCATATTTGACAAGGTAATCAGGTTAAAAACATATCCCTCAATAAGATACACTTTGGGGCTGTAGCCACCCTCACATTATTAAAAGAGATTTCCTGGTTCATAAGTTCAAAAGCTGCTATAAAATATTTATGTATTTTGGAAAGCAACTTGAACTGTGTTACTTTTGAAAGTATTTTGAAAGGGAAATGTTGTGCTTTGAATTTTTCTTTTTTTTTTTGAAAGTTTTTTAAAAGGGAAATTTTTTTTTTTTATTTTTTTTTTTTTTTTTTTTTTTTTTTTTTTGTTCTAGCACTGAGGTTTCTAACTCTTAGACTTTACGAGAGTATTTTAGGACTAAAAACCTATTGGCGGGAAATGTTACATTAACAAGACTGCAGAAACAAGATACTAAATCCTTAATTAACACTAATGTCAGAAAAAGGCCAAGACTGCAAAATATGCTTTCACTTTTGACGCTTTGACTAACCAGTTTGAAAAGCAGTGACCACTGTTCCCCCATTTTACATCTTGGGAACTACAACAGCTGCTACCATCTACAACTCCATCAGAAGCAGAAAGAAGTCCCAACCCAGAAAGTTCTCCCTCTCCCTTCTCAGCAGAGCATGAAATGCAAGGAGTTGAAGAGGATCAACATCTACAGAAAGAAGTCTTACTTCTTGTAATAAATATTAATATTTATTATATAAAAATATTAAACAATTAACTAATATTAATTCTTACTATCAAGAGAATTTAAGAAATACTAACTTCAGTGTGTTTGACTAGATCAAGGGAACGGAAGGTGCAAATCCAAAAACCCTTGTGCTTAAAAATATTTTTCTCAAATATAAAGAGGTAAATTAAACAAGTTGTTGGCTTCAGAAGGTTTCCCTGGAAAATAGGTACAATTTCTACCAACTTTGTTACATTTTTCTTTGTTTCATTGTACTTTTGATTTCATTGAACCTTGAAAATCTTGTAGACAGAAATAGAATTAAAAAAAAAGAAAACTTTTTATTTTAAGAGAAAATTTTTCATTTTTATTGGTTTTCATAGTTTTTTTGTTTTCTACATGGCCTACTTAGATCAAAAATTCAATTCAAATCAATGCATCAAACCATGCCTCTGACATTACAGTCTTCGAAATTCTTGCAAAACAATGAATCAAAGCTTTCAAAGTGACAATTTTATGCTTGTATTTACTGAAATAGCAAGGACAGTTTACAAATTAGTCAGTTTTTTTCTCCTAATTCTGTTATACATCTATTCATCTAATCATATAATATGATTTACTGCTAAAGCTGCATATCTCATTAATCAACCAACACACTTTTGTGTGTTGCTTATTTTAGTATTTGAGAAGGTGTATATTTTATCAATTCAGTTACACAATTCGCCAATCCAACTGAATATTGTATAGATACACCTGCATGTGAAAATCCAGGTGGATGTGGAGCTGATTAGCTTTTAGCAATATTTTAAGGGGGGGTTTTTAGCAATATTTTGAGAGCTTTTTTCTTTGCTTCAAGTATTATTTTATACAAAATATTCTGTGTTTGGATAGTTTGTCTCATCCCAGCTGCTTCAGAAGTTATCCCTATACATTCTAGGGCATTCAAGTTTTAACACTACAACATAGAATTATGGAATGGTCTAGGTGGGAAGGGACCTTAAAATCACCTAATTCCAACAAGCCCAGGTTGCTCAGAGCCCCATCCAACCTGGTCTTGAACACTTCCAGGGATGTGAACTTCCAAAACTGCTTCGGGAAACCTATTCCACAAACCTCACAGCAGAGAATTTCTCCCTGATATTGATCTAAACCTGTGCTCTTTCAGTTTGAAGCCATTCTCCCTTGTACTCACTACATGCTTCTGTAAATAGTTTCTCTCCATCTTTCTTGTAGGCTTCCTTCAGGTACTAGAAGGCCACAGTTATGTCACCCCAAAGCCTTCACTTTTCCAGGCTGAACAAGACAAATTTTCTTAGCCTTTCCTCGTAGGAGAGTTGCTCCATTCCTTGGCATATCTCTCTGGCAGGATGAAGCAGCCAACACTGTGCTGTCAAACCATTGGTGCCCATGATAATTAGTATAAAGGCATTTCAGGGAAATATTTTCTAATTTTTTATTAAAGCAGTCTAGCCAATCTGAGCTTAAATTATCAAATAACAGACCAATAGCTGAAGAGATGAAGAACTGAATAAGTTCTGATACTTGTAAAGGAAGAAAGGAAGCAGAAAGGAGCGACTGAGGGCATCTCCACAAATTCCCTGAAACAGGACCTGGGGAGGAATGTTTCTAAGCAGACCTCAAATTTTTATTTTTCTTAGGAAGTTTATGTACCAGCAACGCTTAGAGGATGCTGAAATGAGAAAGATGGACAAAAAGGTCAACCACATATTCCCCATCAAACACATTAACTAGAAGGAACTGAAAAGTTTTGAAAAAGTCAACATAATGACACTGCCTGTTGTCTTCTACGAGGGGACAGGACTCGGAGGGTCATTATGAAAGCTCTATTGGTATGTACTGCTGTCCTACCAAAGCTGGAAGGAGACAGGAAGATACAACAAAAGAGAAAACTGAGGAGAGAAAAGGAACCTCTCTCCAACAAGAGATTGAGAGGACATCTTTCAGGGAAGGACAAGAAGGGACTGAATTACAAAAAGCCACAGTGCCTGTTTATACAGATACTGAGAGATAGCTAGTAACAAAAAGAAAATACCAGTGCTAGGTATGTTTCTACAAGAGACTAGATGGTAAACCTTTGAAGGCTATGAGAACAGGCAAGCAGGAGCAACATGTTGGGAAGTTCAGAATGATTTTTCCGGGTAAATACTTGAGAGTTCGAATTCTTAATGTTTTGGTCACATGCAGAAAGAAGGGTTAATGAAAGCTTTGCAGATGAATCATTGCTGTATAGCGCTAATGGTAGTTTTTACAGAAATTAATTTTTTTTTTTCTGCATTTTAGTACATAGTCCTTGAAATATGCATTTGAAATCCTGCTTTCCTACAAAATATTCCATGGTGTTGATTTACCATGCTTTTGAAAGTATACGGAAATGGCTGCATTTTATTTCAATTAGTGCTGAACTGCTACATTATATTTGTTATTTCTGAATAGCAAACAGTTATCATATTTCCACTTACACACACACATATATATGTATATTTATGTTAAAATAAATGCACAGGGACTTTTGTTTTTCATTCAGTTTATCTCTCATTTTTTGACAGTGTTTCTGTGTTTGCATATCACCTTGGTCCGAATTTAATAATACATTACCACTGTCCATTACAAGAGGAATATTTCTGTCAGGTTTGTTTTTCAGCACAAAAAAAAAACAACCCAAGAGTAGCAGTAAGCTAAAGTATAATCTATTCCTTATAACAGTGAAACAAGTACTGAGCAAGTTACTTAAAAACCTACATAAATAAAGTATTGGAAACAGGCCCTAAGGGAAAGTTAAGGTTTAATGGTTATACATATATGTTTCCTGACACAGAACATTCAGGAGAATAGATTCCATGATGAGTGTTTCTGAAGCGCTAGGTTAGTTGGAGCTAAGCAAAAATTGGTATATTCTTATGACCCTTACCATTTCTTATGAAAACAAATTCTACCTTGGAGCTAATAATTAATCTATGCTCATAGTAACCATCAAAACTGTAAGTGAAAAGTGAATGAAGACTTTAAAAAGCCCCCGTCCTTAGTTTCTTTCCACCCTATAATCAAAGAGTATTCTGAAATTTTAATAAATAAATATTATTAAATTTATTACTTTTCAAATTGTACTTTGGTGACAAGGGTCACAGCAGCATTAGGTATAATGGAAACTAAGGAAACATAATTATTCAAATTTTTTGCTATTGGGTTTTTATAGAAAGAATTATTTCTTTCAAAAGAATTGACTATTAACTAATTCACCAAAGGCTCCCATTTAGCATGGGGGTTCTCTTACTCTTGAGTTTGTATTTATGCAGCTCACACAGGCAATTATGCCTCTATCTTTATAATTTAATCTATAATTCTTGTTTTATAAAAATGTCTCTCTCATGTCTTTTTTTTCACTATTTTTAGGAAAAAATATATTTTAAAAGGCCAAGATTTATTTTCATATAAAGAGTGATTTCATATAAAGTGTGATTTCATTAAGAAAACCTTTTATATATAAGCTTATTCTGTTACAGCATTTGGCTAGTCCAAGTTAATGAAAAAAATTTACTGAGTACAGAAGTGGAAAGAATATCTTAAAAATATGTTTGAATTTCAAAATATTCTTTCTAAAAAATAAACTTTATATTTTTCTAAAAATACAGGTCTATAATGATTAAATTAAAGAATTTAAAAATGCTTACCATTTTAAACAGTGACAAAACTTATTTAGTCGTCATTTTACACTGATGATTGAAAAAAACCCTAAAAATCTTCATTTCACTTTTTAATTATGTGATAAACTGTGTTAACGTGAAGTTTCAAATCATAGAGTAATAAAATATCCTGAGATGGAAGGGGCCCATCAGGATCATTGACTCCAATTTCTGGCCTGCACAGGACACCCCAAAAATTGCACCAAGTGCCTGAGAATATTGCCAAAAGCTTCTTGACCAATGTCAGGCTTGATGCTGTCACCTCTTCCCTGGGGAGCCTGTTCCAGTAGCCAACCACCTTCTGGGTGAAATATTTTTTACTGATATTTAACACCAAACACCCTTGACTTAGCTTCATATTACTCTGGGTATTATTATCCTCTCTTAAATATTAAATTTTCATTCAAACCTGAATGACTTTACTAGAACCACCACAGAGATAAGTGAAATTTGAGATTACAATATAAGAAGCTCGATTAGGAGACAATTTTAAATTACCACAAGCAAGCTCTATTTCCTATTTACTTTTCATTTATGTGCAAAGAAAGTAAGTGAAGGGCTGCTCTGAAAGACTATTCCAAAATTTGATATTATCTCTGTCTCAGCAAGAAATGCTAGAATAAAAGAAAAACACACATATTTTGACATAAAAAAGCTACTAAATGAAATGTGTCCCACTGTTTCATCTATTTTGACTGCGTGTAGGGTACTAATCCACTTTTGTTTATAGATGAAAACAATTAGCAATTATATTAAACCTTCCAAACCACAGTGTTAGAATGATACACAAACTGCTTGTAAATAACCCTTTATTTTCCATGTTTCCATTGGAACCAGCCAGAATGGATCCTAAAAATTTTTGTAGATCGAGACACAACATTTAGGCATCACCTCAAAAAGTTATGAGTATTTTTTCTCTTATTACAGATGAGGTATCAGTGAAGGCCCTTTACAGGTGTTGCACAGCAGCACCAGAAACTATCCCTTTAATGTTTTCTAAAACTGGGTCTATGATAGACAGAAGTACAAAACATGTTGTTGGCTTCAGTACCCTTACAATTCCTTTGGACCACTAAAGCAGGGCCATTTTAACCATTTCAGACCATTACATGTCGAAAAACACACTGCAGAAAAAAAGTCCAAAAGAAGCAAGCCAAAGTGGTCAGAGTACCTCCCAACAGCCATGGAAAGCAAGCCATCTTCCAGGTTTAGCATGGAATATCATCATTTTGCTCCACTTTTAACTACCCTTCCTCTCTTTCTGCAACACTTTTTCTTCAAGGTGCTGCCAATAATATATCTGTACACATACCAGTAATATCTCCACACACATTATACAAATATTCCAATATTAGCAGCAAAAACACAGCTTGGAGAACCATCAGTAACATTTCTTGAACAATCATGAAAAGAGAGTATCTACTCTACCTTACCCTGTGATATGTCACATGAGTCCTCAGTGTCATCTCTATTCTGTGAAACAGCAAATAGATTAACATGAAATCATCATTATTAAATTTTCTTCTGTAAGATTCAGTCAGGAAAAGTTCAGAGAACAATATGAAATACAGAATCAAAGTTTTATATTACCATGTCACTTTTTTCTCTTCTTCAGTGAAACGGCACTGAAAAAAATGTGCTTTCAGAACAGTATTACCACCTTAGGCAGTTCAACCATGAAATAATTTTCAAACAAGGACTGACTAAGGACTGTAAATGAGCCAAGAACTTAAAGAAAAAAATCTAAAGCTAGAAAAATGTTAAGTATCTAGAACAATCTTCCTGTTTCTGAATATGAAATGTTGAAGGTTTCTGAGAAAAGAAAAAAACCTAATGTCTGGTTTCAAAAATGTGCATCATTAAAACAAAGATATGAAATAAATTCAATAGTTTGTGTTCGGTATAGCATAAGGAAGCATCATCATCATTAGCCCCAAGAAAGTGCCAGGAAGTTTACACCAGAATTGTTGTTTGTAAGAATAATTTTAGATAGTGCTCTTCTAGGAAGCCACCCAGAGGGTATGAATTAAATGGAACAGTCTGCCAGCACACTTTAAAAAAGAGACAAAAACTGCACTACTTAATGCAAGAAAAAAATAAAAACCAACCTGAAAATTGAAATACTATACAGCTTCAGGTAAAACAAAAGGTTGTGTTAACAGGAGAAAAATGTAAAAAAATGTAAACGCTGAATGTAATGTAAACATTAGGGCAGATAACTTTGGTAATTGAAAACAAATGAAAACAATCTAGTCTAGTTTTAGCAGAATTTATATAAATCTATCTAAGCAAATAAGCAAGCTTGTTGATGCACTTTTGCTGTCCTCATTTTGCTGCCTTCTGTATTTAGTTGCTGTGTCTGATACTTCCCTCTGCTTCCAAGATATGACATGTTGCTTTGAAACACAGCAATTTGTTAAAAACTTACTTAATATTTCATTGAACTCTTCTGTGAAAACACGCATCCTTTAAAAAATGTAATTGCAACTATTTACATACCTCCTATAAGTTTTCTCCATGGTTGTATATTCAACATTATAAAAGAAATGGCAGGGATTCTATGGGGAACAGTATTAATATTCTCAGATAGCAGAAGAAATTTGCTTAAGGACTGACATTTTAGATAAACCCTTTGTGGTACCTGCAGCTGTTATGAGGGATTTCCTGTCCTATTATGCAGGATCATTTACAGAGAATGCCTGTGTAAACAAAGCCTGAAAGACTCCAAAGAGCTAGAGGACCACCAGATACTCTATGAGAAAAAAGAGGGCGCAGAGAATATCTTGATCACTGTAATTTGGGTAGTACTGAAAAACACTGGAATATGTTCTTGCTATCTGGTGCTTTCCAGTTTTCAGGATTTCAGTTTCCTATCAGAAAGAATATTAGTTTGGTTGACATGGTATGCTGCAGATAAATCCACACCACCTGTTTTAATAATCTCATTAAGTTTTAGCAGCATATGGATTATTCATTGCTCAATCCAAATTAATCTTGAAATATTACTGACACGGGCAATTAGGAGTAAAGGGTTAATGGTCTTGGAATAGAAATTAGTATACTGAGAAAAAAAATGTACTACTTAAATAGATCTGTTGGAGACATGGAGATACAGGACAGATTCCAGCAAATGACCGTGAAAATGATTAAGACATTAAGCATCTCTCCTATGAGGAAAGTTTATCTAGGACTGCTCAGGGTGGAGAAGAGAAGGCATTGGGAAATCCGATCACTGCATAAAAGAATGGAGGGAAGATGCACTGAGGACTGTCAGGTGTTGCCTAGTGACAGAACAAGGGACAATGGATACAAACTGAAACCCAATGACCTGGTTTCTTCTGAGTGAATTTTCTTCTTAATGTCTGTGACAGTGCTGTGTTTTGAATTTAGGATGAGAATAATCTTGATATCAAACTAATGTTTTTGTTGTTGCTAAGCTGTGCTTACTCTGTGTCAAAGACTTTTCAGCTTCTCACCCACCCCACCAGCCAGCAGATCAGGGAGCAGAGGAAGCTGCTGGGAGGAGACACAGCTGGTGCAGCTGAACCCAACTGACCAAAAGGATAATCCATACCCTATAGCATCCCAGTCATTATATAAACTAGGGAAAATTTGCCCATAGGGCTGCTACTCAGGGTCTGGCTGGACACCAGCCAGCAGGTGGTGAGCAATTACATTATGCATAATTTGATTTTTATATTCAAATTCTTTTATCACTATTATTATCTTTCTCTTTTCTGTCCTATTAAACTGTATTTATCCTATTCCATGAATTTTACATTTTTTTCCTTTCAATTCTCTCCCCCATCCCACTGTGTGAAGGAGTGAACGAGCAGATGTGTGGCATTCTAACCACCTGCTAGGTTACATCACAACACAAGGAGGTTCTACCTGAATGTCAGGAAACAATTCTTTTCACTGTGAAGGTGACTGAGCACTGGCACAGGTTGCCCAGGGAGAATATGAACTTTTTCTCCTTGGAGGTTTTCAGAAACCACCCAGATACAGTTCTGGGCAACTACTTCTGTGTGACCTTGCCTAAGCAGAGGAAGTTGGACCAAATGACCTCCATAGTCCCTTCTAAACTCAAGCATTATGTTATTCTGTGTTTCTGTGTTATTATCAACTACATATATACTAAGCCTTCTTTAGCATACTTAACTAGGTTTTGTCATAACCAAAGCATTAATTCACCAGAGCATACATTGTTTATACCAACATAAAATACGCCGCTACTCTTGTATGTCCTAATTCCCAGAGTCCTCCAGCATCTCAATTCACAATTTAGTCTTCTGCTCTTATTTATTTACTTTTCTTAGCAAAGTTCATGATGAATTTCTATCAATAGGAAAACTTCTCCTCCACAGTATTTTCAAAAGCTATTGCACACAATATAGTCCTTCAGCACAAAACCTTCAGAAAAAATTATTGGTTCTTCTGATGCATTTTCTATTAGCAAATCAATTACTTTGATCACCTCTAAAAGGAAATTAAAATTTCTAATTTCAACTGAAATTATATGAATGAATAAGATTATTACTACATGCCATTTGAACCATTTCACAGTTTGGGAAAATGAAGTGCCCCTGGATTTGAAGAATTTGGTTGTGATGACAGGAGAACATTGACAAGCACAGAATAAAGAGCTAGTCAATTAACTTTCAGACGTGCCCTGTCTTTATTCAAAGACTGGTCTTAGATTTTGCCTTACTTTCCCCCTCTTTTATCACTTGCAAGCCAATTAAATAACAAAAACTATCAGTAACCTACTGCTGAAGAGAAAGTGCACAGGTAGTAAATCCTTTTTTTTTCTAGAAGATAACTGAAAAATGTCATTCTTGGAAGTACGGTGTAGTTGACATTGGAAGGGACCTCTGTGGTCCCTTCTGCTCCATCTTCCCTGCTCAAGCAGGGACATCTAGAGGCAGTTGCTTAGGACTGTGTCAGGATGGCTTTGGACTATTTTCAAGGAGGGAGACTTCACAACATCTTCTGGCAACCTGTTCAAGTGCTTAAGTTGCCCTCAGAGTGAATGAAGGTGAACAAGTGAACAATTTTCTTGAACTCTAACTTTTACAAAACAACCATTTCACAGATATTTTTGGTATTTCAAATTAGTTCAAAGAAATGTCACCATTTTTGTCATTCAAGGAACTTACAGTATTCTTTTTTCTATTTTCACTTTTTTCTCCTAATAGCCAACACAGCTTTTCACAATCTAACCACCCTCTCAAAGGTTTCTCCTATCCCACACCCTCACAGTTCTAAGAGAAGTTTAATTGGATTTCCAGATCTTAAAGGCATAGTAGAGTGTCTAACACTCTACTAGGTTTCTGACAGAGGCCAGCCTTGCAATTTGGATGGAAAAGAGTTGTAGTTCATATAAACAAAATGTTCAAAATAATTTCTAGAACCAACAAAGACTATATTGCTATGGATTAATCATAAGTATAGTCTAAAAAGCAGTGAGATTTCCAGAACAGCAACTCTTATGACTACAAAAGAAAAGTCTTTCTTTGTTTGTGTTTCTTTTTTTAAGAAATAATTAGCATGGGAACATATCATAGCAATTCACTGGCAAAAACAGAAGGGAGAGACTTAGCAAATAATTGATGGCTGATTATAAAACCAAGATTGGCACAGGAGGTTTTTTGAAAGGTATTTTGTTTCTAATATTGGGCCCAGATTTCTAGGCCATGGAGTGATTTCTCTGCACTACATAGAAAATGTCTTTTTTTTTTTTTTTTTGACAGAGATATAGCAGCTCTGACTGTTGACAAAGATGTTCTCTCAGGCAGACAATATCAATTGCATTTGTGGCTGTTCCAGTCATGAAAGCAACTGGTTTCCATTTTATTTAGAATAACAAAAAAAAAAAAAAAAAACCTCAAAATAACAAGTATCAAGGATTAGCATTTTAAATTCTGGCCACTAAATCAATTGAACATGGTTTACATTTCAAATCCTCACCAGTTGTCAGGAAAGACACCATGGTGTTTCTGTTTGGCTTTTTAGTTTGTTTTGGCAAGTAAGAAATAGTTAGTTACAGTCTATTGGCTGAATTCCAATTTAGCAATTAATTACATTCTGTCCACTTAAATGATCTTAGAAATTTCATGGGGGAAAGTCCCTCCTCCCTTCTTTCCTAAATGCAACATATTGCTGCTTCTTGCTGCACAAATACCAAACTCATTATGTCCCAATGCCATGTCTGAGTAAACAGAATAAGTTCTAAATAGAACTGTTTTACAGGGAGTGCTTAGGGATTTATCTGAAAGACAATGTTCTAGACATACAGCATGAAATTGCTATTGTTAGAAAACAAAAAGGTTTTACTTTCATAAACATCTTGTTAACTATGTTCAGACTGTCTTCTAAAATGTGTTTTCTTATTTATTAAAAGTAGAAAAAAGCTTAAGGGATGTTAAAATGTAAAATAAATTCTGATTTCTGACTTTTCTGACTTTCTTATTTTCTCTGCAATATGCCAGGTTAACAAAGATGAAGGTAAACATAAAATTATCCAATTGCTCTGGTTCCAGAAAAGTGGGTTTGGGTTTGTTGGTTTTTTGGTTTTTTTTTTTTTAATAATGTATCAGAAAGAAATCTTTGATTGTCAGTAATCTGAGTATAAAAAAGTCTGGTAAAGGAGATTGAAGTCAACATCAAAACAGATCACTGGTGCACTTATATTTTCCTCTCTAAGAGTACTTTTCCCCCTTCAAGAATCACTTTCCTCTACTCAGTTCTGTGTCTCATACTGCAGTGAGGCATCTTCTAGATGTAAAAGACTAAACATCTATGGTACAACATATTCCCATTACTGAACAACAAATTGAATCCTTCTCATCAAAATGAGAAACATGTTTCAAGACAAAGAACTGGTTATGCCTTATTTCGAGTGCCAATTCCAGTTCTGGTCTCCACAGTACAACAGAGACATGGACATAACGAGAGAATCCAGCAAAAGACCATGAATGTGATTCAAAGACTAGAGCATCTCTCCATAAGAGGCTGGACGGGCTGGTACAGTTCAGTATGGAGAAGAGAAGGCTTAGGAATCTCATCAGTGCATACAAATACCTGAAGGGGTGGTGTACAGGAGACGCAGCCAGGTTGTTTTCACTTTATACACTCTCAGGAGGAGATGAAGTGGGAGTGAAAAGAAACACTGGAGAGTACCTCTGAAAAACTGGAAAAAGATTTTCTTCTGGCACAGGCTGCCTGGAGAAGTTGTGGAGCCTCCATCCATGGAGATATTCAAAAGCCATCTAGGCACAATTCTTGATAATCAGCTCTGGGTGACCTTGTTTGTGGCATCCATTCCTGCTCAGGTGCTTTCCAACCTCAGTCACTCTGTGATTATTTGGAACCTTGTGCCATAAATATATTTTGACAAATCTGAAATACAACATGTGAGTTAATAAAATGGAAATTATCTTGTCAGTTTTCTAAACATTTTATTAGTTGTGATAAAAAGTATAAACCAGACCCCTGCAATTCTACAGTTTATCTGTAGAATTCCTGTTGTGTAGTATTCACATTACTATTTAATTACACTGAAATACTTATGAATGCCTTTTGTTAATTATAGCAAGAACTCCTCTCATACACACTCCTTTTGACACTCTAAATTCCTTTAGACGCTACTCTTTCATCCTTGCCTTTGCCTTTCTGTTAGTCTGTTATTGTTCACTTTTTTCCCACTGCAAAATTGTTTCAAGTTATTTTTTTCATTTATGTTCTCAAGTACTTTTCAGAAAGAGAGAAAGAACTGAATTAGATTTTTTTTTCATCTGAAATACATTTTATTTTTAGAAAATGGAATCACAGCTCTTTAAAATAGTCCTAAGTGTTTTTTAGACATGAACTTTAATTGGTTTTGGTCCTTGTTCGGCTGAATAATGCACATAAAATAAAGGAAAGAGTAGCATTATAATATCCAGTTCACTTCTTTTTCTATGTGACATAGTGAAACAGTTCACTACACACAGACACATATATTTATTTATCATCCATAGGATACTTTTATCTTCATTTCTTTGCTGAATACTTTCATATATACATATTTCACCTAAGACCTTACAATTCACTTTTCCTCCCTCTATTATACCTTTGCAAAGCAATCATATGATAGTTTCTCATCCAGTGCTATCAAACTATAAATACAGATGCTCTGCTTAGCCTTCTGTCTTCATATACGTTCCTCTTGTTCAACCAGTGTTTCCATTCTTCCTACCTATTTTCCACACTATTTCCCCAGGGTTCTGCTCAGCTGATTTTTTTATCACATACATTTTACTTGGTCTCTGTTTTCTTACCAAGATAGGAGTCAAACAATCCATTCCTGGGCTGAGCAGGGAATATAATGCAAAACAGACTCCACAAGGGAAGGTCCTGATGGGTGAGTTCCTACTGCTGCCTGAAATAATAGAGAAGAAGAATGTGTTCAGACAACCAGATAAGATAAAATGCAGCAGACTTGTTCAAGGATGAAGTAGCACCAAATGACTGCAGCAACTGAAAGAGAACAGAATTGAAGCTGCTGGGGATGAAATGGTGAATGGCAAAGGAACAGAAGCTGAGGAGATTTGAAGACATTATTTCCCAAGACAGAATCAAGAGGGCTTTCTTTTAGAGTTCCTTATAAGAGCCACAGTGACCATTTAAAAAGAACTACTAAAACCTCATTTTTTTATTTTCAATACACAATGCAGAATTGAAGCCTGACAGCTGCACATTTTGCTAAATGTTATCACCATCATGTTTTGTGAAACATTATCACAATCATATTGAGATACTTGATAAAATTTTTCCAATTGAAATAAAGAATCATTGCCTTGGCCAATTTGGACAACTCATTAAAATTTGCAGTGTCATTAATGTGCTACACCTTAAAAAGTACTAAAATGGAGATAATGAGATTAAATTTTCAACAACTGAACTTTACAGTGATTCCATCCTCATTTTATTTCTGAAAGCATGCGGAAACTGTCCTTTGTCTTAGGTGGCTGAATGCCAAACCAGAAGGATCCTTGGTCATCTCTGTATGGTGCTGTATTGCAGCACCACCAATTCACTGCCACCTCAGTACAGGGGTGTAGTTTTTAGTTTGGAATTGGTTGAGAGCTTGCTCACAACCACAAAAGGAAAAATCTTAATGACAGCACCCGCATGGGCTAATCCAAATCTGAACTGGAAGACTCCCTTGTAAAGTAACTAAAGCATCCATGCACAAGCTGTAATTCTCTTCTCCTGCATCCAGAGACACCAACTGCAACAATCAAATATATTTGACATAACAAGTCAATGTAAATTGTGCCAATTAATGGTAAGGGAAACTTGAGCAAAGGAAGTGTCAATAGCTAAGACAACTCAGCAGCAAGAAATACAGAAGTATAGTTAAACTGTGGGCAAATGACAAAAGTAGAAATATCCTGACTGCAGAATAGCTGTACTTGCTAAGATTACTGAATTCTAATTATTACAGACTGATATTCACACATATATATCTGACTTCCTATTAAATCTGAACTTTCAACCTACAGATATGGAACTGTAAAAAGAAAGTAACCATCAAAAGTGAAATAAATTTTCTCCTTAGAAAATTTATTGCCTATTTGTCTTCTTGGAACATCACACAACAGAAAATTTAGATCTAAATTTTTTCTGCCACTTTCACAGTCATTGTACTCCATATATAGTTTATCTTATACACCACTTGGATAGTACTATTATAATTTTCTGCATTTTTCATCCAAGATTTCCAACAAATTTCTGTTAAAATGAAGCATGCAGTTATTGCATACTTCCTGGACATCCCTTCAACAGTTCATAAAGAAAAGATGGGTCAACAGTTTAAAAATTATCCATGTTTCTGTTCAATTTTGGTTTGGAGGGAAAACCTAGAGTACACGTGTTCTATCTTTAGGTTACAATTTACTTCAGTGTGGCTGGTAGTTCAGTAAAAGACCAAGACAACTGGAGGGTTTGTTGCCCAGCTACTGAATCTTTTTCACCTGACAGAGTGACTAACTCTCAAAACCTTTTCTAGTGTTGTGGAAATTGTTTTATTCTTCAGCTGAATCATTTAAGTTTTGGGAAAGAGAAAGCAAAAAAATACCCCTTTCTGAATTTCACCAAACATTATTTGTCCACTTTTTTAAAGTCTTCATAAATATTTGTGTTCTGTATAACATATGGTCACCAATTTTAAATTATAAGTTACATTCAAACAGCCTCAGACTGCCTTTACCAGCTGAAATTCTTCATGTTGGCTCAATATATGACCTCCACAAGCTCATCAAGTGAAAAATGATGCTTTGTTATGTTCACTCACAACCCTGTTTGAAATTGCAGCTGTTCAATTCTTACTGTTAACTTTTTCTCCTTCATGATAGAAGCATTGGTTATGGCAGTCATCTGATAATGCCAGTTTTCTAGCATACATTATTTTAAAAATGAGTGGAGAGATTGAAGCACCACGTGCTTAAATTCATGCAGCAGCAGAGATGGCCACTGCTCCAAGGAAAAAGCACTGGAATATCACAACAAATTATCCTCTGAAAAATTAATTGTCTCCTCTCTAAGAATTACAGGAATAAGTTATTTATAAATTAAAACTGTTTAAGTTGCCAAACATTTGAGAGAAAATTAATTTATTTTATGCAGTCTTCTGAAAAAAATGGTGAATGAAGTGGGTTTTTACTATCTTGCAGCTGAAAAACAATGAGATTTGATGTCTACATATTACTGGTTTAGTCACAATGTGAGTGCAAACAGGATCATCATCATCAAAAAAAACATTCAACCCAGAACAATATAAAACACTTCCTCACAGTCAGAATTTACTTACAAGACCTTTATTTTTCTCACAGTGTGACTTCTTTGGATCAAAGGCCAAGTATTTTGAGTGTTTTCAAAATGTCTAGTTTGTAGAAATACTACTATAAATAAAAGTATTTTTGTCTTGCCATGCCGAACAGCAATTGTACAAGAAAAGCTTTGGCATGCCAGTCAATGCAACTCAGGAATGCAATAAAGAACTGCACAGTATCACCCAAGTGCTCTATGGAATTGTTTACACTAGGAGTGACAATTTTTTATGTATCCAAAAATTCCAAGGTTTTAATAAATTTCAGAGCAATGAAAGCAATATTCCTTTTTATATCTCATAAAATTAACAATTAACATCCAACCAAAGAACCTAGCTATAAGAATCAAAGCAAGATTTAATTTTGTCTTTTCAGCAACCTGATTTATTCAGAACTACTTTTTGCTATATTTTCTGCTGGGATAAAGATTTCATACAAATACACTTTCAATATGTGTCAAAGGGTTCAAAAGAAAATCGGATAAATCAAACATTTTTATGAAGCAATTCATTTGTCCATTTTAATAGAGTAAGTCACACAAATATTCGGATATTGGCTTTATCTCATACTGAAATCAGTGAAGTCCTTGGGTACATTCAGAGTCATGTATGTAGAGACTACTTAAAGTTTTGCATAATTAAAAGCCATGACTAAGAAATAAAACTTTAAACTTCAATGATTCAAGTGTGCTTTAAACCATCATGACTGAGTATCTGTGGGAGCAAAAAAAGAAGCACTCCCACCTCTCCAACTTTTTTTACTGCAGTGCCCACAAATGAATTTGATTTTTACCTGATATTTGCACACAGGTTTAACAATACAGCATGCTTTTCATTGCTTCTTCAGGGACTTGCACTAGGAAATGTGTCTGTGCTCTTCATGAATGATTTGGACTATGTCTCTTTTTTATAGAAAGATACCTTATCCTAATTTCATTCTTTTGACCTACACAATATCAAAGTAATACAATTAGTGTCAATATTTCCAAGTGGTGGGAAATATAACAGTGGGCAGACAACGTGCACCATTCAGAAAACAATATGAACAAAATAGCTTGGCAATGTGTTAGCAAATATTTGGATGTTATAGTTTAATATCTCTACCATAAATGTGTCAGCTCAAACTAAAAGTGCATTGTATACTGCTACACCACAAGGACAATGAAAATGAATCCATCTTAATTTTCATTGTCCAAATGTGCAATTAAACCCTGCTGATGTGGTAAATATAAAGCTGCTTTGTTGCTTCAATGTGAGCTGGTTATTACAAGGAAGCCTCCCAGTTTGAGTTTAAATGAGAAATCAAATTGATTAGCATATAATTAGAGATAAACAGGCTCATATAGAAATCTAACCTCATGCAGGCATTGTCTCTTCAGTTAAGCAGGGCTCAAACTGAGCTTTCCATTTATAAACATAAATTGGACTTAGCTGAAAATTGCTCTGTCGCCTGGCTTGCAGTGATATGATCCAACGCATTTGCTAGTCTGTCATTGTGTGCTGACATTCAGAACACTGAATACCAATATATGCACTGCACCCCAGACTGCTGAACTTCACACTGGGGATTCAAGTTTAGGCTTCACATCGGCTACTTAAGAAGAACCTTGACGGCTTAATGGACAAGATGCTGATCTGTCCCAGTCTACCTTCTAAGCAATGAGCACAAGTAAAGTGTTGTTAATCCTACAGAAGCAGGAGGCTGCATCCTACACTATCAGCAACCACTTTTCAGAAAAATACTGCGTAATGTTTGCACCATGTCCTTCTAAAACTATTTCAATGAATCATAAACATTATTTTAACCATATAATCAAACACAACAAGGTTTTTAAGTGCATTCTTAAGTGTGTCAAGAAGAAACCAGGAATATATTAGGCATTAACTGGGGGCTTTTTTTCTAAGTGGACATAACCAAAGAGGTGTAAATTGATTTAAGAGATATTTCCCATTCAGGAAAAGCTACAAACAGAGAAATGGAATTGATACAGATCACAAAGACTGATCTTACTTCATTGTTTTCTGACTTGCTTTGGAAAACGCTTCTTAAAAGCATCTCTGCAGATCTTATTATAGCATATGAACAGCATGAGAAATACTATTTTAAGTCAAAATATTTCAAAATAAAATTTCTACTGCTTACATGGTTCCCACTAGATTTGTAGTCTTATATTTAGCACTTACAAAGAGACAGCTGAATCATTCAAAATTTTAACTTGACCATTTCAATTCCTTAGAATTAAGGTAAATTGCTTTATTACACTAAGAACTGGGGAGGAAGATATTTTGGTTTTTTCCTTAAACCTGCTGCAATGCTTGGCTTGTCATATACTGTTACTAGCCTGATGCTGATAATCTCATCCTTTTTTTTCAAGGAGTTAATTGCAGGAAGTATAACTGCAGCTTGATATATCAAGCAAGCAGGATAAGTACACTGGGTTAATACTCAAGGTGGAGAGTCGCTACATGAGTGACAGCTTAAAGAGATCTGAGTATTGTGGAGCATTTCCATTGCAGTTATTTTACTTGCCAAGCACCATATGTATGCTGATTCATAATCAACACTTCTTTGGAAATTGATAAAATGAGTTGAAATTAAAATTATTACAAAAAGGGAAATGTAAAGTATACGCCGTACTCTTCAAATCTCTCGTCATAAAAAAAAAAAAAAAAAA
>VXAC01003492.1:212728-562097 GCA_013399225.1 Rhipidura dahli
AAGGGTAAAATACAGGCCTTAAGATTGATTTAAATGAAAATATAAGATTTTCTTTGCCAGAAAGATTTTTACTCTAGACATATTTCACCCAAAACTTTCTCAGTTTTACAATAGATTTTTCTGCATCTCCATAAAGCATTATAACTTTAGTGTCTCAACAGACTGCCCAAAGAGCTTATGTAGTCTCCATTTTTATAGGTTTTCAATATCCTAAAGTTCCTTGGATCCTGAAGGAACTCTACTTTTATGTGTCTGAAAAATTCCCTTCTAATCATATTGACCTGATGAGAATTATAGGATAGACCATGAGTGGTGGAAAAAAACTACTCAAATGTCTGTTAGCTTTTTTAAAAAATACCTGTTAAATGAACTATAAAAACTCTTATCTGAAATTTAAGGTTTCATTTGCTAATTGCTTTTCAGGAGAGTGAGGTAGAACTCACATCTCCTTGCTTGGTCACTTAGACCCTTGTGGGGATGCTATCATAACCTTGCAGCCTGACCCTTTTGGTCAGCTAGAAAGGCCCAAAAAGCCAGATTCACTGTTACAGCCTTTGGAAAAGACAAATTCACTGTGAGATCTCATAACTGAGCCTGCCTTTCAACAGAGGAATTCTTGCCTTTCCCTACTTTTTATACTAGTGAAGAGAAAAATGTTCCCTTGTCTTCCAGTTATGTTTCCAATGGTTCCAGGTTGAAAACTTTGCATGCACTTCTTTATTTATATCTATGTGGCAAACAGTGGGGCAATAAAAGGACTTTATTCGGCAGACAGTGCAGGCAGGGGTAGCAAATGAGGCAATCAAAACATGGCCCACCTCATCATCACAGACACGCCCTACATTTCTACCCTAATTTTTCTAATTTTTCCCTCACTAACGGAATTATCTTAAAATATGAGAAGACAAATATTTTTCTACTTTGAAAATGTATTCTGAAGACATAAAAGCTAAATTGCTAATTACGCAGGTTTGGGATTTTTTGAAACTTGACTTAATGTGAAATGATTGACTTCTAAAGTGTGTTATTTAATGTGAGCTCCTGATCTGGGAGGAACTAAAGAGAAAGGTAAGGCAAGAAAATAACAGAAAAAATCTCTCACGAAATAGAGAGGCTATCTCTATCTTTCAGAAAATACAGAAGAGATTTATACCTATAACTGCTACAAATAATAAAGGTATGATATCCTGCTGGAAAAAAAAGGATGAAGATGACTTAAAATTAGAGAGAATGATCTTTTGGTATGGTTTATGTCATCTATTACTTGATATTCCATTTCAGGATTCCATTCAATTTCTTTCTAAGTTGTATAAAAACAAACAAACACACACACACCCACACCCCCCATGCAAGTAAAACTCCAAAAGAGCTGTGAAATGCCTCAAAAATTGTATTTCTCAGTACAACAGTCAAATTGATGGTCTGGGAAGAAAAAATAGCCTGTGTACATCAGGAAATGAAATAAGAAAATATGTCCCTTTGTGAAACTGTTGTTTCTTTCTCAATCACTACAAAAGTTTCTCAAAAAGGCTGGTAGTACAGTGGAAAAAAAACTATCTTGTCTGAAAAAGGTGATAATCTTCTTTTCATTGGGAGAATAAATAGCCAGTAAACAACAGGAGACCAATTTCTGAGCTTCTGCCCACTGCCTTCAAAGGTGGTTTAGATTCTAAGGGACTCTATCGTAACAGAGAATGCTTTGCTACACAAGGATAACTGAAGAGAAGGTCTGTGCACAAAGCAGGGCTGCACAGCTTTGAATCACAGTAAAAAGGATCTAGCACAGATACTCTTCAAAGCAGTATCACTGAATCAGCATAGAGACACACTTATGCTAATAAACCCTGCCAAGCTCAGCCTGGTCACAGAGCCCTGACTATCAAAGTTCTTGCTAGAACATCCATTCCATGAAAAGATCCTCATGAAACTAAACTGTTATTTGGATTTCTTCTGGACCAAACTCTGAAATCCAAACACAGTTTCCTCTTTACTTGTTTTGTAGGCAAGGCTTTGAAACAAATTTCACTTACAGAAATTCAAGTCCTAGACATCTAAGAATCTTGAAATACAAATAAATTTCATAGGTATCTGATGATTATATGTGTTTTAAAATATTCTGCATTGTAGCTATATACAATCATTCAAAATGGAAGAATGCTGTGAACATCTATTTTGTTAGTATAAGTGCTTATTTTTCCCTTAGTGTTTCATACTTCAGTGGAGCACATAATTTTTCTTGCATAATTTTTCCTACAGTCTTAATTTTAACCAATACTTATCCTACCAGCTGACTTTTTAGTATTTATAAAGTATCCCCAGGATATGAGCTATAAAAATCATTGACCTCTGTAGGTCTCAATACTTGGTGACAAAAGCAACGAAGCTGTTCACTTATGTAGTCTGTTGTAATATATCCATTTAAGTTACCTGAGATACAGGAGTCAAAAAGCAATGGTGCAGGTCCTTCCAAGTGGTGCAGCTCTTGCTAATTCAAAGTACACACCTCCCAGTTTTTGTGTGTGTTGCTGCCATGCCTCACGAGGAGCAGGTTAAAGGAATCCAAGCAGAGCTGATACTGTAATCAGCAGAAATGACTCTTTCAGTGCACCAATAAGATTTAGCCAAAGTCAATTAAAAAGTAAAATACAAAGGTTTAAAAGTTACTCCTGAGAGGAGTTTTGTTGGTTTTTTCTCTCTTTTTTGGTTTTTTTTTGTTTTCAACTTCCTTGAAATATATGTTGTGATAGCCAAGAAATAAATGACAGTTAGCAATCAGTCTTATTTCAGCAAAAAGTGATTACTTATGTTTTATAGGTCATTCTGAGTCCTCCTTCTCTCCTCCCATCTTCAGTTTTCTGTATTAACAAAAAATGTTTTTAAAGGAAGCAGCACTCTAGAGATGCATACTGTTAGAATGCTGTTGTGTATCACATAGTCATTACTGAAGTGAGAAAGAGCAAAACAAACCAACTGCTGTCATGTTTCTGCATAACATCAGTTAGTCGGTACACCTAGAACAGAAACCAGACATGCTATCACTTTGTTCTCCAAGTCCTGCTTGCAATGACAAAATAATATAATTGTAAAATGTTTGTCACTGGGATGAATTACTCAAAATATAATAGCTCAATAAAAATTCAGCACTACTACACTTATGACAGATGAGTCATAGCTGCAAACTCTTCAGGGAAGTACTTACAGAATCTTCTTATCCTAAAAAAAAATCTGTTTCTGAAGTATTTCCCTGACATGCACTATTTCCTCTTCTTCCTGAGCTTCCTGTGCAGCCTTTTATATCACCACTTTGCAAGCAAATACAGAGAAAAAAGAAGTGAAGCGGTACAAGTCTCCAGACAAGTCTCCACACCAACTAACATCACACTATGCTATCCATTCTGGTTCTTATAATAATTCATTTGAAACCATGCAGTCTCCAACTGCTTATTTACAGACAGTTGTGCTCTAGATTATTTACCTATGTTTGTCATGCAAGTAAAATTCTTAATCACACAAGATTAATGGCAAGCTGAATTATATAATTTCCATGGATTTCCAAAGAAAACTAATCTGCCCCAGTGTGTGAGCATAGCATATCAGAAGAGTGAAAGTCCTTGCATACCTAAATATTTTACTTAAGGGCAGGAAGAAGGTGAGTAGGAACAAATTTTGAGTTTCCCTACAGTCACCAAACAAATGCCACCAGAAAAACTCTGCAGAGATCTGACCTGGGACCTGCACTAATCCTCCCAGCCACATGTAACAGCAAAACAAAATTAGGAGTTAAGTCTGCTGATGAGTCTATATCACATAAAAGATAAAGTTAGACATTGTAAAATTTTAGAAGCAACCTGTAAGATTGACTGATTGAGCAATAAAATGTCATGTGATATTTCAGGTAGACAAATATAAAGTGACATGTATGGAATAATCACAGCATCACTTTTTATATTCACAAGAGATGCTGAAATTACTTATTAACTAAACAAAGAATCTTGGAAGGAGGGAGGTGGAGGAGTGATTTTGGTGACAGGCAGCTCCATGAAACCACCAGCTCAGTGGTAGAGACCCACTGCTAGCATTTGGTACGCTTTTTTTAATTAGAAAAGAATGGCAGGCCAAAAAAACCCTTCATTATTCTACAGTACAGATCCATGACTTGCTCACACACTGGACACTATGTGCAGTTAATTTTCATTCACCTAAAAAAAAGAATATAATACAGAAATATAAATGGTTCAAAGTGTGGTAAAGATGGTCAATCAGCCTCCACATATTCAAAAGGGTAGTGGTCATGTACTTTTAGCATAGAAAAGAGACAACTTACAGGGTATGTGATAGAAGTTCAGAAATCTCAGAAAGGACAAGGGTGAATAAGACTGATTCCTCATTCTGTATTACTCATGTAAACTTCACATCATTCACTTGTTAAGACAAATCATTATGTTACTACTTGAGAAATTAAAGAAAATACATTACAGCATGATACTATTGATCTGTTGCTTTCCTCTGTGCAATCACAACACTTTTTATGCATCCTTCTATATTGAAAATACTTTCAAGGTTTGGATCCTGAAGGAACGAAATAGTTCTTCCTGAAGGAATCCCTAGTTCTTCTTTAATTCATAGCCCAGAAATGCCTCTGCAGAGCCTTCCAGCACTCCAGCAGACCAGCACTCCCACCCAGCTTACTGTCATAATCTGTGACCTTAGTGAGGGTGCACTTATCTCCTTGTCCAGATCATTGATAAAGATAATAAACACAACTGGGCCCAACACTGAGCCTTTGGGAACAGTAGTGACCATCTGCCAACCAGATGTGCTTCCATTCACCTCTACTCTCTGGACCTGGCCATCCAGCCAGCTTTTAACCCAGCAAAGACTGTACCTGTCCAAGCCATGGGCTGCCAGCTTCTCCAGGAGAATGGCATGACAAACTCCATCAAAGACTTTGCTGAAGTCCAGGCAGATAACATCCACAGACTTTTCCTCATCCACTGGCTGGGTTTCCTAGTCATAAAAGTTCAGGCTGCTCAGGCAGGATCTGCTTCTCCTAAACCCATGCTGTCTGGGCCTGATGCCCTGGTTGTTCTGTATGTGCTGTGTGATGGCCCTCAAGGTGATCTGTTTCATAACCTTCCCAAGCACCAAGGTCTGTCTGACAGGCCTGTAGTTCTCCTGATACTCCTTCCAGCTGTTCATATGGGCGGACATGACATTGCCTAACCTCCAGTCATCTGAGACCTGCCCAGTCAGTCAGGGCTGATGATAAACAATGTAGAGCAACATGGGGAGCTCTTTTACCAGTTCCCTCAATACTCTTGGATAAATCCCATCCAGTCCCATAGACTTCTGAGTGTCTAAGTGGCTCAGCAGGTCACTGACTTCTTTCTCCCGAGTGATAGCAGAGGCTGTTCTGATCCCCATCCTTATATACAAGCTCAGGGGGATGGTTGCCCTGAGTTATGTTCTCCTTTATGAGAGATCAGATTAAAACTTTTTCTGGAAGGGTTTTTAAAGAGAATAGGTGGACAACACAGAGATAACTGAAAAGTTTATGAAGCCTTGTTTTCTATTATTGTTGTGAAATCACTCTATGTATCTCAGTAGCATGCTACATATACCATGTCTTGTGTAAAACTCTTCTATCTTTTTTTTTTCATTTTATATTTATTAAAATGCTACAGGCAGCTGCTACACAATAAAGACTGAAAGTTGCCATTTTATTTCCTTCTTACCATGCCTTCAGGAATAGGCTCTGTACAGAGACAGGTACAGAAACCCGTAATTTATGACTCCCACTGCAGTTTAGACAGGAGAGAACTTCCAAACAGATTAATGTTGTCAGAATTTCAACTATCTCTTCATACCCTGCAGCACAAAATTAGATATCTATAGGATTTTGCTAAGAGAAATTTACATGCCCAAGGAATTGAGCTTTTTTCATGCCAGACAAGGATTCTGAGGTTCTATATTTTAGATATTATTGCCCAAATCCCCCAGTAAATCTACTCATAAAGTTGAACTGCCATAGTGTTTCTGGGTTTACAAAAAAAACGTATCAAGTCAAATTTCCATAATGTTTCAAATTTCAAATTGACTATATTGCTAAATATAAAAGGAGATCTCACTCAAGTTTTGTAAAACAGATTAGAAATGATAATTGGCAGCAGAATATATATTATACTAACTCTTGGCAGATTTTTTTTCTTTATTTTCATTTTATTACTAAGCCTAAGAGCAGATCCTGGAAAAGATTTTTTTCTCACTTAGCAGTTATGGCAAGAAATTATTTAGGAGATGCTGTAAAATACCAAGAAATGCAAGTTTTTCTCTCAGAGAACAGCCTGACTTCCATGTTAAGAAAAAATGCTTATCTTTTTCTGCAACTCAGAATTAGAAATGTATTTTAAAGGACATTGAAGTAACTACAGCTTTCTATAAAATAGGAAACAAAAACACTTAATATAGAGGAGGTGGTAGATTTTGATAGAATAAAACACAACAAAGTTTGACTAACAATTAGGTACAGCTTACATTTGTAACCTACAATTCAATTCCAATTGGTTACTGCTATTCACTTGTTAAAATACTTTGCAATATCTTTCTTGTTTAAAATGCTTAAATATTGAGGGATGAAAAAGTAATATGAGTGCATACCTGGCAAGGCACCAAGTTATTTAATATTCAGGAAGAGTTACTCTGCAGTCATGAAAATGTATGCAACTTTCTTTTATTTTCTAAGAATAAACTGAAATTTATCTACAATCATATCTAAAATGCTCACTTCTAAAAAACACCCAAGAATTTCTGCTTCTTCTGAGACACTTGTATACAAAAGTATCATTTCATAGTTATGATAATCTACTGTAAGATGCTGAGAGCCCCAGGTCAATTCCTTTTCACTTTCACACCAAAATAACTGAGCCAGTTTAGTAATGGCATCCCCTGGAGATGAAGTTTACATGAAATTTTATCCATTTTTACCAGTACAGTATATTCAAACTCTTCAATAAAACATGAACTGAAACAGGAGTTTTAGAAATGTAACTTTTTTTTTACTGTACTTAGACACAGCATTGAAGGGAACTGGAAAAAACCAATAAGAAAACAAACTCCATTGTGTCAAATGTTTGATATTGTAAACACTGATATGCACATTATTCATGTAAGGATGTTTTACAAGATTTTGTCAAATTCAAGTGTGATATTGCATGTTTCCATCTGTTTGAGAGGGATTATTTCTTATAGGAATAAAAAGATATGGCAAATAGATGGCTCCTTAAATGGGCTTAGTAAAGGCTGCATAGGGCAGAGGCACTGTTGCATCAGTTATGAAAATTTGTCTATACCTTTCAAAGTCTGAACTGCAAAAGATCTGTTAATTAATTAATTTTAAACCTAGCTTCTTTCAACATGTCTGCAGGAAAAAGGAATATTGCTGCAGACAGTGAGTGACTGACTTTAAGTATCTTTGCATATCCTTAATATTCTCCCTAATTTTACACTCTCCCACACAGACTTCCTTTAACAGAGATTTTATACATTTATATGTTAGATATTAACACTAGGAAAGCCCAATATAATTACTGTATAAAAAAACTACAAGGCAAATAAACCCATTTAATAAATGCTATTCTGGTTTCATAGAAAATCTTGACAGCATTCCATGATTACTAGCATGTCAGAAGATTTTTTAAAATATTGTCTCAACTAAATTCTTTAATAAGAATTAGAATTAAGAAAATAAATTTGTCCACATCATAAAAAGTTTCTTTTTTAACTTCTAGAAGGTAGATTTGTCTGTCAGTAACATAAAATAGCTATAGTGCAAAAATAAAATTCATAGCTGGTGAAATAATTTGAAATGTATTAAAAAAAAAAAAAAACAAAAACAAAAACCAATCCTTTCAGCAGGGTTTACTGCAGAAGAAAGAGAGAAGAAATCAAAATTCCAGGGGTTTATATCTGGCCAGTTTTATTCTAAGGGACAAGAGGAAGAATGACAATCCCCAAACACGGAGAAAATATCAATGCATTAACGAAAGTTGATCAGCTCAAGGCATCCTAAAGATATAACAACTGATCAATAGTTATATTATTATTTGCAGTATATTATCTAAGGAAGTAGGACAGTAAGACAGAATTGGTGTGATTATTAAACAAGAAGGGAAAGCCTTGAAAACATTGGGTTTTGCAGCCCAAATAAAGAATTTTTCCCTTGACTGATCATTTTTCCAGTCTATCTGACCACAGAGTGAAATTTCTTTATGCAAAACAGTGTCTTCTTTAAAACATATTACTATCTACTTTGTTTGCCATCTCTTTATTAAAGCACTTAAATCAATAGCCAGTCTAGAGAGAGCTGGGAAGAATTAGATGGTTTAATAAACATGGAAGCAAACAAAAAGCCACTGAGAGCTACCATTTGTATTCCAGTGGTGTAAATACACAAGCTCAGGTGAATCTTCTACTTTTTCATCCATACTAAGGAATGTATGTACTTTCTTACACCTTTATGCTGAGATTCAGGGTGAGATTAGTCACAATATTGATGATGTGGCTGTTGTTTCTACAATATAAAATAATACATGTCCTGTAACCTGCCCAATGAAGGTGGGCAGGTTACAACTATGAAAGAACCTCCAGTAGATCTGGGATATACCCATTTGCAATTGTGTCCAACTTTTGAAAACATGATAATAAGCATAGTTATATAGATGTTGGCACCACACACACCAATTTTTTCATACACACTTTTAAATATTGATATTTTATAGATATTCCAGCATTTGCTGTATTTACATATACATATAAATATATAGTGGATGAAAAGAAAGCTAAGCTAAAGAAAAGGAAACAAAAACTCACAAAAACCTTTTATATTTGTTCTATAGTTTTATTAAAGCAGAATATAGTATATATATATATACACTATTTATATAGGCAATGGAATAAATATAAGATGAACCCAGATATTCTACACATTAATTAAAACCATAATCCCACTCAGTGATATTTTTGGAATTCAGATAGTGTATCACATTTTTCTGTCTTCCTTATGCTCTAATCTTACACAATAGAGCTTTCTGTAAACGTAGAGAATAAGACATGCAAGGAGTCATTAATGACACAGATAGGAGTACACCCTCAGCAAGTTTGTGATGACACCAAGCTGAGTGGTGCTGCTGACACACCTGAAGAACAGGAGATGTCATCCAGAGGCACCTGGATGAATTCAAGAAATGGGCCCATGGGAATCTCCTGGGGTGTAACAAGACCAAGTGCAAGGTGCTGCACCTGGCTTGGGGCAACCCCCAGTATCAATCCAGGCTGGAGGATGAACAGATGGAGAGCAGCCCTGCCCAGAAGGACTTGGTGCTGGTGGGTGAGAGACTGGACATGATCCAGCCATGGGCACTCACAGCCCAGAGAGCCAAATGTGTCCTGGGCTGCATCCAAAGCAGCGTGGGCAGCAGGGGAGGGAGGGAATTCTGCCCCCCTGCTCTGCTCTGCTCTGCTGAGACCCCACCTGCAGTGCTGCATCCAGCTCTGGGGTCCCAGCACAGGAAGGACATGGACCTCTTAGATCAAGCCTAGAGGAGGGATACTGAGTTCATCACAGGGATAAAAAACCACTTCTATGAGGAAATGTTGAGAGAATTGAGACTTTTCAGCCTGGAAAAGGGAAGGCTTTGAGGTGGCCTAACTGCAGTCTCATATTACTTGAAGGGAACTTATAGGAAAGATGAGGCAAGACTATTTACAAGAGCATGTGGTGACAAGACAAAGGGGAATGTGTTTACATTGAGAGCAGGTTTAGATTGGATATCAGAAAAAAATTTTTACTCTGATGGTGGTGAGACAATGGAATAAATTAGCCAGGCAAGTTGTGGATGCCACATTCCTGCAAGTGTTCAAGGCCAGATTGGATGGGGCTCTGAGAAACCTGGTCTAGTAGAATATATCCTTACCCACAGCAGGGGCATTGGAACTAGATGATATGCAAGGTGCCCTTTCAATCCAAACCATTCTATGATTCTATGAAGTGCAATTGTTGCTATCTAATATTTTGCAATATCCAGTATGATGCTGACTTGCATATATAATAATACAGCCTCAGATAATTCCACTATCCAGTTTTGTGGTAGTATTCCTCCTCTGCTTTATTCTACCACATTTGTAAAAACATAAGGAAATGAAGCTTGGAAATAGCTGGGCTAGATTCCATGTGTTATTTAATGGTTTTTTTTGCTAATTCCTCATGTTTGGATTAGAAAAATACATTAGATCTTGGAAAAGCTTATCTTCATTTTAATTAACACTGTCTTCCAACCCAATGGCAAAAAAGTCCTGGTCTACATGTGGAATGATAGTATGAAATATGAAATCAGATAATATCTTCCTGGAGGTAGACTGCAGCATTATGCAAGCATAGAACAAAACTTCCTAACAATTAACCTCTACAATATTCTTATTCAGATATTTCTTTCCCCCAGCCTTCCTTAGTTTGCTTTTGTTAAAAGTTAGATTCCATTTGAAAGAAGAATGTAGGATACTAAATTAGAAATGTGATAGTTGCTAATATGTACTTCCTTTAACCACATGCAAATGTCATTTTTGCAGGAATAAGAATGAGTATAGGTTTGTACACAGGACAATTGCCATGATTAAGACAAATTTAGATGCACTTAAAGTCTTCAGAGAAACAGAAGAGCAGAATTTTGTAAAACTTTAAGATAAGCCAAACATTCAGTTTTACTTTATCAGAATTGACATAAATGTAAAAGCAGAGCCCTTGAATATCTCAGCTGAGTTGTTAACAAAGTACTTGATAAAAAGATCCAATTTGTTTTACCATATTGCCTACACAGAATTAACACTGTATGCCTTGCCCATTTGTACATTTTAGTGATGCAGGTAACAGGTAATAGGGGTCTGCTGCTACCACCAGGAAAGGTCAAGAATCTTTTCTTGATTTTTACTTTTTTCAGACCCATTTTGGACCTTAAAAGCTCACTGTGATGGCACAACACCAGAAATGGTTTTAGAAGTTTACTTTAATATGGTACTTTAACGGACTGCTCTGTTTTAGAAATATCAGTCCTCCAATGGCTTTAGTATTTTTTTCCACAGAATCAGCAATGTACAGAGAAGGCACTTATAACCATAAGATATGTTTAACTGTTCCTGTCTGCATGTCAATACTGAAACATTACCTTCTTGGAATTATTTCAGTTGGAGCATATGTGGCATCAAAACTTTATTTTTTTCATTTGATTTGACAGTTAGAACAAATTAATAACTGTGACCAGAAAAACAGGTTTGAAAATTTACTGTTCTCCAACTGCAAAATTTGACTAAACTGCATTTAGATTCTGAGAGACATATCAATATTTACAGCAAGTTTTTTAAAATGTAAATGCATCTAGTGTCATTTATTAATTTTGGAAGTATATAGTTTTCATTTTCATACTAAAATATATTTTAAAAGTCATTTATTCAATAACAATATGTAACAGAATCTATGAGGTGTAGTTGAATTTAATATGTTTAAAAATAAATATATTTGAAATAATTTTGAAAAATAAATGTTTCCTTGGCTGCTGGATATTCATATTTTGATTTTTGATTAAGAGAGATTTTACCTTCCTATTTAAATAATTACAAAAATTTGAGTTTCACAGAGGTGTATACAATCAAGGATTGTCACAGAGAGAAGTCATGGGCTAGAGATAAATTAACTTTTTAAAGGAGAACAGCAAAGACAGAATACCATTTATAATCATGAATGTACATGTCCTTAAAAGACTCAAAACATTTTGTTTACTTCCAAAATGTTTTGTTTACTTCAGAGGTTTACGATGCCATTGCTTTTAATACAGTATTTATATATAATAAAAAAATTATTCATGAATAAAGTTTAGGAAAGTGACAGAGTAAGTTAACACTTGATGGTGTTTTGTATGTTTTGGGAATTAAAAAACTGCTATTTTGAAGTGTCTTGGAAATCCTACAGTCTAGTTCTACTCCTGTTCCAGAGGGTAGGATTAAGAAACCCCACAATTTGTGTTGAGAATATTTTAACCTGTTACAATGCCTAAACTTAAGATCTTAACTTGCACCAAAAAATTGTTTTAAAGGTAAAACATGAGCTACGGTAACTATGTAAGGAGGATGGCCATAGGACAAAATAAAACCAGATACAGTGCCATTGTGTTGAGCAAATTAGGTAAATTTCACCAGATGACGGATGTTTAAAATAATAAAATATTCATTTCTGGTTTTCTGTCCCTGATTCCACAAGCTTTCTTCCTATTCTGAACACAACACATTTTTAAGTGAATTTCCTATGTGCTGCAGACCACCCAAACACATTGTACAGTCTGACTCACACAGTCTGACTGTCTGAACATGAGTCCTTTCAGAATAGAATCCCATTTACACTGAAAGCCCATGCAAGAGAAAACCTGCAGTGAATTGTCTGGTGGCTCAACAACAGGAAAGTTGGCAGCATTATAAATCTCTTGTTCAACACTTCAAATCAGCAGTCAAGCAGAACACTTGAGAAGAAATACAATATTGTAAAGAGAATATTGTATGAGTCACAGAAAGACACTTTTCTGGAATGTTTTCCTTTTCTACGACATTCAGCCTCCAAGAATGCAGACTAGTGCTGACACCTTTGATAGAGCCACAAACTTTGAGTACTTCTGGCCATCTAGTGAGGTATTTCCATTCAATTTTGTTCTGAATAGGTAAAAAAAAAAGACACAGACAGCAGTGCATGTACTTGACCGTTCCCAGCTGTGAAAACAATGTGATTCTGCTGCATGCTACTGCTTTAGTATTTCTCAATCTTTGTGAGTCCCAGCAGTATCCCTCAGTCAAACTAAAAGCACAGTTCAAAAGAATGCAGCCAGTGGAAGTCTGTTCTTATTCATCAATGCTGATATTTCTCTAGGTGTCTTTGGACCCATTAATCAAACCCAGTCAAAAGACAAAGCACTGTGAGAACTGCTAGAGATGAACTGGAATTGTTTAATATGCAATCTACACAGAGAAAACTTCTAATTATAGAAAGAACATGAGTCAAAACTTTTATTCATAAAGAGCTCATAAATTACTCTCCTTCATGTGTCTAGAGCCAGACAGACAAAGTCCTAAACAAGCACACACATAAAATCACATTTGTATGCTAAAAGTAGAATTTGACTAAGACTTTTAACCTAATGAGGAAGCTGATTTTGAATAAGGATGTGAAACGAGCTGGTAATTTGTCTCTCAACACAAAAATTCCCTCTATCTCCTGCTCTGAAACACCACTAAAGAAGTTGTGTTAAAATTAGAAGAAAGTTTTTAACGAAAGTAGAAAGTTTTTAAAAGAAGAAGAAAGTTTTTAGCAAACCTTTTTCTTTCTGTATGTGTGATTCATTGCACAAGCATTGTATTCATGGCTTAGCTTTTCATCTATTTTTGCATTCTGCATACTGCCCATGAATTTTAACACTTTAAATAACCTTTAGCTCATTGATTTCTCAGCCTCCCAATGTTTAAAAGTTTAAAAGTTGCAAAATTTATATCAAGAAACTTAATGTTTTCTGGTAAGAAAGTGGTGAACAAGAACATGTAAAGCACTACAATAAAAACAGCACAGAAGACCTGATTCTGGTAGCCTCACTATGATTAAAAATGATTTGATTCATTGCCGATGTCAGATTGTATTTCCAACTTTGCAAAACCTCCAGTATTTTACATGGAGTTTTTCACAGTAACTGTGTTCTTCAGTACACACTTTTATTTTTGTCTTTGGGATTTATCATTATCCTAGGGTGAGGCAAAATACTTATTTTCTTTTTTAAAAGTCCTTGAAATTTTACTCAAAATATCCTAGCTCTGCTTTGAATAAAGGAAGCAATGTTAAATCATTCAAGAAGGTTCACTTTACAGACAGAAATGTCATTTTGCCACACCATTAAAAAATCTCTTTATATTTTATCCATATTTCCCAGATAGTTCAACCAACCTTGTTTTAACTCCCCAAAGAATGAAGCAAAATGACCAATATTAATCAATGTTAAAATCTCCCTGTGTCTCCTTGAAAGCAATCAAGCTACACCTTCAAAAAATCCAGATGTCATTTCTGTTACAAGGTGAATTAACAGGACCAGTTTGCAACACAATATTTTATTTATGAGTCAGGAATATATAATGATAAATGTCTCTCTGTCTCAGACAGAAAAATACACTATTTGAAAGTGTCCACTAAAAATCCAGATGTCATTTCTGTTACAAGGTGAATTAACAGGACCAGTTTGCAACACAATATTTTATTTATGAGTCAGGAATATATAATGATAAATGTCTCTCTGTCTCAGACAGAAAAATACACTATTTGAAAGTGTCCACTAAAAATCCAGATGTCATTTCTGTTACAAGGTGAATTAACAGGACCAGTTTGCAACACAATATTTTATTTATGAGTCAGGAATATATAATGATAAATGTCTCTCTGTCTCAGACAGAAAAATACACTATTTGAAAGTGTCCACTAAGATCTCTCTGCCAAACAAAAGGTCAGTTCTTTGTAATAGAAGCAGAAAAATTAATTAATAAAATATAAATTAAAAACTAATTAAATTATACAGAGTAACCTGAAACTATGTCTTTGACTGCACTCAATTGACACTTAAAATGGAAGTAAGCCATTCACTAACAATAGCTTTATCACAAAAGTCTGTTGTCCATGGTCATGTTGGTTTTGACACAATGTTTTGTTGTAATTTCTATAGTTTTGCCACTGCATATGTGTTGTGGTTGAAAAAAAAAAAAAAAGGAATTGTGTGCATTTTGAAATAGCATTTCATTAGTTAGACTTGTAACTCCAACATTGATTCACAGACAAATCAGAAAAACTGGTTAAGTTGTTCTTATAAATATATATGATGTAAATGAATTCTCCACCACCACTTTTATTTCTTCTTTTTGATTCACAGTATGCTCTTAATGAAAACTCTCTTCCTTATATCTACTTCCTAGAAATAGTCCTCTATTTGTTCTCACCATACTTTTGATAACACAATAGTTTCTTTTAGCCAAGAAGGAAGTTAAATTGTTTGTTAGATGAGTATCCTACTTCCAGCCTGAAGAAATCACAAAATCATCTATATGTTTCTATAGTATCAGTCCTATCATTAACTGTAAATCCAGTGCCCTTTTGTAAACTTTGTTGTTACAGACTCATAGAAGCCCTTAACTCATTTATCAATGACTGAATTTCAGTCACAACTTTAAACTGTTCACCAAATACTTTGAATTCTAACATTGTATTAGATATTAAGGCATGAAATAAAATATGAAATTAATATCTATGGTTTGCTTGGCAAATTAATGCAGAGGTTTATCTTGGCAAGCTTTGTCCCATTCACTATGTCTGCACAAGTGTATGCTGTGTTTCTGGCAGTGCCACTGTGTCAGCTGAAGACCTCGGTGCACTGAGATTTTTTTACACTATGTAACACGTAGGTTGTTCTAATTATCATATGTCTCCAAAAAAAAAAATTACATCTGCCAAATCCATCTCCAAGCTTTGCAGTGACATTATGACAGTGCACTGCTATTAGAACATCTTGTCATAGAGCTCTGCTAACTGAATGGTAATTTGTACAGGAATAACCCTCGGTGTCAGAGACCACTTCTGTATGAGTGAGCAGTGAAAATGGAGCTGCATTTAATACAGAAAGATTCTCTGCTCTCATATTTTCCACTCCTTACTGCTCCTCTTTTTACTCCACCGTCCTTCTAAATATGCATATTTAGATTAAACCAATGGTTCCCAATTAAAACAGACATTTTTACAAATGTTGCTTCAAGAGAATCCTAACAGTATGTAAGTAGAACAATTCAAGACTTCAGAGATTACTATCCCACAATCACAAAAAAAAAAAAAAGAAAAAAAAAAAAGAAAGAAAAAAAGTGGCTGTTTTGTTTTATTTTATGAGATTTAGGGATACAATGAAAGTTATAAAGTTACCTTTCAAATTTTCCCAATTGACCACATATGTATCCATGGCAGTGTTTGTAAAACTCTAGCACAGAAAGGCATAAATCACTCAATTTTAGTGGAACACATAGGCCAGGAGGCTCCTCACTGGACTAACATTTCCAAGCAGGTCTTTCTTTGTTAGGGGCAGCCTATTCAACATTTCCCTGACACTTTCATAAGCTGTGTCAAAAAAATATAAAATCTATATATCTAATGGAAGCACAGACATTTTCTCCAAGGTCTTGTTTTTGACCACCGTCCCAGAATGTGATCAGTCTAGTTTAAGAAAATTATCTGTTTTCATCTAAAGGTGTATTTTACATAAAATCTGAATTTCAGAGTACTATTAGCCATTCTGATCCTTCAAGCATTTTTTTATTGTTTCTTACATCATTCACTACCTCAAAAACAGGTCAAGACAAAATATTAAGACATATTTTCTGAAACTGAGGCTAATTAGATAATAAATTATTTCTAGCTTGACACTGCTGAGCCGTCAAGTGTGAGAAGGAGGAGACTCAAAGCATATTTGGGCCCTTTATACCCCAAACCTTGAAATCAAGGTATAAGGCCTATATACCCTTTCAATGAATACATACCAGGGCCAGCTGAAAGCTTTGTCTCTAGTTTCTAAATGCTTTTGCTTTGATGTTTTTACATATGTAGGACTATGTTATATATTAAAAATCCTTAAGTAATTCCTTCCAGCAGAAGGAAGAGTTTGGATAAGATTGCAGCCTCAGATTACAGTAAAATTGATTTCAGAATATATTTCTTTATACTTAATTTCATTCATTGCATAAATTCTTAATGTGAAACCAATATTCTTGCGATTCTTTGCAAATTTCAAAATTCTATTCAGTAAGAAAAGGTTTTAACTCCCTGTTTGAACTAGGTAAATGCTGTGACAAACCACTCTTTCAGTAGATTTAACTCAGTACTTTGTCACATGTTCCATTCATCCTCTCAACACCCCTTCTTTCACACCTATGGCCTGCAATTCTGGCTGTATATCTTCATTAAAGATTATTTCAAATCCAGATACAGAAAAGCCTAAGAAAGGTTAGCCTGCAACGACAAACATAAATATTCACTCACTTCCAGCCAGGCAGGTTCAACCTGTGTTGCTCAGAAGCTGTGCAGCTTCAGCAGCCCTGTCCTTGAGCTAATTGTACACTGCCTCTCAGCAGGAGAATGACAGTCTATCTTGTAAGTGGAGAATAAATGAAAAAGACTTTTTTGCCTGAAAAAAGCAAACAGTGAGAGAAAATATGAGTGTTATCTAGAAGCACACTTAAGCTGAAGGGCACTGTTGGCAAAAGTACAAGTGAGTAGAGACTTACCATTAAGATGTTCAAGCTGCAACTCAGATTTCTATCCAGTAGAACATGAAGGTTTTTATTTGCTTTCCAGCAGTGTTGTCCACTAACAGTTTTTCTGGTTTTATCATGGCAATTCATAAGTTTATGAAGGATTCCATAAATTAGACACCCATTGTAGTAGTGGTTGGACTGGATGGCTCTTCAAGTTCTTTGCTGTCATATTCATTTGGCAGATGTGTGAATAAACACCTCTGAATTATCCCATATTCTTACATGTAATCTTTTAAATAGCATATCTACCTATTTTCATGTCATGAATTTGTCTTTGAACACAGACTGGAAGCTAAAGAGGTGTTCAAAGCAATATAGTTTAACTGCAGCCTGCATCATCTTCCTACAGAAATGCCTGCCCAAGCTTTCTAAGTCTTAACTCATCCAGTTTATCAGTGCAATTTGAAAAACCCTTTACCTATTTTTAACTATAAAGTATACCATGCAGTCAAGCTAACAGGGCATTTCTGAAGTGTCACTTCCACACCACGATGTACTGATTGAATAGGTTCAATTGCACTCTTATTTATAGCAAATGCAAGAAAATGATGCATCAAACTTTTAACTTCAAAACCAACACACTGTTTAATAAAATTAATTACCTCCAAAGAAACACTGCCATTTGCAATCAAATACTCCTAAAAATTTTGACACCAATAGCTTTATTCTATAAATAAACAGGTACTACTAGAAGATATAAATATCTATTACTATTATCTTTATATTAAATTAACTAAATGGAAATACCTGCAAAGGAAAACTTCAGTCAAAGGAGATGATTCCCCAAGGGCTTTTTAATTTTTTTTACAGACAGAAAAAGAAGGAAAAAAAGCAGGCTTTTCCAAATAAAAATTTGGGTCTAACTTTGGTGTCCTGAAATGCCTCCTGTCTGACCCTCGAAACACTGATGTGTCCCTAGACCTGAATACAATAACTTTAATATTCCCTGAATATCAAATCAAAACTATTTTCCATCTCTGCTCTTTTGGTCATGTTTTCACTCACCTGCTGCTAGGTCTGGAATAGCCTGATTTTTCATGTAACTCAGGTACTATTTTTGTAAGATTATTCCATTGTTGTGATTCCATAGTTGTGATTTAACCCCAGATGTCGACTAGGCACCACCACTTGCTCATTTACCCCCAGTGGGATGAGGGAGTGAACTGAAAGAGTAAAAGACCGAAAACTCCTGGGTTGATATAAAGACAGTTTAATAGGCAAAGCAGAAGCTATACATACAAGCTAAGCAAAAAAAACCAGAATTCATTCACTGGTTCTCATTGTCAGGCAGGTG
This sequence comes from Rhipidura dahli, assembly GCA_013399225.1. Classification (NCBI taxonomy): domain Eukaryota; kingdom Metazoa; phylum Chordata; class Aves; order Passeriformes; family Rhipiduridae; genus Rhipidura; species Rhipidura dahli. Next base: position 231,438 of record VXAC01003492.1, read on the forward strand.
TTCAGTCATCTCCAGGACCGCAGGGCTCCATCATCTGTAAACAGTGACTTGGGAAAATAAATGCCATCTCTCCTTCCTACACTCCGTAACTTTGGTGGGGGGGGAAGTTTCTGGCACACAGGACCTGAAATGTGGCAAGAAGGTGGTAAGGATACCATCCTTCTCTGGTTTCCTAAAGGCTGTGATACTTCTTTGGCTCAGGGAACCATTGTACATTGCAAAGAAGTATGTTGTATAAGCATTGCTTATAAACTATGCAAATAAAGGGTCATCTGTTATTTACTCTAACTCAAAAATACCCTCCAAAAATTTATTGCTCATACAATTTACAGTATCTTTTTCATTTACTGCTTTAGAAGGACTTTATTTAATTTCTTTATTTTTCTAAAAATGCATGACAATATGTTGTGAGAGAATGGACTATTAATGATTAATGAGCCAAATTTGCCCATTTGTGGTGGTGGCAGTGTGCTTTATTGAGGCCAAGTTTGTATCCCTTGAGAGAGAGATGAATTTTTAGGTGTGTAATGGATGGACTTTTCTCTCTTTCTTTCTTCACCCTTATACAATTCCTTAAGTAATATTTTTATGCTTTCAAATTGTTATATCAATGTAGAGAATATTAACCAAAATTGCTTCATACCTGCTTTCAATTGCAAACAGTTTGTTCCAGAATAAACCCTACAGATATATATATATATATATATTTACAAACACCAATCATTCAGTGGCATTTCACTCTAGTCAGCCCCAAGGGATCTATGAACAAAACCTGGGTTACTCTTGCCTGCATGGGGGCAGGTGGTAACATATGTTAGGAAGTATTTAATTAAATACCAAACAGTTGGGAAAAAAACAGATGCTCCTCTGAGGTTAACAGAAAACAGGGCACTTTCCTCTTTGGATGTAAAATGAGTTATGCAGAATGGCAGCTCTGAATACAAGTAGTAACACTCATAAATTTTAAAACCCTAGATTTAATCTAAACCCAGTCAGACTACCAGATGGCTCTTTGCTTAGAAAACAAGGATTTTTTGCTAGTATTCCACAAGTATACACATCTCTGGAGAAAGCTTTAAAATTTATTTCTCTAAAATTCCTACTTTTGTTTTGCATTTAACTTTTTTATTACAGACAACTTTCTAAAATATTTCTGTATNTTTTCCATCTCTGCTCTTTTGGTCATGTTTTCACTAACCTGCTGCTAGGTCTGGAATAGCCTGATTTTTCATGTAACTCAGGTACTATTTTTGTAAGATTATTCCATTGTTGTGATTCCATAGTTGTGATTTAACCCCAGATGTCGACTAGGCACCACCACTTGCTCATTTACCCCCAGTGGGATGAGGGAGTGAACTGAAAGAGTAAAAGACCGAAAACTCCTGGGTTGATATAAAGACAGTTTAATAGGCAAAGCAGAAGCTATACATACAAGCTAAGCAAAAAAAACCAGAATTCATTCACTGGTTCTCATTGTCAGGCAGGTGTTCAGTCATCTCCAGGACCGCAGGGCTCCATCATCTGTAAACAGTGACTTGGGAAAATAAATGCCATCTCTCCTTCCTACACTCCGTAACTTTGGTGGGGGGGGAAGTTTCTGGCACACAGGACCTGAAATGTGGCAAGAAGGTGGTAAGGATACCATCCTTCTCTGGTTTCCTAAAGGCTGTGATACTTCTTTGGCTCAGGGAACCATTGTACATTGCAAAGAAGTATGTTGTATAAGCATTGCTTATAAACTATGCAAATAAAGGGTCATCTGTTATTTACTCTAACTCAAAAATACCCTCCAAAAATTTATTGCTCATACAATTTACAGTATCTTTTTCATTTACTGCTTTAGAAGGACTTTATTTAATTTCTTTATTTTTCTAAAAATGCATGACAATATGTTGTGAGAGAATGGACTATTAATGATTAATGAGCCAAATTTGCCCATTTGTGGTGGTGGCAGTGTGCTTTATTGAGGCCAAGTTTGTATCCCTTGAGAGAGAGATGAATTTTTAGGTGTGTAATGGATGGACTTTTCTCTCTTTCTTTCTTCACCCTTATACAATTCCTTAAGTAATATTTTTATGCTTTCAAATTGTTATATCAATGTAGAGAATATTAACCAAAATTGCTTCATACCTGCTTTCAATTGCAAACAGTTTGTTCCAGAATAAACCCTACAGATATATATATATATATATATTTACAAACACCAATCATTCAGTGGCATTTCACTCTAGTCAGCCCCAAGGGATCTATGAACAAAACCTGGGTTACTCTTGCCTGCATGGGGGCAGGTGGTAACATATGTTAGGAAGTATTTAATTAAATACCAAACAGTTGGGAAAAAAACAGATGCTCCTCTGAGGTTAACAGAAAACAGGGCACTTTCCTCTTTGGATGTAAAATGAGTTATGCAGAATGGCAGCTCTGAATACAAGTAGTAACACTCATAAATTTTAAAACCCTAGATTTAATCTAAACCCAGTCAGACTACCAGATGGCTCTTTGCTTAGAAAACAAGGATTTTTTGCTAGTATTCCACAAGTATACACATCTCTGGAGAAAGCTTTAAAATTTATTTCTCTAAAATTCCTACTTTTGTTTTGCATTTAACTTTTTTATTACAGACAACTTTCTAAAATATTTCTGTATTATTCTGTAGCACTTTTCTTATCAATTCAAAATTATTTATTTATGCACATATAAATTTTTTAGTCTTCTTTCCCTTGTTCTAAATAATTTAATTTAGGAAAAAAAAAAATTCCATTCAAACATTTCAGAATAACTACTAGCATTATGCCATAAATTTGGTAAATTTGAATAAGAGAGAAAATATCTTTAGCCATGCTCAGAGGTCTGAAAAAGTGTTCTTTAACCACAATTTTCCTCAAACTTGAATGTACTTCCCATAATTATTTCACTTTTTCTCATTAGTTCTCATGTGTGGTACAAGCATTTACCTGAAGGATATTCAAGTGCATGAATCAATGTTCCATTGGTAACAGACACAAACAAAATGTATAGCAGTTCTATAAGAAAACAGTGTAACAAGAAAATTAAGACTCTGTGTGTGCATGTCTGAAAAGATCTAAATCTGATTTGTAGATCAAATTTATTGTTCTTTCTAAAAGAAATAAAAAAATCTGCTTTTTGTTCCTATGTTTCATCCTGTTTTCAGAGCAAACCTTGTCAGCTATGAGGCAGTCAGGGCAACAGACATCTTAGGCTTCTGTTACCCAAGGATAGAATAATCACAGTACATCTGAAACAGATATCTCCTCTGAGATACATACTGGTGCCTATTATTTATGTTCACATCACAATGTACTTTCCAAATGGGCCAAATTAAGGAACTTTTTCATGGTTTCAGTAGAAAACTTCTAGATGGAAAAGTAATATCTTATTTCTATTTTGTGTTTCTTACCAAAAATGTGTTGCATTTTCCTTAAGATTATCCTGATAAATCAGCCAGTTGAACATAAAAAAACAGTCTTCCAGGTTATTATTAACTATTTACTTGGAATGTAGTATTTTATCTCAATTTTTTAGAGTTCAGCAAATATTTATAACCTTAAACTTGTAATTGAAAGTATAGAGCAGTATTAATAAAATTGTCACTGGACTATCCAGGAAACTTTTTATTTTATAAAAAACTTCAGTAGCAAAAATTTTTTTTTTACATAGGAGATAGGTAAAATAAGCAAAACTGCTTTAAGGAAGAGCAGGACACATAGTTCTGCCTTCTATCTAGGCTGTAAAGTATGTTTAAATTTTTTCATAGTTCTGCCTTCTATCTAGGCTGTAAAGTATGTTTAAATTTTTTCAAGGCAGAAGACATATTATTTTCCTTTGTGCTATTTTCTGAATATAACTTCCATTTATCTATAAAAAAAATGCTTGGTGTATAAAATAGTTATTTAGTTGCTATACAGTGTCTAAGAACTTCAAATTAGTTTTCAAGCTATACAACAGTTTATTGCTTCTAGAGTACTTGAAGTATTGAATTTAAAGGTTTGGGATTTCTCCCAAAATAACACTAAGCTGTCATATAAAGCTATGTTGCATGCTATAACATGGTAAAGTTAAATATTACCATTCTGAGCTTATATGAAACTTCAATTGCACTCAAAATATAAACATGTAAAATATTGACTGCATTTCAACTACCATTTAGACTTTTTCTCTCTCCTTCAGAGCAGTATACCTGAAAACTGGATTACTTGGATTAAATCTGAATATTTAAAAATGTAACCTAAACCAGATGGCTGTGAAAATGACTGAAAACCAGTAGAAAGATGTGAATTGCAAGTTTCACCAATAGACCATATCAATCACAATGACATTGCCAATTACTCACTTTAACAGCCTATGTCCATTTGGCATTTTTTCCAAACAGATTTCACTTAGAACATCACTGCATTGGAGACTACACATACTGAGACAGGAGGAGGGACTGAGCCCATCCGGTGTTCTTCCCTCTCCTGCCAAAAACGGGTCAGAAAAATCTCTCTTTTACTCTTCTGATTTGGAGCAACACAGCTCTAGTTTTGTTCCTCTTCCTACAACTCTTGTAGACATCTCTCTTTCTGAAGATTCAAGTTATTTCAGCTATTGACTTCTAGGTTTGAGGAAAAATTTAAATGAAAGTTGGCTTAGACCAGCATGATAGAGTCTTGGCCAAAAGAATGGTTGCTGGTTTTGGCTTTTGTTGAAGTACAGCTTCACAGAAATGGAAGTTGATAAATTATCAACATTAGGAGTTTGACAGAAATTGATAGTATTTTAGAAACATTGACAGAGAATGCTGCGGCTGTTTTTTCTGCAAGCCTACAGGTTAGTGATGGAAAGAGGAATTAGACAGTTTAGGTCAATAGAAAATATAATTTTAAATCACAATAATAGTATGGTATGCCTATATTAAATTTATCAACAAGGAACATCTTAGCATATTAACTAGAACAATTAGGACATTTTGCAAATGTGTAATTAAATATGTACAAAAAATATATAATTAAAATGTGAAATATATATTTAAAGGGGTGGTTCTCTCAAATATTTCCAAGGCTGTTGTTTTCAGACCTCATAATATCCTACTCCTACTAGGACATGTGAAAAACCAATTACAGTTTAGAAATCTAGCCTCTACACAAAAGCTACATGATTTCTGCTTGAGTGATGTCCTGAGACTAACTAAAGATAACATGAGTTAATTGGTCCCTATGTTGTCTTCTTTAGTGAGACAAACAATACCACAGGCAGCAATTCCAACTTTTAGCACACAGAATCACTGATTTTTACAGTGGTGAAATTACAACATTTGCTGAATCCAGTGTGGAGGCAGCCAATTCTGACATTGCTGCATATTCTCTGTGTACAGCTGTATTTGTCTGTATTGTCATCTAAACTCATTCTGTTCTCTTCTCTGAGCTGCTGTTGAGGTATTCAAGGGAATTTTACTCTTAATCTCTGTCAGTGTAACCTTAATTTCATTGACTGTTCTGAAATGCTTCCACTGCTTCCTGCCAAAATGGATGAAAAAGGTCTCCTCAACAGGAGTCAAGCTACTCAACAGCTCCCTAAGAAGTGTGAAGTCACTAGTGGCAATACCTGGCAGAATTGTCTCAACTTGTATGTGACCTGCCAAAAGCAAGCTATTTCTATGAAATCTGAAGGAACAAAAATAACTACTGAACTTGGTGTCTGTCCTGTACCCTCTAAAGGCTTTGAGTGAAAGAGAAAGCACAGTGTATATTGAATATAGTGGGTATATTCTTGTCCACAAATATCTAAACTGATTGTCAGTGAACCACGTATATGACAAAAAGATGCATGTTTCTCCACTCTTCTAAGCCAGAATTTGAGTGGTATGTGTTGAGACAAGACAAGACACATTATTTTCTCATCTTGTCAGAGAAGAGAAACAAATAAATGTCAGATGCAAAACCAATATAAATCATATGTCACCCATAATTTAAACATCAAGATATGGAATTCCACAGAGATGCGAGATACTGGGATAAGAATGAACTATGGAGGTGGAATCTGCTTTTGGCCAGCACTATATTTGAGGTAATTAACTCCTAAAATACTTGGTAAGCTGATGTTTCAAATTTTTAAATGTATTGGTTCTTTTGAATAAGCCAGAAAGTGAGTTTTTAATACACAAGGAAGAAAAGAAGGAGACAGTGGATCTTACAGCTGATGCCAATTTGGGCCTCAGGAAATTTTTATTATTTATTATTTTTCTTATTTTAAAGTGTCCTGCATAATCAGGCAACAAAATTAAATTTGAGTCAGGATCAGAGAGAGAGTTGATTTATTGTCTGTTCTGACTGACAATGTAACTTTAATTCCATTTCTAAGGGATTTTTGTATTTTAAGGGCAGAATAGCCACCAACATGGGACAGAGGCCTTATTAATGAAATGCATACTGTCACCAGTGTCAGTAACTGCATATTATAATCTCTGAGATGTGTGATTGTTTTGACTGTCTTTAAATTAATAACATGCTGTTTGTCAGATTGATGGATCCTCAATTAGCATTAAAAAAATCTTGAATTTTTCTTCTCTTATGTGAAATTAGGATATCTTAATTAAGAAGAAAATTTGGCATTATTACTGTCATAAAAATGCAAGATTTGAGTACTTTCAGATTCTCAGAGTTAATTTTGGATTTATGCATCTTTCATGGCAGAAAATGAATATTCAAATTGAATTTCTGCTCATGTAAATCTTGTTGTAGACATGTATGAGTAATGTGGAGGTGTACAGGTATACATACAACCTGGCTATTCAATTCAAGAAAATCTAACAATTGACCTAATTGTAAAAAGTAGCATCTGCACATGGAGTGAAGATGCCTAATTTGGGTTTTTAGGCTAAATTAAAGGAGATTAAATGTTTGTTAAGGAAGTGGCTGCAAGGCATAAGTGAAACAATACAAGTAATCTGATACACTTTTAGGTTATGCTCTCTTTTAAAAATATTTGGCAGTTGTGGATGCTATTGCTTAGAATATGAATGACTTCTTGCTGCAAGATATTCATGCAGAGTCCTCGAGCTGAGAAGTTTCCCAGCTCCCACCACCAGCCCTAAATTGATTCATCAAATGAGCAGCCTAGGCTTAAGTGGGACTTTTGTTGGTGGAAAGGAGATTGAAAGGTTTCAGTCTTTCTCTTGTAGCAGTTACTGAGGAATCAGGGGGTTTAGGACTGTGTTCCAACCTGTCTGTCGAGCGTTTGCTCAGTGAAGGTCATCCCTTCACTGACTTGTTTAGAAGTGAAGAGTTTTTCATACTGAGTGGCAAAGACACTTATAGTAAGTCCAAAAACATGAGGTATTCCAACGATGGTATTAATAGGAGTTATACGCTGGCAATGCAGTATAGATGAACTCTCCAAGGAGATAAGAAAACCTTTCACTATTTGGGACCAAAATTGCCTCAAAGAATACTACTTTCACTACAGGGTTTAAAACTGGGGTTTTTTCTATTTACAATTAGACCTGTATGATGAATTAACTGAAGGGCCTGCTACAATTTGTGTCTGCCATCTTGACAAACCTTGCACTTCTTTCTTGTCCAAGCAGAAAAAAATTGGATGCCTGCTCTGCAGAGATAACTGGATATTGCAGGCAGACACTCCATAAACAATCCTTATATTACAGAAAAAAATGACCTCTTATTGATATGGAAAAGTTTAGGGAGAAAAACTGTGAGCAGAATGTAGAGAAATATGCCACCTATCACACAGGAGAACATGGATATGTATATGCATGTATAAATGTCTTCTGACACCTAGATTTTAAGAAAGACCTGTTTCTTTGATTTCTTAAAAAAACCACAAACAAATAAACAAACAAAAAACAAACTCCACACACACAATCAAAATTATAATTTGCTGCAGTACTTCTTGTGCAAGGACTACTGAGATGGGATGTGCCACTCCTGCTGAGACTAGGACACACCTAAGTCAAGTTTATTTGGGCTGATAAATGCATTTTTTTTCCAAACAAGCACCTCCTCTCTCTAAAACCCTAGCTTAAAATCATTTCTATTAACTCAAGCAGTTAATTCATATCTAGGTATATATATGTATTTATTACACAATTTTCTGTGTTTACTACAGCATTAGCATCTTATAAGTCACTGTTTAGGAGATCATTTGCAAATTTAATTAAAATGATGGCTGCATGTAAGAGATGCTTAACAGCAGTTATCTCTTAGAAGAGATGTATATATTTACTTTATAAGGAAAGGCAGCTATAAAACTGTAATTTTCATTTTCATTTTCTTTGAAAATTGCTCCATGTATTCACAGAAAACCAAACTTTTTTAAGTGATGAAAAGTAGAGGGGAAAAAATTAATAACCAAGTAAAAAAAATATTTTTCATCATGCATAAGCAATCTGTTGAAGGAAAAAAGTTATAGATAGTCTAAACACATTTTATGGATGCAAATTCTCATGTGTGAAAGCTGTAACATGAAAAATTTTATATTCAAATACAAACTACAGTGAAGCCAAGTGCCACATTATCTGCAAACAGAATTACAAGGACCATTAAATCATTAAACCATTAAAGTCATGATGAAACACAGACTACAAAAAAGTTAATGGAAGTTCATTTTCTTGAGGATCATGAGGCAAACCCTCAGGTCCAGTTTCTGGCTTTTCACTTAGAAAGGAGAAGGATTTCTTGTTCAGCCAATGTGCCTACTTCAGTTTACAATGCCCCAGAGGAAGCTTAGGGGACAGGTAGCAGGCAGTCATTACAAAGATTAATGGGGCTAACACCACCTTTTCTGCACTCTGATAGGGAAGGTGCCTTTACCACCTTTTCCCTTCTCTTCCAAATAATAAAGTTTTGTTTTGCCCTCCATTCAGGTCAGCCATTAAGCCACAGACTGGGGCACCAAATCTGTAAGGATCTGCAGGACCCCAGAGGACACTATTTTTCACAAATTAATATCAGCATATTGGAGGTCATTACTTGCATCTCAGACTGAGAAGATTAATTTAGGCCTTTTACTAAATCCTTTGGTCTTCCTGGAGTCATCTCTCTCCAGTTCTATTGTGTTTCAGGAAGAAAAATCAAAGCAAAACTCTCTATATGATGTGTTCTCAGATTCTTTTGAAACAGTGAAAATATTTGTCATCTAATAATCTGAAGAGTAGCTGTATATACTTCCTATACTAATACTCTTAAGCAGACCACAGTCTTAAGTAGACTCCTTTTTGGAGAGGCTGCAGATAACAAATGTGAGCATCAGCTGCTAGTTTTTCACAAGGGCCAGGTGTTCCCTGGCAGTTCAGAATCCCTTGATCTCACCTATAAACTTGCTACTGTCTTGGCTGTAATTTCTCATACATCTGTGAAAACAGCAGCAGTATATGTGCAAGAGAGCAATAAGCTTCAGAAAGATTCCCAGTGGGTCCATCAGTCTAACTTAGTGGCATTCTACCTCACAAAAGGACATGAAAAAGTAATGTGGAATAGCTATGCCTTCGTTTTATAACCTGAGTGTTTGTGTCATTTAAGAGCAGCTTGCTACAGCTCCTTCCTTACTTGCAGGGTAGACAGAGAATTGTAACTTTTTCCTTCTTCTGTCATTCTATTTCAGTTGATTTCCCTCAAACAGCCACCAAAAATGTACATTTAGGTGAATAGATCCTCTAGTCTTTGCTCAGCTAAAACTTATATCCACTTTTACACAGATATTTAAAAGTCCTGTACTGAAATTCAATATAAGATAAATACCTATGTTCAAACACGCATGTTTTAGATCATTTCTTCAAAATTTAGCAAAATAATTCTGTCCACAATTGGTTTCAGTGAGACTGCATATGGAATGATGTACCACTGGAAGCAGATGCAGGTTCAGTGTATTTAAGAGCTTCTCTGTCACCCCTCATTAAGCTGTCATTATGGAACACCTTACTTCTAGCAGGTTATTTAATGGGGCCACGCTGTTGTGTGTGATGTCTGTTATTGTCTGTTAAAGATAATCTGCAGTACATATTTCCCTCAGGCTATATCTGAGAATGTAGTGTGTTATTCTTATCTTTAATTTCTCAAAATAATTAAAATTATACAAAACAATATTTTAAAAGTGCATTCATTAATTTTTAAATAAACTCTAAAGTCAATTTATCATTTTGGCTTTAGAAAAAGACATGAATACTGGAAAAAAAAAAAAGAGAGAATTTTTGTGCTTTCTCAAAGTGCTACAAATGATGGAACAATATCAGAATTGCAGTTGTAGTGAGAAACCACTGAGGTACTTCTAGATATTAATGCCTTTTACTGCATAGACCACTGCAACCCTTGAAATTTGTTTCATTCTTTTCCTCTTAATAAAAAGTCTGTTCACTCATTTGATAGTGAGTTTCCAGACCTAACTTCAGAAGAAGGTAACTAATATGCTATTTTTACATAAATTATTGTGGTATTTGAGATCTTAGATAATACTACTGTTGAAAAGTAAATTAATGTGATTACCTAGTAATTCAGTAATTGCTCTTTTCTTAACCCTTGTTAGAATTTCCTATGGAAAGCAGTCTGTGGACTCTAAAAGTGCTCTACAACTATCTATCAATTTTGAAGAAACTGAAGGACAAAATAAGGATTCAAATCACACTTTAAAAAAAAATTCTTATGTGGGGAAGTTTATAAAATTGAGGCTATATTTTACTTTTCATTATTTTTCATTGTTGTTGCTAAGTGATTTAGGAAAACAAAAACCAGAACAAATTGTTAGAATTGAAAGTCTGTGTACTTCATAATAGCTACCATGAGTAAGGAGCTAAAAGCTGATTTGGAACTCAGAAGAAAGTGTGGTTGTCAGGTTTTATCTTGTGATGTTTTTTGTCAATATACCCTGCACAGAGAAAGCTTCTACTAGTAACCTTCTCCCTGAACCACTGGTACGACTAAAAAGAATTTAATTATGATTACTTCTATCCTGATCTATAAATTTGGGTTAGCAAAAGATTTTTTTTCTTTTTCTCATGACAAGGAAGAAAAGGGCATCACTCAGGTAAAAAAGTAAAAAAAAATAATTTTTCTGAGACAGCCAGTGTAGCTAGAAACAGTCAATTTTAGGGCTTGGCAGCTTGTCAGAAACTGTATGTATGTTGCAAGACTGAATGAAAGAATAAGAACTTGCTGACATTGCCATCTCAGCAACTACAGGACCACACAATTTTGTTCACTTTTGTCTTATATTCCTGTGTCCATTACCCTTGGTATTCAAGCTGTTGCCTTGAGAGCAGTCAATCATAATTTTCCCAAGGAACTGTCATATAGACAACAGCCAAGTACACTGATAACAGCACTAAAGTTAATTTTATTTTACTCAATTTAGAAATGCTGCCACAGTAGATTAGACCATTTATTCATTTAATCTGGCAGCCCCAGCTTCTAGCAATGGGTAATGTCTGTTGTAAAAGAATGTACTCATGCTGCAAAAAGCCAAGTGTGAATTATTACATTCACATGACAAACAATTCCTTCATTACCATTACCATGATTACCCTCAGTCTAAAAGAAGGAGATTTTAGTATTTTTGGTGCAAACTCTGTGGTTCTTCATCAAGGAAAACTAACTTGTAATTGGAGATGGACCTAACAACCAGCCAACACAAATTTCATTGCTTAGAAGCATGAAAGGAAAATCTGTGCTAGTAGGAGAAACATATGAACTGGCATCTACCAGGTTTTTACTAGCCTCTAACTCAGAAAAAGCAGGTGTGTGAACTTACAGAAGTTCTATCTGAAAAGGTTTGCAAGAAAGAATTCCCTGTGATGCACACAATATATTCCCCCGAGTATCAAAACATCTTATTTCACTGTTTTGAGGGAAAACTGTGTTCTTCTAAGGTAGGCATAAACTGAAAATGTGACTGCCAGATTTCTTATAGAAAATAGCCAGAACACAAGACTTTTCATCTGTGTGGACCCTGCTGCCACTCAAATTCAAGATAAGTTATTACCAACAAAAGCTTTCTGCCACCAGCTGCCATTTTAATTTCCATCTCTATCCTTCCCATCACCTGCTTCTGGGATTCCTGCTTTTCCTTCACGGCAGACACAGAGAAACAGCTGGATGACAATGATGGGAGGAGTTAGATTGGAATATGGGTGACAAGACCCCTTTCTATGTAGCGACTTCAACTGCAACATCAAAAGAGACAGAAGTTGATAGGTTCAGAAAAACTGAAAAAGAACTATGCTTCATGGCTTTTGATAAGGAACATGGGGTTTAAATTTGCAGTGCACAACCCCCATATTATATGGTACTGCTGGAAACTCCAGTGGAAGGATAATCCACAGACGAGGCTGTAATGGATATCTTGAAAAAATTATAAATCCTATAGATAAAGTAAATTCCATAATCAATATTTTCCTTACAGTTTTGCAGCCCTATACTATCTGACACAGGGAAACAAAAAATATTGAAAGGAAAAAGTGTTTTACAAATCCTGTCACTGTATTTATGTTTCTGAGTTACCATTAAAAACATGTTTAACCTACACAACAAAAATGATACAATGTTACCATTAAAAACATGTTTAACCTACACAACAAAAATGATACAACGAAACATTAAAAATTTTATCACCTATTTTCTGGACAAAATAAACCTATACCAAATATTCTAAACTGCATAAGAAAACCTAATAATAATTAAAATATAGTAGCTTTTCTTATACAATGAGGATAGCCCATCTTAGTTAATCTATTTCATTTAATACCACAAATATTCTTATAAAAATGTTGTCCAAATTCTAAAATCACTTTCTTTCTGAATTTGCCTGCAAACACTAAGCTGTCTGTATCAGTGGACTTGATATAAAATTTGGGAAGATCATATCAAAACCATTGTACTTCTTTAAAAGTTCCTGTCAGCTTTTTTAAATTACAAAGTGTGTGAAAGTATATATATGGCTTTCCCAGGCAATTTCATCCACTTTTAATTATTTTAAGGACGTAAAATTGTCTTTTCACTGCATAATTATCAGTATAAATATCAGTATATTTATCAGTATATGCTAAATTCCTCTTTGACTATCCTCTATTACTTTTTAAATCTCTTTCTCCTTACTAGAGTACTGCCTCATGTTTCTTAAGTATTTAGGGAGTTTATCTTTATTGCTCAAATTTAACATTGGAGTGCAGTACTGGAAGTAATGTATATAATTTCAGTACTTATTTATTTTAAAGAACTTTACTAGTGCAAATGAACATTTGAATTCAGATATTGATTATTTGGGAACTGTTACTGATGTAAATTTGCTTTATAAAAAGCTACTAACAGCGTTTAAATAGTAAAGAATTCCTGCAGTAGTCTAATGAGTTAGTTTTAAGACAAAATGTGTATGAAAATCTAGGATGTCAGACACCTACTTTAACAAGCAATGTGCTGTTTACTATTTTATTTTCTGTCCTACTGATACTTCTCAGTTCTTTTTGTAATACTTTTCTGTCAGACAGCTGGCTTCTCATTTCTGTGCTTGCCCGCTCAGAATGACACTTGTGGTAAACTGGCAATTTAAACTCTATTATTATTCTGCATTAAACTGCTACAGAATGCCAGTCAGATATTGTGATTTTTTTCTGTCCAGCTGTGCTGAACTACAAGCAGATATGAAGAAATTGACCTTACTCTTCACCGAATTGTACAATGCTTTTCTACCCACTGTTTTGTGCCTCTCACTTCACTTCATGTATCTTCACAAGTCATGACCTTTATGGTGGATATTACCCTCCAACATAGACAAAAAATCACTTTTACTGAAGTAAAATATTAACCGTGATCAGCACAATATTTAGGCAACAGAAAGGCCAAGAAAATCTTCACTGCTAAGATTAGAGATTCTAGGTGAGATTTCTTTCTAACATGGGAAAAGCAGAAATATAATTGCTTTTATGAAAACAAACACATGAAAAATCTCCAGTGCATGAGTTAATCTTTCCTTATTTCCCAGAAACACATGGTGGTTTACTTTATCGTTGGAAAAGCTAGGTATAATGAATGTACCATACAGAACAATTAAGGAAAAAGAAAAAAAAAAAGAAAGAAAGAAAGCTGTAGAAGCAGTCCAAGTAGAAATCCACAGTTTATTAAATAAAGGCAGCCACTTACATGTCTGCAAATACTGAGTACAGTGGGACAATCCCCTCTTCTGCCTGGCTAGTCTTGCCAAGTTTGATGCAGCCCAGGATGCAGTTTGTCCTCTGGGTTGCCAGGGCTCACTGTTGACTCATGACAACCAGCAGCCCCAGATCCCCTCCTGCAGGGCCTGATTTTCACCCAGCACACTGAGCTCATCCCACAGCTGGATCACATGCCCAGAAGAATTCTGTGAGGGACAGTAATGGAAGTCCTAGAGTTCTCCACTCCCTGGTACAAGAGAGATATGGGCATACTGGGCAGAGTACAACCAAGGGACATGAGGATGATTAAGGGACTGGAGCATTTCTCCTGCAGGGAAAAGCTGAGAGAGCTGTGACTGTTCAGCCTGGAGAAAAGAAAGCTCAGAGGGATCCTATTAATGTATGTAAATAGGCAAAGGGAGGGTAAAAAGAGGACAGAGCCAGGCTCTTTTCAGTGGTGCCCAGTGACAGAACCAGAGGCAAAGGGCACAAACTGAAACATGGGAGGTTAGCTCTGAACATCAGGAAACACTTTCATACTGTGAGGGTGACTGAGTACTGGCACAAGTCACCCAGGGACGTTTTGCATTCTCCTGCTTCGGTGATGGTCTTGGGCAACCAGATCTACGTGCTCTGCTTGAGTAATTGGGGTGGCACAGATGACCTCCAGAGGACCCTTCCCACCCCAACCATCCCATGATAAGCAATGTAGAAACTGTGGCCCATGGACAGCCCACACTGAATAGATTTTATTCTGAAGGACTCTCTCCTTCAGGGACCCCACAGTAGGACTCTTCATGAAGGACTCTGCCCATGCAGTACCCACATTAGAGCACGGAAAAAGTGTGAGGAAGGATTGGCAGAGACGAACAGTTATAGGCTGGTCACAATCATCATCCACCTCCGATCTGCTCAGCAGGGGCAAGGAGGAGGTGGAGGACTGTTTGTTTTTAATATTTATCAGTTTTTATAATTTCATTTTGAAAAATATGATTCAAATTAAAATAATTTCATTATTGACCCTAAGATTAGCTTAGATGGTTAGTCTCTTGTGCTAATAATATCAAGGCCATGGTTTCAATCCCTGTATGGGCTATTCACTTGAGAGTTTTACTTGATGATCCTGCTTGGTCCCTTGCAACTCAGAAGATTGTGTGATAATATTTTGTTGTTAAATAACATAAGTAAAAAAGAATAATAATACTAAAAAGACACTGTCATGAAAAGAGAAGACAATTTTTGTCTGTTTTACCAGGATTGTTTTATAGAACTTTAGGAAAAAAAAAAAAAAAGAAATCACACTTTGAATGATAATGCAAAGAAAATTATCTCATTTTTAAACTTCTGCTTTTAAAATCAGTTTCATTCATCACCTCCATAAAGATTTTTAAAAAGGGACAAAAAATACTTTTCTTGAAGAAGATAGGATTGGTTATCATCCTTTTCATATACGGTATAGATAATCTATTGTGTTGCAGATTCCAGATAAAGTCATCTTAGTCCTTCATGGTCCATGATGTGTTGAAAGACCTATCTTATATAGAGAATGCTAGGCACATTCATCTTGCTTCATTTAAAGAAACTTGAGGGAAAGTCAAATCACATTAGGTAGCTGATTTTTCTTTATTATTTAAATAGGAAAAACATCTCAAAAAGAGCAAAATGTCATTCTCCTCTTTGTAGTAATCTTTTAAATTACATACTTTGAGATTTGGGGTTTTAGCATAAAACTGCAATATTGAAAGGCATAAACAGACAGAACAAGCAGCGGTCAAACTGCCCTTTTTTGTTTGTTTTTTGGCATGGGGAATTGATGTTTAAGACCAAGTGTGTCACCTTGTCTAGTCTAGTATTCATTAAAATTTTAGGTTTAGAAAAGTCCTCAACTCTTGCATTATGGCTTGTGACAAGAAATAATGAGGATTCCTAAAGTCTCTTAAACCACCCCCCCCCACAAAAATCCAAAACAAAGCCAAAAGAAAAAGCAAGCAAAAAAAAAAAGGATCCCAAGGGAAGTATGTAAAACAGAGAAGAACTAGGAAAGAATACCATGTTGGATTTCCTATTCATCACAAGTTTTTAAGAGAATCTAAACTAATCATGTGTCCTTTGAGAAGGATTGATTGAAGCATTCCACTAGAAGGTGGCAAAGGGACCTTGTACTAATATTGTAGGTTATCCTGTCTTCACAGACTGTCAGATCTCAACACTCACAAGGCAAAATTCAATGCACAGTGTCCCACCTTACATGGGACTATGTATGAGAAAGACCAAGGCAGATAATTAGGCTGTTACTGATCAAAATCTCCCTTGCAGGTGTTCTCAGGGAAAGACCACCCGCTTCTCAGTTCATACTTACATAACATTTCTGTGCAGAAACATTTCATAATGTCTGGGGCTCTGCAATACCTTTTGAAAACAGAAGCACATGGTTTGATTCATTTCTGTGCTCTAGTCTATAATCTTGTGCATATAAATCACAGAAGCACAGAGTATTCTGAGTTGGAAGGGACCCACAAGGATCATCGAGTCCAACCCCTAAGTGAATGGCCCATACAGAGATCATACCCAAAATATTTTCTTAGCATAAGAAATCCTTAGCTGCTTTTTGTTCTTATTGAACACTTTAAAAACTAGTTCAAACTTCTTTAATATTTTCTTTTTTTAATCAGTCAATTGAAAAATATATTTTCTGTGCAAGCACCAAATTTATGAGACAGGTTTACAAGTTCATCTGGATTTGTTCCTCACCACAATATAAAATTTATCGTCTTCATTTTACTTCTCTCCTTGAGGGTCCTGAAGGCTCTTAAACTCTCATTACTAGCAAGAACTTCAGGGCAAACTACAGAGATACAACTAGTTACTGATCTCCCAAACATAATGTCATTCCAAAACTGTTTGGGATGTGACATGATTAATGACAGCAGCAAATAGCTTTCTGTTATTTACACATTTCTGTTAGCAAATCTGTACTTTATAAAAAATGTAACAGGCCCCTGGCACCTGGTCAATCACAAATATTTAAGAGGTCAAAGATAGATACAGTCTTAAGATATCACAATGAACAATTCCCTTTCTATTTTCAAATTTCTGTCATAACAAATCCTTTATATTCAACAAATCAATGGGATAATCACTACTATTTTATGAAAACCTCTATCTGCAACATCTAGGAGTCATTAGAAATTATAGCAAAGAATATAATAAACTAAATATGTATTTTCTAAATGAAAGTATGTGTAAATACAATGAGATGTTATATTTCTTGTGCTAAGAAATATCTTTAAATAAAAGACTACTTTTGAATGGTTTTTTAGTAGTATTACTATAAGTTTAAAAAATCATCACCCACCCACCTATCAAGAGTTAATAGAGAATTTTATTCCATATTTTAGGAAAACAATAACATAACAAACAACTGTATTAGTGTATACTAATACACACTAATGTGTTACTTAATGAAATAAGCCATTATAATCTTAAATTTTCTTCGGCTTCTTGGTATGTTATTCCTTCTCAAGGAATAAAGGATTGTGGTCTAAGAAAGCAAGAAGCCTAGGAAAGGCAGATGAGGATGTTTCTGACTAACCACCAACTCTATGCTGTTATCTCTTTTTCTTAATTTAATGGGAGAATTGTTTACCTCGAAGAATGTGTCATGTGCCTCACTTAATAAATGGTAATAAAATTCTTGGAGTCTCAGAAAAGTTCTATTTAAATGCCAAATAATATGATAAATAGCATTCTCCATTTTATGCAGAACATTATATTCAAAAACTCATTTCTCTACAGTATACTGGCACATCCAATTTCTAGACTAATAGTATTCTATATGGAATTCATAATGTTCCACAGAATAAAACAAGACATTATTCTTTGCCTTTCAAAATATATCACACATTTTTTACAATAATTTTGACAGAACTCAGAGGGTTAGAAACATAACATACTTGACCATCTCCTTCTTATCATTTATCACATGGCAGATTTATCTGCTCTGAATAAACAAATCTGACATTCTCAAAGAATGCAGACATGAAAACAAATTAGCCTGGAGTAAGCTGCTGCATAGAATAACAATGTGGCTTCAGAATGATCCCAATCTTTAAAACCAAGGCATTAATTAACTAAAAATGAATGGCATCTCAACAAAAGCTGCACTTGTTTAAAATGACAGCACTAGAACTGCCTGGTAGTAGTGGTCACATTATTTCCGTCATGTTTATGTATGTGAAGTACATGTCTTCACAGAAGCATCAAGTGCTTCCTAATATCACCTGTATGGCACTTTATTTTCAAGGCTTTTAAATCTGTTAGAGCCTTATACTTTAAACATATCAATAGAAGAAGTATAAAAAGTCACTTAGACTATAGTCTTGGGGATAACAAAAGACCAGTACATACTTTAGAGGATAATTACGATTTCAAAAAAAAAACTTATTTAATTTTTTCCTGAAAACCATTCTTGGTCATATTTATTTTTGAGTTCTAAGGTAACAAGGACTATCTTCTAACACATTACTCTCCTGCAAAAGATAGAATATAATTAGATTCCTCTATTTAGTGAGGAATAAGGGAACACTTTTGCAGCACTTTAAAACACTCTTTGGCAGCATTGCAACTGAACAATGAAAATCATAGTTGTTTCCTAAAAGGCAAACACATATAAGGCAGACTAAATGGTAGAATTACTCCTGAAAAGCAGCTTTGAGAGAAGGAATACAAAGAAGTGAAACAGAAATTAAAGTGCTACTGTAAAATAATTTCCTCTATAACTCATCTCACTTCTCACAAATGCACTGAAACCTTTCTCCTATTCATCTCTTCTAGAGCATGAAATGTTGGCTCAGATTTTTTTGAACAAGTTTAAAGTAGATGGGATTGTTTTCCTAGCCCAAGTACATCATCCTGCTTTAGTAAATACTATCTGGTGTCCTCAACCTCTTGCACTAACCAGAATGACTTCTGTTGAGTCAGCTGGGATGCTACTCCTACTGCATTTGCCTGCAGAATACGTAGCAAGGCAAGGTTTGTAAAAAGTCATCTTTCATCAGCATTAATTATATACATATCATAACTTTGCAGCCCCATAATACACTACTGATTCTGTCAATAAAAAGATTGCAAGCTTTCTACTTTGAGGACTGAGGTTTGACAGACTTTTTCCCTCTAAACTTTAGCTGAAATGCCTGATTTACCAGGTTGGTTTTTTAGGAGATTTTTTTTTTTTTTTTAATAATTGGCCAGGTGGCTGTGGCTATCTTATCTCTGTATGACAATACCACGGTGGTTTTATGACTAACATAATGTTTCTGTATTGAGAAATACAGGCCTGGTATCACAGCTGAGACCTTAGGAAGGGGAGACACGGGATGTGGCACAGAAGTGCACCTGCACAGGATGATGAGTTGAGACACAAGGTGGCACTGGAGACATCACGGCTGTAAATGCTCACCCATGGTCAGCTAATAACTTCAAAACCTTCAGCTGGACAAAACCGATCATTAGATTAGTTAAAAGAAAAAAGAGATAGCTACTGACAAATGTAGATGGCTATATACATGGTAAGTTCAGGTGTAAATTGCAGACGCGGGCCAATGAAAAAATAAGCAAAGTTATAAGAGCAGTCTAGAAAATATAGAAGTGGATCCTAGACTGAGCAAGATGACGACATCAACATGAACATAGTGAAGATCTCCAAGTGCTGACAAGCCATTGTAACACTCACTACACAAACATGGAAATATGAGGACAAATGAGCTCTGTAGACCTGCATCATGACAGATTCCTAGGCAGGGATTTAAGGAGAAATAGCAATAGGTGGCTAAAAACAAGAATAAAGAAATCAATTCTTCCACTGAAAAACACTGAAAACTAAGAATAAATATTTATACTTAGGCTAAACTCAATTTCACAGACTATTTCCTTAAGAAAATATTCCAAAAAGAGATGAAAAAACATGTCAAAGTATAAAAGAGGGTTTAATCTCTGTCCATAATTAGAAATCTGTGAGACAACAGTTCTGCCCATGTCATGTCCTGAAATCATGGCTATTAAGTCTCTCTCAAATGGCATCTGATACTTAGATTTAGGTAACTAATGGCTACCTCTACTGACAAATCAGCAAAACAACTTTCTGGAAGATACTGCTAGGTACAACTGCCTTGATCTGAAAGAAACCTACAGCCTTTGGTAACCGCTGCTGGAAATGGGAGGTATCAGCACTCGAACACTTAAAACAACATTTGGCACTGATGTTAAAGCAACTGAATTCTACCATGTGCGACCTGTAGTATAAGATGAATAGTTCTCTTGCAACTACTGCTCATATTTGGACCACTAAATATAAATATTTTATTCTTGGATAGAATGTTACTCAACATAGATATTTTATTCTTGAATAGAATTTTACTGAGGAAAATAATATTTTCTTCATATTATAAGCCTTTTTTGTTGTTGTTGTTTAAGCTGGAATTTCTATTATTTGTAATTTCATTAATTTATCTGTTCTTTCTTAACCAAAATTATGCTCTTACATAGAAAATTGAAATTTAGATTAAAATGGTTGACAGATTTACATGTGAAAGGACATGAAAATGTACATGAAGAAGAGCTTCAATGAAATAACTTCATTTACAAATGCATTTCTAAAGGTTGTATTTCAAGCAGTCTAGCACAGAGACTAAACCTATAGGCCAAACAACAAAACCAAAGACATTTTACACAGAAACATTAGAATAAATCCCCAAAACCAACTCCAAAGAAACTGTAATTTATTGGAATAAAGCTTCCTTCTATACAAAATTCTTCTACTGAACAAATCTTCACTATAAAATCAACCACTGGAGAAAAACCTATACTAAAGCAATCAGGCTAGGGATGAGTAATAACTACATTGAATGTGTGAGCATATTTTGGAGAACATTTCATTGCCTTTTAAAGAGGCAGTTCAGTGCAGTTTCAAATACGTAAAATGTGTTCTATGGTCAGGTGTGCTCTCATCCTGAAGCTGCATTTTCCTGACTCAAACAAAAGGAGGATCAGAACTTTTCTAGCAGTGGATGTAAATGATTAACTTGCCTTATGCAATGATGCATTAATTCAAACACTTATTTAGTTACAAAAACTTAATAGAGCTATTGCAACCAGAATTACCATATTTTAGAACCTAGTTTACAAGGCATTATTAATACAACTTATGAGTCTGTTGGTATCACAGAAATTGGTATGTTTCCAGAAAGACATTTTGAAATACTTCTTCTCCCAAAAGACTAGATGGTTAAAAAAAAAAAAAAAAACAAAAAAAAACCAGCTTTATTATATGACATCTGAAGAAGTTTCTGAGGGCTAGTTCAAGTACAAAGGTTAAAAAATTGAGAATGTGAAGATTCTAGTGTATATGTGAAAAAGGAAAGAAAAGAGCATGCTTAGAGCAAAATGCATTAGTAGAATACAAAGTTTATATTCTCATCTGATTCTGCATGTTAGTGTGATATATTAACTTTTCTTTTATGTTTCTCTTTCCCTTTCAGGAGAATGATGATGAGCTGGGTTTGTGTTTATAATCTGGTTCTTAATTATGGAGGCACAGGTTGTTGATGACAGACATGCCTAGGGAACTACCAGTATTTAGCATGCAGTTTTCTCTGGAATTTGCTTTATATTCATATATGAAAGGTCTAAGTTTTCAGCTTTGTAAATCAGTTTTCAGATTTGTGTCTATATGGGATATGTTTTCAAAAGTATCACAGATAAGAAATTTAATAAAGAAAGGAACAAAGCGTCTAACACAGATCTGCATGCAGAGGCTAAAGGGAATGAGGACATACATGTGTATCCTTACTCCCTCACATGAAAAGTTTAAGGGGGTAACTCCCTTTTCAGTGGTGATTACTGATTAGGAACTGGACCTGAGATGCCTCCCTCCTTCATTCCAAATGATAATGTACCTTTGTCTCTAGAGAACATCTCTCCACTCCACATCAAAAAAAAAAAAAANACCCACAAAAAAAAAAAAAAAAAAAAAAAAAAAAAGATACATTGGATGAGAAAACAAAATAGATATGAATCCCATCTTGGACCTCATTATACTATGACCATTACAACTACCCAGAAATATGCTCCTTAGAATATGTGCTTTCTGATTGCCAGGGAAGTAGAATGGATTCCAGGACTAACAACTGAAAATATATATCAAAAATAAAATCTATTGAAGAACAGTGGATAATGTGATCCATCATTGTTTTACAATAAATATCAAAGCATCCATAGATATCCAAAGACACAAACACCTCTGCCCTCATTTGCTTGGATGCATCTCTGTAACAACATAAGAGTGGCAACAGAAGCACCATTTTACTTGATATGTTAAAAATGTTAAAGTGTTTTAACTGCACATTTTCCTGAAATACTATGTTATTAAGAGGTGGGTGTTTAATTCAGTTGTCTTGCTCTGTGATTGCATATTAAAAATTAACTCTGATTGAATTCTGCTTTTCCTGCATCACTCTTAGAAACGCTCAAAACAGATTATTTTAAAAGGTCTAAGAGTAGGATCTACACTGGTGAAAGACTTAAGGCATAAAATGGCATCAAATCTCTCCCATTCCTCAGCAAAAACATTCCAGATGAGAAAAACCAAAAAAAACCCACAACAAAAGCCAAGCCAACAATAAATCCCCAGAAAATATAAGACAAATGGATGACTGTCCTACCATTATTTATTTCAGCAAATAAAACAGCAGACAACAATACTGTTGGATTAAAACTTAAAGTCCACAATGTACTTCAAACTCATAACTGCAGTAATCCAGCATAGTCCTCCTAGGGTAATAATCATAAATTTTAGTTAACATGCTGCACATCTATGAGGAGTTCCACCTCATTCCTTAAATTCTAGCTTCTAATGCAAGCTAGTATTTTATTCAAAGTATAGATACTACATACAGTTTCTTCACAAATGAAAAGATAAACTAACAAGAGGACTATTCTTTCTCCAAAATCATAAGAATTCTGACTAGAACAGTCAGATAATATTAGGATAACAGATCTCTCACAGTGAGACAAGATGAATGTTAAAAGTATCTTTAGTTAAAATGTGTCCCTGCCCACAGCAGTGGGGCTGGAACTGGATGACCTTTAAGGTTCCTGCCAACCCAAACAATTTTGTGATTCTACAATTGTCAAACTTCTAATTATCTCCAGTAGTCTAAGATCTAAAAAACCAAACAAACTTGATTTTCTGCCTCCAAGACTGTTTGCTATGCTTAGACATAATTGTTCCCCTGTAATCAAGACAATTCTGACATAATTAATTAAAAACAAAGTTTGAGATAAACTATAATTTGGATATGCCTACTTGTCTCATTTACATGTTTTTTATAGTTAAATGTAAATATTTCTATGTACTCAAAATGTTTTATTCTAACTTAACAGCAATGTTTGTTAGAAACTACTATTTTGGAAGGCTGTAGTCTATCAGTTCCTTTCATTTTTTTTGTGATTTTTTTCTCCAGATCCACTTATTATCTCCAGATGCACTTATTTTATTTCTAGGAGTTTCTTCTGGTGACTTAGAAAGACAAGAAACAACACCTCTCATTAGGGAATTAATTTTTTAGTGGTTAGAATATTGATTAAGAAATTAGAACTTCAAAATACTAGAAATAATCATTAATTACAGTTAAATATTAGTTCAGCAATAAGTAGCTCATTATGGTTTACCTCTGCTTTTAAGTGTTAATGTGCAGTAATTGGCAAGCTGAAATAATTTGTCTAACTATGATTCCAGTAGTATCTTCCCTGTTCAGTTCATTTAGACATTTCCAGATACCACACATCTGATTATTTTTAGTATCTTATCTTTGTCTTAAATGCAGCTCGTGTTTTTATTACTGATTATTTTTTAAAAATTGAAAATATCAATTATATAGAATACATCAGCTTTTCAGAGTTTTCAATATCTTCTGGGGAGTACATTAGAAAAGCATTCTGCAAATAAATGAAATTAAAGCAAACAATTTCCAATGGAAGCTGCAATTCATGTGTTGTCACTGCCATAATTAAATACTGTAAAAATTAATAAAAATATGTTATAAGCTCTTTTTATCCAGTGCACTTCTTACCATTTTTCTTGGTGAATTCACCAAAATCAATTTTATTTCTAGCCAAGCATCTGACCTGAATCTGAACTGAAAAGTTCTGATCAGGTCTAACACAGTAACAGTATGCCCCTGAAAGCAAACTTGTGTGCACAAGATAGATGGTCTGTATTTAAAATGACTGATTTTCCATATCGCTTCAATTTGTGTAAGAGATTTTCTGGCCAAATATAGAAAATATGTTCACAGTTTGAAAGCAGGGAGAAGCAGAGGTGAAATCATACACTGGCTGGCAGGAAGAAGACCTGGACCACCCAGGACCCAGTGCAGCTGAAGTCCTTCAGCCTCCAGGCACAATCTGCCTCCAGATTCTTAGCCATGTGTGTCTCAGTTCAGAAAGTTTGTGGGTTATGGCTACAAAAATGTTATTATTTCTTGATAGCAATAAGGTTAATTCATGCAGTGATGAAAAATATATTACATTATTGCTAAGCTTACCAACCTTTCACTCTGCATAGTTGTAAACCAAGTTCAAATTGCTTGTAAAAAAAGCATTAATAAAACTATGCATTGCAAAAGTGGCTTTGTTTAATCAAGGAAAAAAAAAATGGCATCAACTACTATAAAAAATATTTTAGAAAGGTCAAATCAAAATGACTTAGGGGGTTATTTTAGAAAAAGGGTAGCTTATTATGAATATTTCATCATGTGATACATAAATCATTGCAGAAAAGCCTGTACTGTAAGCTAACTCAAGGGATGTTGGAAAGGTTAAAGCCTAGATAAGTGAAGGAAAAAAAAAACCTTTTCCTTGGAGAGGTAAAGTATTGTATCATGACAGATTTTTGCACAGAATAGATTTATTAATATCCTCAAGCAAAAATTTCCTAAGGATCTTACTCATTGAAGGGGAGTAATCGACTCATGCTGTCATCACTTGCTGTTTCTACAGTTAATAGATATTTCTTAGTCCAAGGTTTCTGTAGATGTCTGCAGGAGGAAAGTAACTCAACTTCCTTTCTTCCTTCAAGTATTCTTTGCTCTTGGCTCCCTACCTCCAAAAAAAAAAAAAAAAANAGGAAATATAGAATCATTTTGCATTATTCATACCTTCAATGTTCACATCATTGAACAAAGTTGGGTTTTCAAGAGATGAAAGAATGGCTGAAAAAGAGCCTGTAACTTACTTCTGGAGGTTAATTATTAGATATGTCATGCTTATTTTTAAAGCAAACAAGTAACATTCCCATAGACTACAAAAATCTGTAAATACACCACAGTGCTTTCTGATGCTCAGAATGTGATCTTCTTCCGAGCAATCACAGTAGGGACACTCATTTTCACTAGAAAGAAAAAAAATATAACTGCTTATCTCTGACCCAACTAAAGCAAGAATATTGACATACATTAGAGTAACATTAAAAAAAAATTTCACCATTTTAGCACTTCTTGTTTCAGCTGAAGTATTTTGGATTCATTCATCTTGGAAAGAAATTTCAGAGACAGCCTAACCAAAATTTGATCATGGAAAAGATAAGATTAGGAAAGGATTTTTAAATTATAAATGAAAGGAAAATAAGTGTAAATACTGTATGTATTTCAAACATAGTGAGAAAACATCCTAGTGATGAAAATAATGAAAAGAATAACACCATGTAAAGTAACCATCCTTCTGGGAGACGCATTGATCTGTGCTGGACATTTCTGTGTTGCACAGTTTAGTCCCTTATCTTTAAGATCTGAGACATTTTACTTGCTGGGTCTACTTGAAAGTTGCAGATTGATCTTTTGGCCACACTCATAGCTTTGTTCCATCAGGTACATGACACAACCCAAGCAGCTACAATCCATGAAAGGTGTCATTCAGCTGCAGACACACTCCAGGAACTCTCTGTGATTTTGTTTTTTGATCTGACTGGCCTAAAGTTGCCTTACTCCAGCCTCCTACCTTTTTGTTACCATCCCCAAACTGGCCTTAGTCTTTCCCTTTGTTCCCATTTGTCTTGTAATACAGGTAATGATCTTTAGCCTGCTTGTTGGGCAGGGTCTCAATCTAGCCATTAGGCTCAGTATTTTACCACATTTCCTTTCTGGCACTTCTGCTTCGTATCCTCTCAGTTTCCCAGTTCCTGTGTGCCTTATCTTAAGCACATTATGTCTTTTTTTATCAGCCATGCCTAGCTCTCAGTCACTGTCTCACCCAACTTTTAGAGGTCCCTCTGTATATTCCATAAAATCAAAGAATATAGAAGCCCCAGACCTACATTTTGTTTTGTTTTTCTATACTAGAAATTCCACAAACACACAGGAATTCAGGGAAGAGATTAACTTAGAAGGCATACTGCAAAGTATCCAGTCATCATGATCACTGGTTATTACGAAAACACAGATAGATATAGGAAAGAAAAACTCTTTAATGTATTATATTGTAGAGGTTCTGTAGATGTACCCCAAGTAGATGAGCACTGAGGGTCCTAGTGTGTGTATATGGTGGGACTGCCCTACTGAACAGAACAAAGCTGATTGATTCATTAATTTATGATGCCTCGAAAATGGTGCAAAACACCATGTGACTACACTGTTCATGTCAGTGTTGGGAATGCTTTAGGGAGAAAATACAAGAGCTCTGTTATCACTGAGTGTACACTGTTTTTGGAGTACAAGAAAATATATAGTAAAATATTAAGCTTTCAAAGCTTGATTTTGAGTTCATTGAGTGGTTCTACCTGAGATTAATAGTTTACCTTTGGCTCAACAGATATTAATTCTTTAACCTGCTATGTAGACCACTCGCTTCAGAGGGTGAAGAACTTTATTCATAATCCAGCTTTGAATCAAGTACACAAATCTTTGTGCATAAAATGCCTTTCCATCATACAACTTTCCAATTTTCAATGGCTGCCCCATCCAACAGTATACAGTTTACTCTCATCTGGGTCCATAAACACCAGCTTAGTGACATTTCTGTGGAAGTTGATATCTGACAGATGCAATTCTTCCCCAATTTTGAATTCAGTCAGTTCTAGATACAGTTTTCTCATTCCATGAAAAGTGATGCTTTACTCAAATAGTAAGTGAAGGCAGAAAATATTTCTTAATTTGGTTGAATTCTAGGTTTCATGTTTATTTTCTAGCAAACTGTGGTTATTTTATTACAAAAGCATGTAAATGAATGCATGAAGAATTTCTCAAAGGTTTAACAATTCATTTGTTAAGAATTCTTTCCACAAACACTTGCTGGAGGAATATTTTACGTCCATCTAATGATCTAGGTTGTAAAAATGTGCTCATTAGAATTCATCTTAGGCAATCAGAAATATTAAGAAGTTATGTCCTGTTATACAATGCAGGTTGAAGCCTTTGCAAATTTAGCCTTTTCCCACAAGATGTTTATATTCATCACTGCAGACATGCTGAACAGTCAGGCTAGCATAAATATTTGCTAATCCATTTTGATAATGCCAGCATTATTTGGGTCACTCAAGTCATTAGCTAGACAAAACAGGAACTGCGAACATGTGGGGTCTTTTTCCACCCTGATTAATTTTCTTAGTACTTAATCTCTGAGGTTTAAGAGATTCTACTTGCTTTTGTTTTCAGTAACTAAAAATACTTAATTTAACATTTCCATACTTCAAATCCAGCACATTTCATGCAATATGATGACTTCCATTGCTTGTATATTGTAACTCCCTTTTTATAATGCAAACTCTGTCATTAATATCTTAGAGCTCTCTTATGTCAGCGTCTCCTGACAGGAATGTAAAACTATGAGTGTGGTGATACTGTTCAATGTGGGTAGTAAAACTCCCACTCACAAAAAAAAAAAATTGTGGGCCACACCTAAAAATTTTTAAATACTTGAGGGGGGGAAGATCTGTCACTTCCTAATAAGCATTGATAAAGAAACAAAAAAGCAGTCACAAACATAAAAAACAGTAAAAATGTGAAAAATTGGGAAATAAAAAAGTGGATAGGAATAGATAAGCAACTTTATGATGGGACAATTTTCTGAAAGATGAAGTGTTACCATTCAGAAGTGTTATGTAGCAATTTTAGTGCATTCTCACAAAATATGAAGTTTTTGCAAAGAGATTCTCTATGAATCACAGAATCACCAGTTTGGAAGAGACCTTCAAGACCATCAAGTCCAACCCATGTCCCCACACCTCAACTAAACTAAACCATGGCATCAAGTGCCACATCCAATCTCTTTTTAAACACGTCCAGGGATGGAGATTCTACCACCTCCCCAGGCAAACCATTCCAATAATTTTATCACTCTTTCTGTAAAATACTTTTTCCTAATATCCAACCTATATTTTCCTTGGCACAACTTAAAACTCTGTTCTCTTGTTCTGTCAGTTGTTGCCTGGAAAAAGAGACCAACCCCCATCTCACTACAAGCACCTTTCATGAAGTCTCCTAGGAAGATGATTTTGAAACCAAAGATAGTCCTTTGAAATCATCCAGTGAAAGCATCAGAAAAGGCCAAAGAAGATGTTCATTCTATCTTCTCTGACCTTGGAAGAAGGTGTTTATTTTTCTTTTAATTCACAATTTTCTAGATCTGAGCAGCTTCATTTCTATACTTAAGTGGGACCCAAAACTAGATTGAGAAATGCCTGAAAGAGTTGGAAGTATCCAATATGGTAGACACATCCAAGTGTGTCCATTGCCAAGCCCTAGCTCTTGTTTACTGAAAAGAAACAGATGCAATCACTCTAGGAAAACAAAGCTGATGGTGCTGCTGGCAGCATATCCTAAACATTTTTAAATAACTGAAAATAGGACCCTGGGTTTTCAGCAGTGTGCAAATTTAATCCAAATGTAATATTCAAAATTTCAATACAGATTAAAATAAAAGATGTCCCATTTCACTAAGATTGCACCAGAAAATTACCAAGTTCTTAGAGTCAATACACAAAAAACTACATCATATCTGGAAATAGGTTCATATCAAATATGTATGACTTTTATTTGCAGAAAGAGCAATGATTACTCAGAATTCTAGAACTCATCACATGCATGGGAAAAAAGTTTGTTATGTTTTCTCATTGTTTCTTAGAGGAGGAAATAAGATTGATCTTTGGGCAACTCACAAAGACTAATAATGTAAAATTATTAGAGCTGGTTACAGAGCCATTCTTCTTGTAAATCCATCCATGAGCATAAGGCATAAATTTCATATTAAGTCTTCCTCTTTTCAGTATTGAGTAAATTAAGGAGAAGAGTTTCTGAATTAGGATCTGTCTATATATTTTCTGCTTTGGCTCCTCTCAGTATTTAGGTTTTTATTCAGTTGTTCCATGTTTTTTTTTTTGTTGTTGTTGTTCACCTCTATTATCTGGAGACATACTTGATCCTTGCCTCGGGTGAATCCAAAAAATAGATGTTCAGAGGGGATAGGAAATTCTGACCACTTGCTACATGTTGTCAATGCCCAGCAGTAACCTCAGTTATTTGTGAAGCAGAACTATGTCACAGACAGACACAGAGAAGGTTCAGCTTGTTTTTAGAGTGCAGAGATTGACCCTTGCCCATTGCAACTGTCACTAAATCCTCCATCATCTCCTTCCTGAACCACTGACATATGAAGTTGCCGTAAGGTAGTAGGGTAAAAACTGTTTTCAGCTTGTCTACTCTTTTTCCCCCTGAAATACATTGAGACACCAGTCTGTCAGACGGGCTGTGGGTGACTGCACACGTCAGAAGCCAGGTGGCAAAAAGAGTCTATCACAAAGGCTCAGAAAATGAAATGTGTAAAGATGAAACACAGGTATAAAACAGCATGTGAAGACTGACAATGCAAGGAATGGGGAGTAAAACTATACTTGTAGACTTCCCACAAGATGCAAGATACCCACAATGATCATGACTCTATTATCTAATTTTTCTATCACTCAGGTAAAAGGGCTTAATTTGGAATTGAGTGCCAGGATCACCTTTGGGTTTTACAGACAAAAAATCATTGCAGCAGTGGAACTTAGAGGCTCTGTATAATGTTTGGCTTTGGAAACCACAAAGCGGCAGAAGTCTCACAGCCTGGATCCCCATACTGCCTTGGGGCTGGATATTTATTTTGTTGTGGCTGCTTTCTTTTCACTCTCCCTCTCCACTTTACTTCCTCCAGAAGCAGGAGGGTAGCCAATCTTCTGCCTCACATCGCCCCTTCCCTTAGCAACCTGGAACTGTGGGACCTGAAATGGTACCATCAATGCAGTATAAATTGATTGCACCACAAGAAGTCACCATTAGCATCCAAAGGCTCAAAATAAATAAGAGCAAATCTAAAGGTAGCTCAGGAGTCTTTATATAATTTTGGCAGATGCTATTTGCTTTCTTTTAATATAGGCATTGTAATGAAAGAAGGAAAAAAGAAAGAAAAAGAT
Organism: Rhipidura dahli; assembly: GCA_013399225.1. NCBI lineage: Eukaryota > Metazoa > Chordata > Aves > Passeriformes > Rhipiduridae > Rhipidura > Rhipidura dahli. Next base: position 262,082 of record VXAC01003492.1, read on the forward strand.
GGTGCATATAGTAGAGTACAGGCTGTTAAAAACACCTGAGTCACATCATTGCTGAAGAAATTATTGTTCTGAGAAATGCCATTTCCTAAGAAGCAGCTCTTTTCCTCTTCTCACTGACTTAAAACACAGATGTTTCCTTGCAGTATTTGAGGCTTCTACACACTAAAACACAAATGAAATTAGTATTAGGTATTTACTATGAAAAACAGTATTACTTGTGTATCAACCGGTTCAACTTTGCAGCAAAAAACAAACCCACAGGCTTTCAGAACTGAAGACTTTTCTGAAAATTCAAGCAAAATAATTCTATCTATAAGCAAAGCTCTTAGCCGAAAGACACATTAGGATTTTCAGCTGAGATGCATTAATATTTTAGCCAAGTCTTCCATGGCATTTAGTACAGCATGTATAATGCAGCATTTGAAAAGTTGCCTGACTCTCTTAGGACCATAATTATTTCTGTAATTTTAAAACCTGGTAGGATATGGGTAACGGCAGTAATTATAGGCCAATTTTCTTAATTAATTCAGTCTGCAAAATACTCACACAAGCAATAGCAAAAATTATTAGAATAGATTCCTATCAAAATTAATTCATAAAAAGAGACACTCAAACAATAACACAAGACTCTCCCTTGACCTCATTAATGAAATTTACAGTAAAATTAATGAAGTGATAGATATAGTATCACCTAGAGCAGTAGGACCAAATCCTAAATTTAATAGCGTAATATGCTTTTATCAGAGTACAACCAGATAATGCAAAGGAAAAAAAGAAAACTGATTTTTATGGAAACATATTTTCCTAATTAACTTGAGCTACTACTGAGATCAAACAGCAGAACAAAATTATTTGGCTTTTCATTTATTTTTGACAAATAAAATCAGTTATCAGGAATTTCCATTATCCTTGCCAGTTTTCATTCATGATGAAAAGTTTTAGAAAAGACTGGTTAAAAAAAAAAATAATTCAAACAGAATTAAAAATTGGGAAGAAGGGTTGTAATCTTTCCCACTCCCTGAACACAATGGAAATGACCAAAGCATTTGAGATCATTAGGCCTGAACAAAATCTCCACTGAAACTAAGAGGACTAAAAAAACCCAAAAACTTTTACAATAATTGTAGAGGATTTTTGATCAGTATTAAAACTAATATATCCTGATGTATTTGTGCACCTTTGTGAACATGATAATCACCATTTGCTATGGAGATTTATAATACCAGAAGTAGTTGATATCTAGTGTTATTAAACTAAAACATTTATTCATAAAAGATGTGAAAGGAAATGGAAAGTAACAATGTGAGAAAATATTTAACACAATAAAACAATTTGGTTATTTGTTGACCTTCTTTCAGTCCCACTTGCTAAGAAACAGAGCAATTCATTTGATTCTCTATTGACAGATATTATACTGTATTAAAAATAAAAAGTCCTTGGGGGAAAATAAAAGTTTGGAGGGCTTCAGAGGTTTTTTTCCAATCGAGCAACAAAGCCATTAGGAAAATGGACAATTTTCTCAATTTTTAAAGTAGTTCATTTTTTTATTACAAAAAAAGCTTTTTTTTTTTTTTTTTCTCTTAACAGGTACCTCTCTTTCTTACTTTAGAGTCCTATGGAAGCAAGAGCAACAGATTATGAAAATGTATATAAACTATTACACTGGTAAACAAAAATATAATAACTATTGATGCAATCATAGAACATGCATTAAAACATGAATATACATCTAGAGATCTGGTATTAGCTAGGTCAGATTAGTTCCACTCTGTTGCATTTTGCACGGTTATACTGGCATGAAGTGAATTTAAAATGAGTTCAAAACACAGCATGCAATTATCCAGAACAAGTACCACACAAACTCCTAATCCTACCTTACCAAGAACAGTCTATCACCACTGTGACAGCAAAACTTAAAGATGTTTGGACATGAGAACTTTGTGTTTAATCACGATTTAGGTTCTTGGACAATCCTTTTCTGACACATGCAGACCTCTGTTGGTCTGAACAGTTCAGGGAAAACTTCAGAGGAAGACAGAACTGACAAAGCCATCCTCAGAGCAGCTCTATTGTAACTGCAGCACTGAGATCAGCTCATTTCATCTCGTATCCAGCCAACAATAAAGGTTAAAAAACATCCCTGAACTTTCTTACTTGTCAGAACCTAAATGGGTAGCTAGGCAACTTGGCTTCAAATGATGCTGTACCAGGGAATGTTCAGATTTCACATTAACAAGAAGTTCTTCACTGACAGGGTGGTCCATCACTAGAACAGGCTGCCCAGGAAAGTGGTCACAGCACTCATACTCTTACAGACCCAGGAGCACCTGGACAATGCTTTTAGTCATATAATTCAATTTCAGGTAGCTGTGTGAGGAGCAGAAGTTAGACTTATGCTGATTGTTGTGGGACCCTTCCAACTTGAGATATTGTATGGTTCTACATAATGCCTCCCCAGATCAACTGCTGAAATAATCAGTATAGCTGCATCTGCCTGTTGTAACCAAACTGAAGGGTCTGGAACAAAAATCCTACAAGGAGCAGCTGAAGGATCTGGGGATCTTTAGCCTGGAGGAAAGAAGGCTCAGGGAAGACTCATCACTCTCTGCAACTCCCTGAGAGAAGTCTATAGCTGGGGGTCTAGGTAGGAGTCCATCTCTTCTCCCAGGCACCCAGAGACAGGACAAGAGGACACAGACTTAAGCTGTGCCAGGGGAGGTTTAAGTCGGACATAAGGAAGAAGTTCTTCACAGAAATGATGGTGGCATTGGAATGGGCTGCTCAGGGACGTTGTAGAGTCACCATCCCTGGAGGTGTTTAAGAAAAGACTGGACATGGCACCCAGTGCCATGGTTTATCTGACAAGACGGGTGTTGGTCATAGGTTGGACTCTGATCCCAGAGGTTTTTTCCAACCTAGTGGATACAGAGTAGATCTGATGCTTCAAGACACATGATGAACATCATGTTATGGTCATCTAGGAGATTCCCAGTCCATATAAGGAATCTACTGCCACCCTACCGCATCAATAGATTAGGAATGCCTGAGATTAGATATAGCTACATTCTTATAATTCCCAGCTCATAGTAATTCCTCATTCAACAGTAACATACAGGTTGCTTCAGCACTAATTGTGTGAACTGTTAAATGGATTTTTGTTTGGCTAATAATATGGGAACTTTCACTATCTTTCCATCATGATCTATAATTACACACAAGTCTAGTGGGATTTTTTTTTAGTTCTGTCTGTCAAGGGATAGATGAAAATATTTACTCGTATTTGTTACTGTCATTTAATCTTGCAGGAAGGACATTCAGCAGCAAAGAAAAGTATTTGTACTTTCAAATTTGTGATTTATCATGAGAAAGACAGAGGAGCTGTCTCCCAGTTCTTTTCTAAAGTTTGAAAAAAATTCAAGTATCAAACTGAAACAAATTTTCCACAATTATTATTTTTAGCATATTATTGTAACAGATGACCTGGTAGAGATCAAGGCCATGAGGCATTATTATGCAAACTACAAATACAGAGTCAAGGAAGTAAAGAGAAACCAGTCATGGATCCTGTGCTATTTGTTCCCAGTAGTTCCCTGTATGCTGCCAGCTCCAGGCAGCTGGGAAAAAAACATTTTAATGTTGCTGTGCTCACTAACCCAAATGGACTATGTGAACAGGGTAATGAGCATATTTAAAAATTCCTTTGGAGTTTACTAATAAATAAAAAATCTCAGGCAACAAGGCACTGTCTTTGAAATTTCCCAGGCTTGTAAAATCATCTTGACAGCACATCATGCTCTGTTACACTGGCACATTAGGTAATGGTGAATGCCAAAATAAGAACACATGACATGCCAATTATCCTGGCCTGAGAATCTTCATAGCTTTCAGTATTTCTCCAGATTTATGAAATGTTATACCAAATAAGTACCAAAATGGCAGGTATTTTTGTGCAACCATGGAGGACCTTATAGTTCACACAGATTAGAATTTATTTCCCAGAGTCCCAACTTAGCATCTAATTCCAAAACCTGACTGTGTATTTTAAGTTCTGAATGTATACAAAACATAGGCTGATTGATTTCAATCATGATTTTTTCTGTTACTAGGAATATCAAAAATAATTACTAGATAAAATACACCCTAGCCATAGCACAGATAACTTGTGATGTTTTTCCAAAAGCTTTGAATTTGAAAGGTTTCAGCTGGAATGAGGTGATAAGTCAAGATCTACCAGTAAAGACTGACTTCATTCTGTCTATAGGATGTTTCTGTGACACTTTAAAAGAATTTTCTGCATTAATTCCTTCCCTAGATAGTACCCCTCAGCGTGAAAGGATAGGTAGTCTCTATTCATCAGTATTGCCCAAACATTCTCGGTTGCATTTGACAAGCCTGGGCTGGTGCAGCGTGGTTTCCCTACTTGAGTGGATGGCTCAGGAGCCATGCAATTAAGTGGAAGGTCATTAGTATCAAATACTTGATTGCTCCAGCTACCTACATTCAAACCCATGCCAGTGCAAGACACATTGAAAATGAGACATGAAAACTCACTCCCATCACTATAGTGATGGTTTTCTATCTCTGCCTTTATAACTGTGGCTTTCTGTTTAATCCAACTGCTCCTCTTGAAAATTAAACCCTTACACAGGAATACCAATAACAGGACCATTTTGACTTCTGAAGCATAATTTATATCATAAACAAACACCTTCCAAACTGTGTGTACAGAGATACTGAACCCTGAAAGCTTCTTTTATTAATATTCAAATCACATCATTGCTTAAACAATGTGCAGGATTAATGAATGCAAAGAGATTCAAAAGCCAATTATAAATTGTAATTGTATTTTTATATAAGCAGAATTAGGTATTCATCTAAGAAAAGTATTGAGATAATTTGAAGATGAATCCCTAACAACAGCAATCTACAGCAAGAGAGAATGAACAAATTATAACCTTTAAGACAGATGATGACAGAGCAACCATAAAACTTCTTGTGGTTTAATGCTTATAACAAATAAAATGCAAACAACCATCTCCTTACACTTGGTAATATGTATTTCTTAGTATTAATGCAGGTAACATTAGCAGAAATTACCATGAAGTTGCTTAGAGATTTAATTCTTGGAATTTTCATTTGCCATGCTCTCAGGATAATAGTTTAAATTGGTTTTTTCCATTTCCAGTTTGGGATATATTATTCAATGATATAATACAAGGAATGCTCTCCATCTCACTAGCACCTTCAATATTTTTGGACCAGTTTATATGTTAATAAATACATACTTCTGCTCCAGAGTTCCAAAGATTTTTCTAAGAAGCCATCCCTAGTGAGACTGAAAAACTGCACATGAAACTTTATTTATTTTAGATGAAAAATTGTTGAGCAAAAGAAAAACCTGAACAGGCATATTCTAGACATCCTATAGGAAAAGCTGTTAAGGTGCTAGCACTTAATAACAAGGATTGTTGAGTTAAATCAGCAACACCAGATAACTCTGATATGCTTGCAGAAGGGAAAAGATGGATTTCAAACTCTCATTTCAGGGCTTATAGGATCTCAGCTTTAAATTTCTAAAACCATGACTATTGTCAAAATTCCGTTATTATTTGCTACAGTCAACAGGAAGGATTGTCATTGATATCCACCTTATCAGCCACCCAGCAAAGTTTGGAGCCTGAGTTTACAGAAATACTTATAGAATCAGTCTTCCCAGCAAATTTTGATCACTCAATGAAACAACACCTACAGAAGTAATGACTCAACAAAGTAAAAAAAAAAAAAAACTATTTGCTTCAGGTTAACTCATTTCTAAAGCCTTTTAATTTCAGTGACATTTAAAGTTCAGCACATGTTTTGAGTACACTGCTGAGCTGGAATTCCAGGTTAGCCTGCTAGCAGGTATTGTGTACATCACATGGCAGCCAGGCATTCTTTCCTGACAGCTGCTGTCAGCTCAGCATTCTGAAATATCAGACATAAAAGTATTGTGCAGTGTATACCTCCATTTTAATGTAAAAACATGCAAAATTTCAAGATCAATTTACAGCTGTTTGTCTTTCTAGCAGAAAGATAAACGTATTAAGATACATAATGAGTTTCCACTCTTCTAATGACTTTTAAATGTTAAACATGAAATATTGCCTGAGGTTGTTTCCCTAGCATATTTCTGGTACAGGTTTGAAATTGTCTTCAATATTTAGAAACAAGAATGATCACAAATCTGTCAGTGCTTCAGAACAACCTACAACTGGGAAAACTGTCAGTGTTCTTCAATGCAATTAAAAATGGCCTAACATTTAAAATTATGATTAACAACTTGATACTATTAATTAATAACACTAACGTCTGTGGTTATGACACCTAGGCTATATTTGTAGCATATTCCTCATAATGAGCTAGCAAACATATTAATACCTAAAAAAAAAAAAAGATGCAAGGTTTGCATTTCTTAATCCACTTGATAATACAAAACAAAGATTAGTTGTGTCTTTCTGTATTTTTACACCAGGAGTCAATATCAATATAAGCATAACTCCACTTGGAAATCCAGAGAGTGATTTTTTCATCCATAAGACAAAAATCTAAGTAGGTTTATGGTAAGCTGGGCTCTTGTGACTTCTCTCCAATTCAAGCACAGCTCAGACATCAAACTGGGAAGCAGTCACATAAGAGTGAGTTCTATCACTCCCCATAGCCTATAGCTCAGTCATTTCTGAAGACCTACTGGTAATACCTGGTAATTCCAGCACCAGATTATCTATTGCTGTTGAACCACTTCAGCAACCAGGTGGAAAAAGCCAGAATTCATGTCTAAAAGACCCGCAGCCTGTGAAAAGTCACACTTAAAATGCGTTTTTTTCTTAATAATCACTATGGTAAGACAGAGAAATATGTTTGGCTTTTTGTAAAGTATTTTGTTTGCACAGATTTCATGATGGCAAGTTTGTCAATGGATGGAGCAGAATGTTCCCCAAAGACCACAACTGAAAGTATTCAGAATTATACAGCACAGGTATCCACCTTTGCGAATTTTTATGAGCCTAAGAGGTAGGAGTCTATTTTAGGTGGCAAAACCTCCTGTCTTTCACAGATACATTCTGGCAGAAGTGTCATAAAAGAGTAAATAGTACAAATTTAATGCCCTTTCTATATCTTTTGAGAACTACTACTGTGCTGTAGAGCAAGAAATCAGCCTAATGGATTTGCCCATTTGCACATCATTTAAGAAAGTTCATCAGTGAATGCTGTAGTAATCCTCCCTCATTCTGTGGTGATGATACCTAGCCACAGAGTTGCCACAATTTATAAGGCTGGAAGTTAACATAAAAGTTAGCTGAGGTAGCAGAACTGCTGTCCTGGTTTCAGCTGGGATAGAGTTAATATCCTTCCCAGTAGCTAGTACAATGTTGTGTGAATTTAGCACAAGAATAATGCAGATGAAACACTGATCTTTAGTTGTTACCCATCAGTGCTCACCTTAAGTCAAGGACTTTTCAGTTTCCCATGCTCTGACAGCAAGCAAAACATTCACCTTTTTTCTCTTGTATTATGTTCTTAATCCTGTTCTAGAAAACAATGTGTGTATTAATCTTCCTATAAAACAGCAACACAACGCCTTTACTTATGAAGCTATAACAAAATTATTAACAAAATCAAACAGAAGTTTCTCATTTTAACCCTTACTTTAGGCACATTTGCATCAAGAATTAATAACAGAGTATAAAATTTCATTATATTTTTAGCAGACCAGACTATGTATTTGAAATACGTGGTGAATTTCTACTTCATAACTCCTTTCAAAGTTAATTTTAAAAAGAACCAGAGTAATTTTATAGGCAGATGAAAAAGTTACAATGCTTCATCCCTGTCTGTACTACAACTGTTATTTTAGGCTACTTGCTAGTAGTTAAAAGTCTTTCTAAATAATTGCATTGGTATGAAACCATAAAAAACCCTATCCATTCTTCAAGTGTGTGGTTGGGGTGGTGGGGGGAAGGAAGAAAGCTTCCTCTCAAATCATTCTTCCTAAATCTCACAGAATAATTATTAAAATAATAAACCTAACTTTCATCTGTGTTGCTTCCCATGCAAAAGAGATGACACAAAAAAGAAGGAAAGAACATGAGAAACAAAACAGAAAAGTCAAAGATTATATTAAAAAGGACTTTGTCCTTTAATATGTTACTAAACTTACTAAATAAGTAGGTATAAAAATAAAACATACAATGTGACAAAGTGAAACACATGCTTAAATAACACATAGAAGGAGTACACCTCTCCACACTGAGAAAAAAAAGCACATTTTAGAACTTTTTTCTTAAGCTAATTTTATATGCAAAGACCATATTTAATAATTACTGTTATTATTTTATATGGCTTTTTGTAGAAGCAAGGTTTGTTCAGTATAATTTCACCCAAGTTTGTGTCCTATTACTGACTAGGGAAACCATTGAAAAGAGTATGCAAATATCAAAAAGAAAAAGATTTGATATTTAAGGAATATGTAAACCAATACAAACTGTCAACCTTCAAGTTTGAGAGCCAAAAGAACAGCATTAAAATTCCAAAGGTAGGGAACAGATAATGTACATTCAAAGGTGGTTTGATTTCATAATATTCAATTTCCACATTTAGTATACATTACGCAAACGTGCACAAAAACTTCTCTATATATTTTAGACAAACTGCACATTTTATCAGAGTTTGAGAATAAAAATGGGAGAGGGGAATGGGAAAACTATGCATGAAAAATGTTATAGTTTGCTCATAAGTTTGAATCTTCTTTGGAAAATTCAGAAAGAATTTAGGCCTCAGCTAGTGGTTTGAAACCAATTCTGTTAATTTATCCAAAGCATAACTAGATAACTGAAGACCCAATAGGCTTCCTCCTAAAAGCAGGTCTCCTACAGACAGCAATTGTCAGCCTACATCTGTGCTTGAATCAAAACTCCAGGCCTCAGCAGTCAGAACCTGGAATATGGCAGGGAAGAAAACTTCAGCCTGTCGTAACATTCAGAGAGAATTTAAACTTGACTTGACCTATCTCATCAGCTCTGCAGGTGTCAGCTCTCTGGCCAGCTGATTCCCTCACCACAAATGCCATTTTATATTGGAGTGCTGTCATAAGGTTAGAGCAATTCAGAATTGCTGCTGTCCTCTGCAGCTGCAGGGCAGAGTGGAAGTCAGGAAATAGGCTGTGCTTTAACATTTATCTGTAAAGTGTAAAAAGTGCTGCCACAAGTAACTTCACCATGATAAATAGTGATGTGTTACCTCTTGTTAGTCAATGTTAAGGTTAGTTATGGAATAAAATTCAGTAAGTCTTTGACAGACAGGTCTTCTCATCATTCTTTTGTTGGATGTAGCATTCTACATCACAGACCTTTCTTTACTCGGAAGAGAAAATGATCACAGCACTGACAAGTGAATCTTGGAGAGACAGAAATAAAACCAGGGCTTCTACAGATTTATGTCTCATGAAGAGATCTTTACTGTATACAGTGATGTGAGTTCTGACTGAACTTTTTCATAGATGAAGCATTCATTGTGTTGTTCTCACACCTGGCACTCAGCAAGAGGTAAAACACCTTTTTTAGAGAACAGAGAAAATCCTGTTTTAGAGAATGGAGAAAGTATCTCCCTTAGGATAATTTGTGAGATTTCAGAGACAAGTCATCTCGAATTAAACTTCATCAAAAAAACCAAACAAACCAATGTCTCTTACTGAAGAGGACATGGTGCATTAAGAATTATTGCTTTCATTTTTCATTAAGTATCATCCAAAAAAACAGGAAACAAATGGTCTGATACACAGAAATCACTTTAGATAGTTTTTACAAGATATTCCAAAGAAGAGATCACACTGGGTTAGGAAAACAAAAAAAAATTACATAAATCACACTGGATTAAAAATGAAGTCAAATTAAAAGCTTACAATGAAAGGTTGAAATGATAATTTTAATGAATGCAAATCAGGAATTACAAATTGAAGAAAAAATAAACAGAGGGTCACAAGAGGGAAACAGCACAAATCACATATGAATCTGAGGAGGGTGTTTTGAATGTATACATTGGAAAACAGTAATCATTATAACTGCATTAATATACTGCACATCCACAGAAGAATGGATAAAACAAGAAAGAACCAATCATATTACAGAATGCTAGTAAAGGAGTGCTGAGAAGGGAAAGCGGAGTCATCATTCAGAAAAATATTTTTTTTTAAAATTAGTTATTTCATCTTTGGAACCCCAGCTAGGATCAACTATTCCATGTCATTCTAGGCACTAATTTCTAAAGTTCAGAACTAAAATTAGTCTTCTGGCATGCAAAAGACAGTATCTTTGTAACATCCTTATTCATAAGCTCTTAGCCTGTCATCTGACACCCTTAAAATAATTTAACCTTAAAGTAGTTTAACCTGTGAACTACTTGCTTTCCACTTCTATACGCAGAGACCTTTTTGCCATTAATTAAACCCAGTTCCTAGTTATTTGGCTTGATCATACAATTCCAGGAGAGTAAAATTAGCACTCTAAATTAAGCTGATATAATAAGTAGACTGCAACAATCATTGCAGTTTTCCTTCTTGCACATCTGAACACCACCTTTCATAATATTTTAGTAAGAAATATTTCCCTAGTAAACTAGTTTACACTATCTGTAATACTTTCACAGCTCTCAGAAACAGCCAACCTCATTATGGATATTTCCAATCATAATATGCTTAGAACACAATCTGCAGTAATGATTCTGAGACTGGAGCTCAAGGGAAGTGAGCAAGATTGGCAGAAAGATTATAATCCCAGACTTCAGAAAATCAGTCTTTAGTCTCTTCAGGTACCTGCTTTTCAGCAACTCATAGGAAACTGCCTCAGGAGGCAAAGGTGTGCAGGAGCCCTGACTGATTTTCACAGCTCCTCAGAGCAGAGGAACTGTCCTTTCCAGTGTACAGGAAGGCAACTGTCCTTTCCAGTGTACAGGAAGGCAAGCAAGCACAGCAGAAGGGCAGCACGGGTGAGCACAGAACACCCATATGCACTCGGACAGAGGAGATCACATGTGACTCAAGGCGAAAGCAGCAGCACAAAGGCATTGTCTGCACATGTAGGAACTGAGCCAGGAAAGCCAAAGGAAAGTCACCTGAAACTGCAATTAACAAGAGAAAAGAAGAAAAGTAAAAGGAAAGGCATGTGCATCAGTAGCAAAAGGAAAGGTGTGTGTGCCTCAGCAGCAGTAGGAAAGGTAGGCAGAATGTAGTTCAAGAGTTGGGTATCACTTCACCCAGCTGGACATGCAAAGGTCACATATTTCAGATAGGTACCAGGAATTAATGTTTTAGGTCACTCAAAGAATCACTGGTAAAGGTACATCTCCTAGATGAGAGCAGTAATCCTAAATATTAAAATTTCTGTAACAGATTAGGTAATTTAGGGGAGGTGAAATTTTTAATGCTATATTAAATTAAGTTTCTTCTTGAGAAGCATTAGGAGAACCTAAACAGGAAGAATTTCAGATCTGGAGGAAACAGCCTCTGTTTCCAAGCTGGTCTTAATTTGAAGTCAAGACACCTGAAGAATATTATAAGACAGAAAAAGTAATGATGATGCTTATAGTAAAAGTATAAGATGCTTCCAGCTGGTTCTGTTATGCTTTGCTAATTTGGTGTATTCCTAGGAAGATTAAAAATATGTAGGAATACTAACATCATAAACGCTACTCTCATTTCCACCATTGTCTTTTTTATGTTTTAGTGAGAACACCATATCACCTGTATTCTCTTCCATGATCAATGAAATAAGTTTCCAAAGGTGATATTTGCATAATTACACATGCAGAGCAACAAAGATAAATTACTGCATATCTAGCAGAAGTGTTCTCTACTCCCACTGCTGCTCTAAACTGTTTGGCAGAACTAAATAGGAATGTAGTAGCCCAGATGCTGTTGCAATGACAGGGTTGTCTAAATACTTTGTAAATTTAATAGGCAACTGTTATAGGAAGTAGTTTAAGGGAAGATCTAAAAGAATACAATGTTATAAAAATACTTTAAAAAATTCTCTTTCTGAAGTTTACAAAGAAATTCAGTCAGATGCCTGATGGAAGTTAAGCATGTAATCTTTTTGGGTGTTATTTCATTTCAAAATCAGCTCAGAGGATTAGACTGCTCAGGGTTACTTAGGGTAGGCCATCAAAACGAAAAGCCACAGCTGGGAGCAAACATTTCCTCACAGATACTCCACCTTGTTGTTGCAGACTCTTCTAGAAGTATATACTATGATTTTTTTTGCATTATTTGTTCCAGTTCCTTCCCAATAAACTGTGAAATAACTTGTCAGTATTTCAGGACACTTTAGAAGGTGATGGAAGAAGATGAGGGGTGAAGTAATTTAGCTTGTGTTATCACCAGCAAGACAGAGTAACCCATGTGTGTAAAACATTCAATCTACATCCTATACATTTCTGCTGGAACTTCATTCTATACCACAGCCTTGCATGAGCACATAATTTAAAATGCAAATACACTGTTGGCTAAACAGTTCACCCTTTCACTTCAGAACAGTGGCCTTATTGCCTAAAACACTGAAATGAACATCAGGTCAGAACAGTCCAATACATGCTTACAAATCATACAGACATACATACAGATGTGTACAGCAAATGAAATATTTTACAAGAACGGAGCTCTTCTTAATCAAATATTTTTTACAAAAAATGTCCCACATAAGAATATGTGTGTGGTTAAATAAAACCATACCTGTTGGGCTCACCATTGCCCTAAGCCAGCTCCCAGGCAGAGGCCTCAGGCTGTAGCTAACACGGTACTGCTGTCCCCAAGCTAAGGAGCCCATGGAGCACTTGCAGGTAGGAGCAAGCTGCTTTACATGGCCAGGTAAGCTTGTTTTATTTCCTGGAAATAATTTTGCAGGCACTTTTTAAGAGTGAAGGTGCTCTGCTCAAAACTAGTGCCATGGATTGTCATACAGTTGAATAGAATATCCACAAAATACCGAATAACACCCACAGATTAGTAAACAGCCCCACTTTACTGAACTCAAGAAACTAGGACAGTAAAAGAGTTGTGTCATTAAAAGGGTCATCAGTTGAAAACAACAAAAGGTGGAAAGTCATCGTTTTTCACAAGTGCAAATATAATGAAATAAATAATGTTCAGAGATTTTTCTTAGAAAAAATAAATAAAGAATGCATATAAATTATAAGTGTCAGTGCATCAAAATATTCTGTTTACACCAAAAGACTTTACAAAGTTACAATATTCTAGTGTACCTGTTACATACATAGATCTCACTCAGGGATCATTGGGTGTATTTCAGATCCAAGACTGATATTTAGAGAGAGGATTTCAAGACTTTGACCACTTTTTATAGAAAAGTTTTACTATAATGAACAGTAAGCTGGTAAAACTATTTACAAATAATGAATTTCATATTTAAGCTTTTTCTGCCTCAGTTTTTTCTCCCCTTCTCATGTGATCCATTTAACAAAAGCTGCATTTGAAGCCGTTTAGAGTTCAAGGTGAATACCAAGTTTCATCTCAAGCAATTCCAGAATCTGTAGGTTATCTTTTCATATAGGATTCTCTACAATCAGCAACTGTTATACACATGAAGAAAAATATTTATGGTTGGATGACTTTAATTTTTTTTTTCCCTACACTGATGAGCTGATCAAACACTTCCTTTTTCATCCTTGAAGAATTACATCTTTTTTTTTGGTGTTTACTTTTCTAATATTTTTTTTGAATTGAAATTTTTTATTCCTGTCACTGTAGCTCCTTCTGCCTCCAACTGTTAAGATGGATTGCTAGAAAAAAGAAAATCACAAAACTCTAAAAATTGAGCTGATTTGTATTAATTCATCTAGCTAATTCATGGGGAAAAATATTCTTTATTAACTTCTTCTCTGAGGAAAGAAATGCCTCATTAATTTTAAACACATCAATCTGAAATTGCTATCCATGTCAGATAGAATAATGACTGACATTACAGAAAGCACAATAAACTGCACAGAAAATACAATCACCCATTATTCACTGTCATGTGAATTTATACTCATGAGTGTAAATACACGTGCTTTTTTGTACTAAGAAAGCCTTGAAAAGTAGAAATTTTAAGAGTAACAGGAATGCGGGGGAGGAGAGAGCTAAACAACATGGATTAAGAAATTTATGTTGAGACTGAAAAAATACTGATTTTTAAAACATATCTTTGAAAAAATTGATGCTATCTTGCTTATCTGGTCACCCTAGGTCCACAGACCTAGAAATCTCTTCAGAGGAAGCAATTGAATTGGTCAGGTTTGATTTATTCCTGATAAATCCATGCTGGACTGTTCCCACTTACTTGTTTTTCTCATTTCTGGAAATGACTTCCATGCAGCTGCAGTGTTACATTATATTACTGGTATCAGTCTGTTAAACATATCTAGCTATCCAATTTCATTTCTGAAACCTGATTGTTTCAGAAGTGCACTCTTTCTTGAGATTGCCACAACAGAAGTTGCCCTTTTGCTTTTTCTTTCTTGTTACACACGGCATGGAAATGCACAAACAGCCTGGCTGATTAAACACCCAGCTGAATGAAGTGAACGTGGGGAAACAAGCAGTAGTTTCATAATATATGCAAATGTCAGCTAGCTAAGCTTTTTTGGAGGTAGCAGCTATCTGAATGGATGTGAAAAAAACAATCTGTCAACATATCTGTTAAATCACACCCCCACACCACCTTTTTGCAGTCCCTGTGGAAGCTTGCTCATCTCATCCAACGTTAATAGTCACTTTGTGTTACTTGATTTATTGCAACTAATTTAAGCTGAAGGTAAAAACATCAAAGGGGGTTAGAAAAAAATGTAACCTGATCACCTGGAATATGTGAAAAACAGTAATTCTCAAAGAAGAAAAAAAGAACAACAAGGTAAAATATGGTTTATGAGAGGAAAAAAATGAAGTACTGTTATGAGCTATAATATCCAAGTTACATTTGCTGTTTTACAAGCACAAGTCATTCTTCTTGTCTTGCCTCAATATCTACTCATTTATTAATTTATACATTAAAAAAGAGGGTCAGCCAACCAGTCAATTGATATCAACAAAGATCACAGCTGAAAAGTCTTGACTTACTAAAGAGTTATAAACTGTTATCAGTTTTGTATCAACCATTACAACTCAATTTTTCTAGTGGTTAACAGTGGTTATCATTTCTCAGCAAACAGTCTTGAATGCCTGGCAACTAAGGTCTATTCAACGACACTTCTAATGCAGATCTCTCATTTTTCTCAAATAGAACCTGTTATCAGGCTAAATTACTGTGCATGACTTTTCTCTCAAAGTTCCTGTAAGTGGGAGACCATTTCCAGCAGTCTAAGGAAACTTTGAATTCAAAATGTACATTCCCCCACCTCATACTGAAATGGAGCTTCCCTTTCCTTAGTTTATCAATATTTGTTCATATTCTAATCTCTAAATTCCTGGCAAGATACAATAGTTGATTAATACATTAATGTGTGAAATACATATTGGTTGCTCTAAATGGATAAAATGCACTGCATTTCACAATTAGTATGTGTGATCCTATTTCACAAGAATGTGAAAGACTCTGAAGTGATGAAATTAACAGGTTCCACAGATTCTACTAAAGTATCTTCTCTATTCACTGGCAAAAATGAAAGCAATTTTAGTTCAAATTTTTTCTCGCATGTTGTATTTTCCACACACATTCAAGAAAAAAAGGGTGTATGGCATATTCTACAAATAACCTGACATTCAGTTTATAGTGATGCAAGTGTGGAAAATTCCAAGCTGACACAACTTTTTAAAGCAAATGGTTGCATCAAAGCTACTTTTATCAGAAATCCACTATTCTTAAATATTTCATATAGGGTGTTAAAATAAAAGGCACCAAGAATTATTTAAATATACAAAGAAACTGCACTAACATTGTGCTAACAGAAAATACACACATAGATGGAGTCCTTTTTCTTACAAAGAACTTTACACTTCTCTTAAATAATTTTTGAGACTCTTTCCTGAACCAAAGGCAAAGCTGATTTGCTAGTAGTCACCTCTGTCATTACTCTCCTTCTTGGAAAATGGGTCCAACATTTGACTTTTTGCATTCATTGGGAATTCTCTCAATCTGTATACCATTTTAAAAGTAACAGGGATCTCTGACTTGCTTAGCTTCCACTGACTGTTGTGCCTCTGTTTGGACTCTGTGCCTAGGTATAAAAATTTGTGGGACCTTATAGTGAATATGTTGGCAGAGGCACTGATGTCTGTACCTTAACTGCATCCTCTACGTCACTGAGTGACTGACCCATTTCATCACAAACCCACATTTTCATTTATTCTCTTACTGCTCATGGAGCAGTAGAAAATCTAATTGCCTGTAACTTTGCTTGCCACATCAATTCTAACTAAGCTGTGTCTTTTCTGACACCATCCATGCAGGCCCAAGCAATGCTTCCAAATTCCTGCTGTGCAGCCTGTCCTCGCTTGAGTGCCCAGCCTATGTCCTTTATGGAAAGGAGCCTGTTCAGACAAGCTAAGCTCCTGACACACACTGAACATTTTTCTAAGTTTAGGATGACCCACTCTTATACTTGCAGGTGTGCTAATTGTGTATGGGAAGTCTCAAAGAGGAAAAAAATAAAAAAAGAAATATAGACATTACCCAGCTTTATCATTTTACAACTCCTTTCTAATATACATGTTTTACTACTTCAAGGCTCAGATAAATTTTACCTAAAATGTACACTTATTTTAATGATTTCTGAAACTTACTTCAAACTTAAAACTGGATTTCAGATTTCACTAAATATAATCTTGTATGTCCTATAGTATTTGTAGATCTGAACCAAGTATTTTTGAAATTCACTGAACTTCACTGACTTCAGAGAATGTCAGATGGGAAACACTAGTGATGAGTAAATAATAAAAATTTTCAAAGCAGGTAAAATACTAGAAATTAAATTATAGGAAAGATATTGCAAAATACCTAGACTTATTTTAGTTCAAATAATTAAAAATTGTTATTTTGATTTGCAACAAGAAAACTTATACTGGTTGCATAGTTCCCAAAGAAAAGATATCCTAGAGCATAGCATTTTTAACAGTGTATAGTATATTTAAAATTCTGTTTAGAATGCTACAGAGAAATAAAGAAGAACAAGTAATAATTTCTTCTTTTAAATCCTAGCATTTTGCATATTCAGTTCATCTAAGATTTGGTTTGAAAGAAAATAATTTGTTACAGGTCTTACCAGAAAAAATTGAGCGTGATCAAACCCTCTATGCTATGAATATTTCTAGGATCATTTCTATCAAGAAAATCCTTTTTTTTTTTTTTGCTATCTGTTGGCCATAATTATTCACTTCCTACATGTTCCAAATCCTTGGGATCACACTGCAGTCAATCAAGTGAACATATCTTTTCCAGTGCTTCAATTAGTAAGCCTGTATTTTGTATTAGATTCTTAGCAACAGGCAGTTAGACATTGAACTTTGCCTAGTATCATATATTAAAAATCAAGACTAAAGTTCAATATCTCAGCACCTGGTCTTGTTCAGTTTTTCCCTTAACAGACTTAAGTTAATGGACCATAGCTGAGGTCTTATTCATTGATTTGCTTTCTGAAATCCCAGAACTGACACAAAACTGCTTTCAACTAGATTAATTTATTCTGTCTCATTTCCAAGTAATTTTTTAATGCTTTTTGATATTGCCTAGTTGATAAAAAGATGCTTTTCCTTAGTGAAACAGTAGTCACAGGAATCAGCCTTATGAAAATTATAAATAGATTTTATTTTCCCCCTTTGGCTCTTTGATTTAAACAGAATTTACAGATAAGTGTCAGCAACACATCTGGTTATTTTCCTAAAAAATACCTCATCAGCTATTTTGCCTACAACTCCTAGAAGATATTTTTGAATAGTTAAGCAAAAAAAATATATATATATAAATTTAGCTGTTGAGTTCATCCTTCACTGCAGAGCTTTTTGAATATCTTTTTAGATAAAATAATGGGTGCATGTCTATCTGCTTTTTGTATGTTCATATAGAAAGGCTATTATCTAGAATTCACATTTCATAGTTCTTTCAGTTCTGAAACATTCGAATGTAATTCATGACATACTGATTTTATATAGCAATGTTAATATTCAGAAGTGCTGTTCACCAAATCAAACACAGCACTAAAGAAAGAGGAAAAAGAACCTGTATTTCTGATGATGGGCTTATGCCAGACTAGACAGTAAAAGTTAAACAAAGCAAAACCAAAAAAAAAAAAACCTCACACACTTTGGAATAATTGACTCCTTTTACTATCAGGTATATTACAATAACAGCATCTCTGAAATAAAGACTGTCTTTTCCAGAAGCTCAAAAATGGGACTAGAATTTAGCCTTTTCACCTCACTGTTCTGCTCCATACAGGAATAATAGATTTCCCTGCTATGTTAGTGAAAACAAGAGCCAGGAGCTACTGTCCAAGATTTCTGCCCAGCTGAGGGAATGATCAAATTATGACAAACTTTTTCTTACTGGTTCAGCAGGGCAATCTCTGGGCAGCAGATAATGAACCTCTGACAGCACTGCCTGTCAGAAACCAAACAAATCTCAGTATAGGATGTGGAAAAAGGATAGATTTGAAAAGACATACTATTTTTTAAGACAGACAAATGATGATAAGAAACATTAGCTGGAGATGCTATACTCTCAGAAAATATATCTCTACAGAAGAGGAAAATTGAAGAAAATTCAAAAGCATATTTTTTTTTTTTTGTCACAGAAATGAAATTTGGTTTTATATTGTTTATATAATTGTTCATCTAAAGAGCTCCTTTTGCAACACAAATACACTCAAGAACTTAACCTTAGCAAATTATCTGCTAGGTAATGATTAAACTGAAATTCACAGTCTGATGTTGTAATGGAATATTAAAAACTTGCTTTGAGACCAATATTTGAAGTTAAATACCAAAGGGAAACACCAGAACTGCATTCAGGCAGGTTTTTTTGTCACTCTTCTCCCTCTATCCAGTGGTTTTTCCTTTTCTTAAATGAGTTTGCCCAGGGGCACCATCATTCCAGCTGAGGGTCTCAGCTGAGCTCTGCAGGAGCTCAGATCTGTATACCAGAACTTGTTTCTGGAGGTGCATGGGGAGTGTCCAAAGACAACGGTGTGAGCCAAATATATGAAACTACCTGAAATACACCCACCTCAAACTTATTGTATTGGTTTTGAAAGCCTTCATAATACTGAGCACTTTGACAAACTGATTCTTATGAGCAGTAATTACTTCGTATTACAAAATATTATTAAGCAGAATTTTAATACAGTTTTTTTTAAACACCTGATACATACACATAAGGAGACCAAAAGTATGTTTTGCCCAGTATTTAAAATTCACAAGACTAACTGAGAAAAATGTATTGACTACATGAGCTGTGTTTGTAACCCCAAGAACAGTTGGAGTTTTGAAAAATCCTGTAAAGGGTCAACAGAATTAATAATTATAGCTGTAAATATGGGTGATGGACTACAATTAGGCCTTTTCTAAATAATAAACGTAGTCTATAGGAAAGCAAAGCCTTGCTACTGGATGCAGCAACTTTTTTTTTTTTTTTGAAAGAGTGTCTAAAAGCCAGTCACATCCTTTGGTTTTCTATGAATCCACATTAATTTTCTGTTCTTCTTGAGTGCTTTGTTATTTAGTCTGTACATTGGGATATAAATGGAAAGGCAGCTATGAGCACTTATTTTATACTGTTCATCTTTTCTCTCTTAGCTACTCTTAAGGATCAATAATTTTCAGACAAGGCAAGCAGAATGCCAAAGAAGAGTCAAAACAATGACAACATGACTTGTCCATAAGATCCAAGATCCCTTCAGAACCTCACAAGTGTTAGTCTTCCTGCTCACTGAAAACAGACAATGATTTTAGCCTACTGGACAGCCAAAAACCCTATGTAATTGCCAAAGGGTTTTAAAATGTCCATGTGAATTTTTTAGTCACAGCCCAAAAGTACAAAGCAACCCCTTTGAAAATACAAATATACCCTACAACCTGTCCAGTGCTTCCACATTTCTTCAAGGCTGACTCTTAAGAGTTCTGTTTTCCAGTGTAACTAGCTCCACTGACAAGCTGATTTCACAGAATCAGAGAAAGATTTGGCTTGGAAGGAACTTTAAAGATCATCTAAGTTCCCCCCCATCATGGGCACCTTCCACTAGACCAGGTTGTTCAGACCCCCACCCAGCCTGACTCTGAACACCACTAGGAGCAGTGATGCCTTAGGTTTTAACTTTTATATATTTCAAATCCTGTAGTGTTCAGTATGTAACTCTGAAACTTAATATGCTTGTTAGCTACTGTTCTCTCATGCTGGTTAGACACAACAAACCCTCCCTGTGCCTGAACTCAAGGACACCTTGTTGTCTCAGGCTCCAAAATACGTAAAAGAAAGCCTCTGACAGGGGGAGCATAGTTGGGGTAGTTACAGCATTGCCTGAAATTATAATTGGAGAATTAACCCTAATATGCAAATGGACCAAACTTATAAAAGTGTCAAAAACCCATGACCCTTTGGCTGATTAACAGGCCAAGGAAAATATCCACTTTAAACCTATTCTTCTTCAGCTGAAGGACATTCCCCTTTATCCTGTCACTACATGTCCTTGTGAAAAGTACCTGTCCAGCTCTTTCATAGCCCTCTTTAGGTACTGGAAGATGCTATAAGGTCTTCCTCAAGCCTTCTCTTCTCCAGGATGAACAACCCCAACTCTCTCTGCCTCTCTTCATAGGAGAGGTGCTCCAGCCCTGTGATCACCTTAGTGGTCCTCTCTGGACTCATTCAGGCAGGTCCACATCTTTCTTGTGTTGAGGACCTCAGAGCTGGATGAGCACTCCAGGTTGGATCTCTCAATAGAAGAGTAGAGGGGCTCAACCCCCTCCCTTGCCCTGCTGGCCACACTGCTTTGGATGCAGCCCAGGATGGAATTGGCCTCCACCAAGAAACTTTCCAGTTTACAGAAGATTAATCTAAGTGAACATTAACCACTGGAACAAGTAAGTGTTAAAGAAATAAATCTAATTTGAAATTTCCCACAGAAAATGAAGACCAATTCTAATAGCCTGAAGGGCACTGTCAAGAATTCTTATAAACCTACATAATGAAATGAGAAGTGGCAGCTCCTTAACAAATGTTTCTTTCATTGTGCAGTTTTGTACAGCGAGGATATACTATGAGACACAAAGATTTTTTTGTGTATTTCCTTTCAGTACCTTTTCCTTAGCTTCCTTAAAAAAATCCATATGGACACATCTTTAAGCAATATGTCTATGACTGGTTTATAGATTGCCAAAACCCCAGATTTTTGTACAGCAGATCTTGTTGTATTGCAACACATTTACTTGCAAAATGAAGTAAAGTGATAAAACAGCATGGCAGATACAGTACAGTAAAAGATGTTTGAAAAAAGTCAGTGAATAGTTACAAAAAATTATCAACTATATGATAGGCAAATTAAGGCAATATGTCACATACAGGGCTCAGCGCATCTATGCATGTGTTTAACTTGTTCTGTGCCTCTGAGCTGAGTTTTCAGCTGTGACCATGTAGACAGCTTGACTCTGGCTCTGACTTGTAAGGCTCTAGAACCTAATTGTTCTTGGGAAGGAGCAGAAAATGATACCATCAGCTATTACTGGCTCAGAAGTAACCTCATCTACCAAAGGCATGAATGGGTAAGTTCAACAGGAAGAAAATCTATTTTTAAACTCTTGCATAGCCAGCTGGAACTTCCACATAGGATTTATTAAACAGACAAAGATCTAAGAATTGGTAATTTGGAAAAGAAAATGTTAATTTGGAAGAGTAAAGTGAGTTTACGAGATGAAGCATACACCTGCATGTTCTCATCAAGCAAAATAGCAGAAACTGCAGCAATCATATCGGAGAGAAAGAGACAAATGAGTATTTCCATCACTGGAGTTTAGAAGCCACGAAACTTGACAAGCTCCACTCAGAGCCTTGCCATTTCTTAAGTGGAAAGCCACAGGGACTGTTTAATACTTCCAAACTAAGTCTCTTTTCTGGTAAAAGGATTTGCTAGCAGAGTATAATATTGGGGTGGACAAACAACAGAATGACATGTTTGCAACCATCCAGCCTTTCCTTGAGAGCCTACATAGTGTAGAAGAGCATGTGTGCCTTTTGGGTTAGGGAAAGGGCTTGGTGAGGACTAAACTGCAGTCACAGAGGTTGTAGGGCTGTGAAGGGAAACTAAAGATCACCGCGCTGTCCCAACAAGCTGCCCAGATTGCAACTCTATTAAATTCAAGTTCTAAGACTTCCACTGAACTGGGTCAGCATCACCAGTAGTCACATTTTCTCTCATAATATGTCAATATCTCTTCCCTGGTGTTCAAATTCCTCAGCCATTAGAATTGCTGTATCTGTTTTGCTTTTCCTAGACTACAACTCTGCTACAAAGACTGGATACATTCCAAAGATCTGGTCCCCTGTACATTCATTAAATAATCAAGGGAAACCTTATGTTTCCCTCTATTAACCTTTTCTGTGTTTCACCTTTCTAGAAGGAACATTTAAGCCAAAAGTTTGAGACTTAATTTGTTGACACCAAGAACTGAAAAATAGCTCATTTCCTCTGATGCCTTATTCAGATGACAAAAAAGTGTCCAAACTTTAGTGCTTTAGCTCAGATTAGGCGTGAGCTTTTGAAGACCTCCCAATCCCAATACATCACTTTGCATTTCAGAAAGTCTTTGAAGGGTATATTGTAGTCTGTAGCCATACTAAAGAATGTATTCTACTAGGGGATCTTCAAGACCTGAAACCTTAGTTTCATCTTTGATCTTGCCTTTGCACATGAGGACTGCCATTTGAGGATGTTCAAACAAATATATACCAAAAGGTTTTCTTTAATTGTTATTTTCCTCTGACATTTGAAGACACTACCACAAATAAATTTTTATATGCATAAAAAATAATAGCTAGATCCAGTATTTGAATAAGTCTTTTCATTATCATTAGACAGACTCAAATACATACAAAACCAATAATGCACCATGAAGAGGAATGTGCTAATTCGTCAGAGATGCTTCAATTTCTTATAAATGCATTTTTTATTATATATATAATGACTTATTGATTAAAACTAATCCTAGACAAAACAGTAGTAATTCACAGGAGAATAAAAAAATTCAGGTGGTTCCCTATAAATACACCATTTACAATATTTCTGTATACCCTTCAATGAATGATTCCAACTGCTCATTTTCCTAAATCCTTCAGGATACTGTATGAATATGAAAATACAAAGAGATATACTGGTTACTGAAGCAATGTGCCTCTCATACAATAAGAAAGGAAAAAATCCCCAAAAAAACCTGTTTTCAGTTTTCTCATTTCCTATCTCTTATGAACCATACCAAACATAACAGACACTAGTCACTTTTAAGAATGAGATGTTTCTGTTTAGATATGAAAGCTAGATTTTTAAGTAGCATCTCCACAGAAACCATAGTTATTGGTTTATCTTCACTTAATGCATGATCCAATAAAACAGCCCACACATGAAATTCAAATCAGGCTGGCAGAAACACACAGAAATCAAAGGTAGTAAGAGATACTAACAGTGCAAATTCTAAATTGAAATAAGAATGGAAGTAATCAAGAACTGAAATAGAAAACAACTATCTATTCTCCCCGCCCCCCAGGGCAAATATTATGACCAAAGGATACTAATTGCTTATTTCATCACTACATAGATTCTGCACTGATTATGACTTTGTTTTGTAGTTTTCCCTGTTGGATGAATAGTCTCAGAGCAGCCACTCAGGTCTGCAGGTGCTCTGTGTAAGGAGGACTATGATTCAGCCAGCTACAAGGCAGAGCCAGGAGTAGTGTTTGTTTGTGAAGTCCTGGAGGGCTGGCACTGGCCCTCTGGGCTCCTCTTAGTTTCAGGTTCTGAGTCAGCTGAAAGAGCTGAAAAAAAGTCACCTGCTTCTCTACCCTTCCTTTTCTAATCTCAAACATGCAAAATCCTGCAGTACCACAGTCCAGTGACAGTCTGATGAGTGCAGAGAAAATTCACTTTGTACTGATGTTGCTGATTTGTGCAATCAGCAGACCTTCTACAAGTGAAAAATTGATTTAGCTCCTCAGGTCTAAATTACAGGATGTTGGACAAAGAGGAACAGCTCACAGGAGACTGCAGCCAGGCTCTCAACATATATTCTCTCTAGTGATATTTAGTACAACACAATCTGATACTCTGACTCCTTTTTACCCTGCCTATATTCTCTGCTGATTAAGGGCATTGGTCAGACTCATTACAAAAGAAATTGTATTCATGACTACCCCATGATGTTCCAAACAAGAAATATTTAGCAATAGGTAATTTATTTCACTGCAGCATTAGGTGGAAAATATAACTCACCTGTGTTCCCAAGGTAAGATGCAGCTTTCTTTAGAAGTCCTAACATGCAAGTCAGCAGTGACTTAAAGAACAAAAAACTGAAGTGAAGAAAGCAAAGGGAAAAAAGAAAAGACTTTTAGTGCTAAAATATTCATCATTTTATTTATATTCAGGGAGATAAGTAATTGAACTAAGTCCTGAAAAACAACAGAAACTCTTCAGGAGAGGACCCTTTTGTCCAGAAAGGGCTCTTGCAGGATGAGGAATTGAAATGTTTCTCTTTTGCCATTATCTGTATAATTTAGGGAAATTGAATGGATTTTATGTAAATAAATATTTCTACAATTAAAAAAGCAATGCTTTTATTCTTCTTAATATATCCTGACATTTCCACAGTGCAAAACATCATGACATATCCGCCCATGCTGATACTGTGAGATGGCAAGTCCATACACACCAAGATATTCTTGTTCAATTTTAGCACCCCAGTGAAAGTGACCAATAGGCCTTTCAGGGAAAATATAGAACATTTTACTAGAAAAGCAATGTTAAGTTACAGAGCAGATCATCTTTTCTTCATTTTCATGTTTACCTCATTTTTACTTCCCTCTCTACTGGGCACAGATTTATACTATTTATATAGAAATCATCATTGCAATATAGCCTTTAAAGACAGGATTGCTTTATTAAATTTCAAGGAAAAACATTTTAAAAACTATGTGTGATGCTTTTAGCAATTCCCAGTTCAAACAATTACATGGTAGGAAAGAGAGACAAGTACAGATGCAGGATCAGTGCCTTTCTTCATATAGAGCTAGGCGTGGGAGACGTGGGAAATAAAGAACAAGGCATAGCTTGGAATAACATTTCCAAAGATTCTGGAGTTAGGTATCCTTTCCCTACAACGTCTCTCACTAATCAGTCTAATGGGGGCAATTTTAGATCTCACAGCAAGTGAACAAGCCTTTTCATTACATTTGACTGTAGTTGCACTACAGCTGGATGAAATATTTCAAGCCATTTCTGAACACACTCCGTGCATTTCTAAGGAGCATGATAAAATGAACTGGTAACACTTAGTTCATTAATTCTTTATAAATACATAACAGATGTGATTTTAGGATATGAATGAAAAATTTCACAGAGGTGTCCTGTTCTATCAATCTTCTCATCACAAAACCTTCCATAAACCTCACAGCAA
The DNA here is from genome assembly GCA_013399225.1 of Rhipidura dahli. Classification (NCBI taxonomy): domain Eukaryota; kingdom Metazoa; phylum Chordata; class Aves; order Passeriformes; family Rhipiduridae; genus Rhipidura; species Rhipidura dahli. Next base: position 287,748 of record VXAC01003492.1, read on the forward strand.
GAAAATAAGTCACAAAAGAAAACCACAACTAGAGTTGCATTAGAAGAAATATCAGACATAAAATTCAAACAGTATGACACAGCAAATGATCATCTGTCTGTTTCAGCTATCCAACTGTCTTTTTTTCCTCTCAGATCTGCTAATATCAGTTAATTTACATACATTTTTGAAACATAAGTAATTATTTGCAGTGTTCATTGTTATGTAGGGAATTAACTACCCAGATGTTAAACATTTCACTTGCAGAGTTTCCAGATCATTCAATGGAAATACAAAAGCAACAACCTTCTACCTTTTTACACCACTAATATGAAGCTTAAATATATACATGATGAGGCAGACTTTGCCTTTTCCCTGGTATTTTCACTTCTTTTTCAAATTATGAGTTGAAGAACAGGTTTCATGAAATGCATGTAATAACATAATCTGTATCTCTGAAATACCTGAAAGAGGAATCATTTCTGAATGGTAATCTCTAATCTTTCTGACTGTCACAGCCATAACACAAAAAAAGCTGCTTTCCCCTTCCCCTGCCCAACGAAATGAATCATCATTAAAGAATGCACAAGTAGGTTTGGGAAAATTATATTAGTTTTAACTTTTATGAAACTTTAATTCATGCTCTGGGCAACATCTTTTCAACCAAATAACTTATTTTAAATCTTATTTTTTAAAAGTTCCTTCAAATTTTCTAGAGCTTGCAAAAGGAAAAGCAACATTGAATGGTCAGGAGAAAGTCCACAGAAATGTTTCTTGGAGGAGGAAAAGAGCATCCAATGTCATACAACTATAGACTAGCTTGAGCTGGAAGAGACCTTAAAGGTCATCTAGTTCCAAACCCCCTGCCATGAGCAGGGACAAGTTTCACTAGAGCACGTTGCTCATAGCTCCCTCCACCTGGCCTTAAATACTTCCAGGGTAGGGCATTCACAATTTCTGTCCCTGAAACAGAGTTAATAATTTTAATTTTCTACTTTAAAAATAAATAAATTCCAAAGCAGAAGTAATAAAGGAGCTGAACAGCAAACTGAACTGAGAGGTTTCCACACAAGTCTGCCTACATTAGTGAGGGTGTTCAGCTCAGCTCTGGAAGCTCCACTTGCTACTTCCCCTGCTCCTTACAGACAAACACCCAGAACAAACTCATCCCTAAATGGATCAAAGGCAGTGGCATAATTCCATGCCCAGGCTGGCTCTGCCTATTCCATACAGCCAGCCAGGCTGGACTTCTCACCCCATGAACATTTTCCATTCCTTGAAGCCAGCGAGAAGCCAGGAACAGCTCAGCCACTGAAAAAGCTGCATTACTGAACCTGCAAGCCCCACAGCATCACCCCAATACCATCTTCTGCAGTTCACCTCTCTCCCTGGCACTGGTGCCAGCCACAGCCCTTCCTCCTGCCTCCACCACAGCCCATCACCTGAGACAATTCCCCCACCTCAGAGGGGCCCAACAGGGATGGTTACAGCAGGATCTCAAGATGACGGAAGAAGGACGGACCTGCTTAGTGGGATTGGAGACAAGGAGAATGAAAGATCAAAGTACAATTTTGAGAGTGTCAAAACGACTTCATTCTGGAAAGAAATATACTAATAACACAATAAAGTATTACAGATGTATTATTCTGGGTGTTCTGTTGTCAAACTAACTCCCCAGCTGACATACAATGCTTGTATAGAGCAGCAAGTGAGAGGCTTTTTGGGTTTTTTTTAACCACCATGAAGTGAAAATCTAAGGTATACAAATCAAAGTGCAGCAACCATCTTAACCATTCGCATTTTCAAGCACAAAGAATAGTTAAGGAGCTGTTTTCTTAAGCAGTGCTCTTGATTGATGGGCTACATGGAATAAGAGTCTATTCTCTGTCTCTGGGAATAGAAATGTTTATTTTGCAGTTACTATGATTTCTAGCCTTCACAGCTGAAGTCTACAAGTGATGCTTGCCTAAAATCAAATGTTTCTGTCCTCCTGAAATCTCTCATCTCATGAACCTGTGAAATGTTATTATTCCCTCCTGTATTAAGAAAATACGACAACAAAATATGGATTGTATATACCTTTATATAAATTTATATATATCCAGCTAATAAGAGGCATGACAAAGTGTGAACACAGGGACAAACCCAAATAATTTTTCCCTCTCTAAATCCTTTTTCTGCTACACTATAACACAGTCGACCTCTCAGCAAAATATAAACTGTAACAAGCATTTCTAGGGAGTCAATATGCAATTTTATTTAGAGATCTAAACACACAGTCAGTAGTGACTTGAACCCTTCTAAGCTGTCACAAGTACATCGAGCTGCATAGAAGCCAAAACTTTCATATTCCTGGTCTTCAGCTATCCTGTCCCAGCCAAAAAATTACACATATGACCTTGAATAAATATTCAGATAGAAATTTCCATTTTAGAAGGATAATTCTTTTCGGTAATTGATCCCATGCAGAGCTATGGCTGACATACAAAATTAATTGCAAACCATCTACACACACTACTCCATTTTCATTTAATTAAAAAAAAATAGAAATATGGTGATAATGGACTATTTCAAGATGCAGAATTGGGGGTAGGGAAGGAACACTTAGAATAACTGGATTTAAAAACACTTTAAAGCTATATAACATGTAAAACCCAACCATTTTATACTGTTATTGGACCTTTGATATAAGGTAAAGCATAAATAATACTTGTCAGAAAGACTTCTAGCTACCTCCACTTTCTTCAAAACATTTCATTGTATGAGTTTTTTACAATTAACATTCCTATGGTTGTGGGGGCACCTAGTGGCAAACTAAATATGTTTATATAGAAAGTAGCTGATCATCAATTATCAGAAACCTATTTTGTTCTCAGAAAACTATTCTCTTACTTGAATAAAAAAACACTCTTTGTGTAAGATTAACTTCAACACAAAGTGGCATCAAGAAATAATGCTGGACATAACACACTGGAAATTTCATTGACTCCCCCTCCCTTCGCCTCCTGTCTGATATGTGTCTACAGTAGCTGAAAAATAGACTTTGAAAATAAAATCCCTTTTTATCCTGTATGCCCTGTCAGAATTCATTACTCTCCGTGCAGCTTCTTTTAGACATTTCACATGAGAAGGGTTTAATGTTTAATGCTAAACTTACTTATTTGAAGATATTTCATGCTACACTGGATTTTGATTTAGCAGAGGGATATGACAGAACAGTAAAATCAAAATACAAGCAGAACACAGCAATTCAACATACAGTGGGATCACAACGCAAATATCATTTCTATTACTGGTTCTTACGTGTTTGTTATGATGGCACTGGGTATCCCCACACAGCAGGAAGGAATATTTATACTGAATCCAGCTCAAGTCTGTTTCTGTCTAAGCCCATTCTGTTGCCTGTCAGTTATTAGCAACTTACACCCTTCCTCCATGCTAGTCAGGCTAGCTCAGGAAAACACACATTCTTCATTAGCTTGGGAAGAAAATAAAATAAAATATTCAACTACACAACCAGTTGATCCACTTAGCAGGTACAGTCAGCTGATCTAAACCAAAGTTCACCCTCCAGTCCTCCTCATGCTGACCTAAAATCAGCTTTCTCTGAAACAGCTGTGGTAACTCCTTGCTTTCTCTCCTGAGCTACATGAACCAATTACCTGCACCCACCTCAGCTGAGCAGTCTTCCACAGCAGCATGATTGTTGTTCAGTCATGCCACCATCTCTTTTTCCTTGCCTCCATCAGGAGGGAAACATGCAGGGGCAGACTGCCAATTATGTCAAAGCTGTGCTCAGATACCGCGAGGATATCATCTGAAAAAACAGTTTTCTTTTGCATCCCAAGACATGCAACAAAAAGTATGCAATAGGTACAAAGTTCAGGAGGAGTTTTGTATTTGCATAAGTTTCCTAAAATTAAAAATGAGAGATATTTAAAAATATTTCCTCATTTCAAAAATCAAAAATTTTATACAAACAGTGAATGCCTCTCTGGAGGTTTTATGGTTTGTTTCATCTATTCAAATTCTACATGCAGCTTTCCAATAGGCTTCCTCAGTTGTCTCCCTTAAGGCTTTCTCCCTGATCAGTTGAGCAGATTCATCTGTCAAATTGTTTTTCCCTTTCCCACTTCTGTCCGAGGCCCATATGAAGAAAAACAGTCAAGCAGTCTGGCTAAGCCTTCATTCTAAGAGCAAAATCCCAGTGTTCCTAGAGATGCACCATACAAGGATGTTTCACTTGCTCCACACAGAATCCTTGGCATAAAGTTTTGTCCTGCACCTTATTTGATGGCACATTCTGGATTTCAAAGACACTGACATTTTGATTATTAACATTTCACTACTCAGAAGCCTCATGCTCTAACCTTATCATTACAGCACTAATTCACAAATGCTGGCTCCAACTAGGCTTTTTAGGCTGGTTTGGGGTGGTTTTTTGCTTGTTTTTTTTTTACCTAGATATATCCAGCAGCAAGAAATATCTTCACACCATCCCCACTGGGCTGTGCAGATCCTGAACAGAGCCTTCAAGGCTGGTAATAGGCAGCACAGCTCCTCTCTAGAGGACTGGAGAAACACACAAAGAAAGCAGATTTTTTCATGGGACTACAACACAGTTTTATAATGCTTAGGCACAGAAAAGACAAGGTCAATTTACAGTCTAAATCCAAATCCAACTCTGTCTTTCAACCTTGTACTAGTGCCTCTGGGGGTCCACCTGCAGAAGTTAGATGCTTCCCCAGGAGTCAGTAACCACCTCCCAGCAGACACTGAGCCCTGACCACTCACCTGCTCCTCACAAGAAAGAGGAAACCCTGATCCTGCTATCCACAACGACCTCACCTAACTCAGTCACCAACATCGTTTTGACTAACAACTCTTATCAGCTGGATTTCATTATCACCTACAGAGAAAGTTCAGTGAACTCATTAGAGATAGCAGATAGGAATCACATGTTCATCTTTATGTCAGGATACAGAAATGTTGTGCAACTCTATTGCTGTATTATAAGTTTCTCTCTCTGCACATTTTGACATGTCCCACTTAAGCTAGCAAAATTTCTTTTATGTATGGAAATGGATTCTTTTGTTCAAATTGTTCTATCAAAACCATTTCTCGCCAGTAAAATGAAGCATTATAAACTTTATCTAGGACTTTTCTAGAAAAACTGACTACAAACCAGAGTGCTAAAAATCACAGTCAGTCTTTTCCAGCCCACATTAGGAGAGCATGAGTGAGTAAACCTATTAACATAAACAAACACAGGAAGGGATTAGTCAATTAGTCAACCTGATTTTCAGTGTTTATACAGCTGTAAGGCAGTAATTTCCATGCATGGATGAAATAACTAAGATATGCTCAGCCAGAGAGGGACGGCCATAAATGTACAAAATACAGATATTTGTGCAAAAATTTGCTATAGTTTATATATATAAAGACACTGCATTGCCTCATCTGTGGCAATTAAACTGTTTTTATCATATCACTATTGTAGTGCTGAAAAGATAGCATTACTCTCAGAGTGACATGAAAAATACTTGCTGTACAGATAAAGTATTAGAATTAAATCTTTCCCAGATTATTTGAATCAGAGGGATATCCTTTCACAATAGCAACAGAAAAGGGAAGTACTATTTTTACCTATTATGATGTACAAGTGTGGAAAATCACAGGAAATGAAAATTATAAAACAGATGAACAAACTTAGGAAATTTACAGACATACCACAGAAATTTCAAATGTATCCACAGGGTCTCTATTCAGTATTACTAAAAAGTGTTTTGTCATTGTCATCTTTTCATCTTTATTTGTCCATATCTAGATTTCTTGTCTCTGCTTAAGTGATGTATCTCTTATACACCCTCTGTATTGTCCTCATGCTATCATTCCAATACAAAAAGCATACAAGATAAAGTTGACTTTCATCATCCAAAACTAGGATATCATGATTTTTGAAGACCACAGATCAAGAAGGCATTCTGGTAAGACTTACTTTCAGCACTGAGAAGTTATTCTACAGCATTCATTCTCACGTGGATCAGGTCATGTCCTAAAATGCCTCAAAACAGATGACAGAACTTCACTTTTTTCTCAGGAATAGTCATCTGTACTCATTGTTATTTCAGGAAGTCCAGCTAAGTTCACCCATATCAGAACTTAGTAAGTACTCTCCATGGTCAGGGAATTTGTGCACCCAGCAGAGTATTCTGCCTCACACACCAGCAACAGGAGATTTCAAGGGAGGAGACAAGCCTGAAAACTTCCTTGTGTCTGCTTCCCCTCTACTTTCCCTGAACCTGCAACTACTAGACTTATAGTACTAGAGAGTGCACCCTTATCTAACCTCTTATTTTCCATTAGAATGACTCTTTTCTGTAAGTCTGCTTAATTATTTTTAAACTGATGCTAGCTTCTGCTTCTACAGCCTTCTAGGGTAGCAACGTTCAGAAGCTCACTGCCTCATGTATAAAGAATTGCTTTCTTCTACCTGTTCAAATCAACCTTTTCTAGTTTAAGTGCCCTCTAATTCCTGTATTGTCTTAGAGAATAACATCTTCAACTTCCTCCTAAGCTTTCTCTAAACAAAGAGGTACCTGTCTTTCCTCATTCCCTTTTTCTAAATGTTCTTGACCCCTTACAGAACTTCAATTCTGTCTTGATCTTCATGTCTTTCTTGATACTTAATATCTTATTTTGGTTTTGGCTGCATTTTAAGACAATGATTTCAGACAACTGTCAAAAATGACTCTAAGATATTTTTTCTTAATTGTAAATCTCAATTCAAAATTTGGTACAGTGTCAACCTGTATGAATTCCTTACATTACTTACTTTACAGTAGTTCAAAGTGAACCTCAGCTGCCACATTTTGTCCAATCTCTGTTTTGTAACATCTTACTTAAAGCCCTTGCCACTGACACAGCATTTGGCTGTCCAGCAAAGTATCTACTGCACTTTGTACAATAAATCTAGCAGCCTTCATTCTGCTGGGGGAACTTTTAACTGCTACCTGAGCTAAAAATTTATTAGATTTTGGAACTTCTTATTCATTTAATTTCCCTTTAGAAGCAATTTTAAGATTGTTATGCTCTTACCCAACTCTGTGCTGACTGGGTTAGCTACTAATACATGGGACATATCCGATCATATGAAGACAACAAGAATAGGTTGATCTGAGTTGTTCTGGACCTTCACCAATACGTACTTCCAGTGCAAACTGCCCATTTTGTTGACCTTTGTTGTCACCTGGGCATGGTAAGGCTTCATCCCTATAAAGGTCTTTCTAAGTCTGTTCACACCTTTTTTGCTTAGGCTGGAGAGGCAGGCACACAGCAAGCCTGCAGATATTTGCCTCCAGCAAACTTGCCAACTGCTCTTCCGCAATGTAGCATTGTATAAACTCCCTGAATTCTTCTGTACTTCAAGGAGTTCTCCCTTCAGCCCCTGCTGAGCAAAGCTACCTCGCTGACTGCCTGGCTAGCTGTGGTGTCATCATCACCCAGATGCTGCTTTTTATCATTGTCTGAACAGGCTTAACATTTCCCCTTAGAGGGTTCATTAACTCAGAGACAGGGGAGCCTAGTTCCAGCTACCACTCATCTCACCTAAGCATCTGCCAAAAACTGGTCACAGCTTTGCCATTTAAATTATCATTCAACAGTTAACATAATTAACAGAGATAGAAGTAATCTACAGCCTGATGATGAGCTGACATTTCAGCTTCTATACCTTCCTTCCTTCCTGGGTGGAGTTAAGCACTGCCCACAATCAGCCTGCCCTATCTTGAAATGTCTTTCAGACTGACGTGGTTCACTCAGCAAGGTTCGATCTTGAAATAAATATTGAAATTTTCTTCAGGATTTATGTCAACCAGGTGCCAGCCATCAGTTTCTGGCTCCCCTCTCCCACCAATACAGACCTTTTCTAATCAGCAAATATCTGAAGTCCATCAACTTACAAGTCTGTATGCCTGTGTGACACTTCATCTTCTCACAGCACCTTTTCCTTCTGGCACTGTGCATCCATGGAAAATCTGTGCATCCAGTATCTAAGGTGCAGAAAGTGAATGTGCAAGGATAGAGGAGTATTATTTCAGGGAAGAAGTAGTGAATGTGAACTAAGATCCCTTTGATTTGAGCACATTGTGAGAGAATAGGTAGAATCACAGAAAACTACTCCCAAGAGAGCAACCTGGGAGCAGAAAATGAAAACTCCTAGCAAAAGATGCTGTCTCAAGGAGGTTTTCTGTAAATGCAGACCAATGGAAGATTACAAAACTGACACAGACGTGTTTCACTAGAAGAGGATTAGAAATATGGCCAAAGCACATATTCATGCCCAGAGGAGAGAAGTCTGCATTAAAAGATGTATATGTGTCAGACAGAGGAAGAACGTGCTTCCAATTTCTTGCTTACAATCTGTTTCTGTCCAACATCCACATGGATAGTTTGTGGGCCGCAAATGAAGACCAAAGGACAAGAGTTGCCTAAATTTGACATGTTCCTAGGGCACATTTCATAAAATGAATGGGACATTTTCTGTTGACTAAACCTTCCATTGAATTTTCTTGCCCCACTGAAAGGGAAATAATCTGCTACAAGAGGGTAAAGGTAAAATATTGATCCCTAAGTCCTTAATTTGATGACATTTAACTACCTCCCTACATGTTTTCCTTACTGTAGTACTGAGAACTACTAAAAATGATACAAATAAACTTGCATGTGTGCAGGTAGTATTAGAATTTATGCCATTGTTTGAAACATTTAAAGTCTAATTGAAATTATTTATAGATTTTAAAAGTGAAACCCATAACCTTAATTTAAAAGTTCCCTAGGAAAAAAAGGTGTCATCTTAAGAATATATTTTTCAGTAATTTAGGTAAAGAGGGAAGGAGGAATTGAGGAAAAATAAGTGATTTTTTTTCCAGTAAACAGTACATTTTCAAGGAAAAATAAACCAACCAGGTTTAATTTTTTTAAAAGAGTAAAAAATAGATTGCTTCCTTTTGTTTTCAACTAATTTTGAAGTTGATTGATTATCAAAGTCTTGTGGTTTATTTTGTTCAAATGTATCATTTCATCATGAAACAAAACTTATTAACAAAGCCCTGGATCCTGCAAAGATTTATGTACATGCTTAGGGTTACAATATTTGGCTATTCTCATTGACTTTGATAAACTTTTTCAATATCCAAGATTTTTGTGTCTACACATAATATATATTTCAGTGTGTGATTGTAAACTTTCTCTTCTTACATTTTTAAATTTTCTGTCTCTCTCCAGTGTTAATCTTTCCAACTCTGAAGCTGGATAATTCTATGCATCACTTTTTTTTCTCCCCCCTAAAACATTCCCAGAAGTACTAATGTAAATGAGAGAAGCAGCAGACAAATAAAGGGTAATTTCTCTAACACTGACAGTGATCTAAGAATACTGTTAGCAATACCTGTAGGATTAAACAATGCCTTTGTGAGTAAATTCAGCAGCCTAATCATTGTCTCAGACCTAAAGCTGCAGCCTCCTTAGTTATTAATAAAACAAACACAAAACCAAACACAAATATTTTTGTCCTCATTTCTGCAGTAAGATATGGATCTATGCAAGTTAAATATACCCATAATATATACGTTATATTTCAGATATATTACATCTTTCTTCAAAAAGTTGATTTCATGTAAGTCACATGGTTTTTTTGAGTAACAAAATAGCTACTGTACTATTTCCAGGGAAAAAAATGTACTACTATCCCATTTGTCCACTTAAACAAGATTATTTCACTTGCCACCTTTTGGTAAGATTGCTTCACTCAGGAAAAAAAAAAAAGAGAGAGAGAGAGAAAGAAGAGATGCAGTCAGGTTCATAACTTTTGCAAGGAGGCAGAGACACTGGATCTTAGTACAGTCTTCAGATGCTATATTATCATTAAAGAAAGAACTGAAAACCAAAGTTTTATCATAAGACTATCATTATTTTTCATGGTTAGGCTTTAATTCAGGATTTCTCATTATCATTAAACTTAAGTATTACACAAAAATTCTCTATTACATTACCTCCTTAACCATTGCTGTCTTCAATTTCAGATTTATGGTTTATACTGAGGTGGTACAAATGAAAGACATACCACACATAAGTGAACAAAAGAACATGCCAACATTTGGGAAAAAGCTTCAAGTTGAGATTAAAAACATAAAATGAAATAAAATCAGTAGATTTTAGTTCAATTTAAGTCAAATCAATTAAGACTGGATTACAGGAAGATTGGATCTCCAGAAGGGTTTGAACAATGCTCTCAGCAAATGGTGTGATTCTTGGGCTGTCCTGTGCAGGGCCAGGAGCTGGACTCAATGATCCTGATGGGTCCCTTCCTACTCACATTATTCTATGACTCTACATTTCTTTTTCTTTGTCTAATTCTTGGTCTGACATGCAAATTCCTTATTTTTTATCAATAGTACACAGAACTTCTCATATGAAACAGAAAATACAGACAGAAGATTCTCTCTTTAAATGTAGAAGATGAAAATTATAAAGGTTTAACAGCAAGAACATCAATTCTTTTTCAAGATTTCCTTAAGGAAGTCCCATTTAAAGACTTTTTCCCATTTCTGTATTAAGAAGCCTGCTTTTGTGTAGTTTTTAAGTGGTCAATACAAAAATGTAAGTAGTTGAAAATAAAACCAGATTTTATAGTACAGCATCTCCTGTATTCCATGCTATGCAAAGTATCATTCTGTAGCTTATCTTCTCAGCATTCAAATATGTTATACATAACAATAATAACAGCACCCTAAAGATCTGCACAAATAGTTGGATTTGTCTTCTACTTAAAGACATTTAATTCTTTTTTTTTCTTCATATTATATTTTATTTCATTCACACTGAGTGATTTCTGGCGCACATCACCTTCGAGACAGAAGGGATATCATGACTGAGTCACTTCTGCCAGTGAAAACTTTCTAAGAGAAGGTCTGTTCACTGGCCATTTGTTTTATTAATTTTCTTTGTGGGTTACTTATAGATGAGGAAAGCCAGGCAGAATTGTGGATGTTATTGCAACTACCCTCAGCCACTGCAATGGATCTCATTACAATATCAGTTAAACTAATTTTTAGGAATTTGCACAGCTGCAGTGAGTTTTGGGGGAGTTCAGGCTGCAACATACTAACTAGATGTTTATTTCAATCACTAGCCCCACATCCACACTGTGGGATCTGAGCATAAAATTACAGCTGAGTAAGAACAGTTGAAATTCACTCCAACATGATCAGCAGAGTCAGAGTATCAGTAGTCACAGTCTTTTCAGTAGCTCTCCAGAGTTATGGTTTATATATGTCTAATGATTTTCAGTAGATATTCAGGCTGAAGCATAGCAAATTGAATTGCACTGACAGTTGTCTTGCTCTGTAAGTTTTCCTTTATATGCTTATAACATGGTCTCTGATGCCAATTAGAAAGTGCTACTAATGCCTAAACAGGAAGACATCCAAAACAGGCAGTGTTACTTTCTCAGTATCATAGTTTGGACACCTTGGACATAATGAAGAGACTTAACCTCTAAGAAATTATGATTACTGCTAGCATCTGCAGGGAAGAGACAAGAGCCATAGATCTTCATTTGCTGGATGGAAAAATTGAAATGGTGTAAACACTTCTAAAATAGTAAATTTTTCCTTCTCTTTCTTTTTTTTTTTTTTTTCAAATTGTATTGCAGTGACTTAGTAATGTAGGAAATCATTCTGCTTCAGCATCCTGGTTTATAACTGTCTATTTTATCTGGAGTATTGTATCTGCACAGTAATTGTAAGAGAATAAAGAAGTAATAAAGGGGCAGAGGAGGTTTGCTTTCTTTATATTTACTTCAGTAGCATTTGACTATTCACTGGGTTGCTTTTTTATGTACTAAACTTTGCAGACCCTGTCAAGGCATCTTGCAAACATCTCATTTTTTTTTTAGGCAATGTATGCTTAATGACTTTTGTGTCTGAAGTTTCATCTGAATTAAATTGTGTGTAATGCCAGCCTTGGTTTCATTTCATTTGGAATCTGGCAGAAAAGAAGTCACAGAGGGGAAAACAACAAAACCTCACATTCTTGGTTTATGTCCTTTCTCCCAGCCACATTTGAGACAGACTATGAATTAATTATGAGTCCATATGAAGCCAATAACTTGGTGACTGAGGTTTTTACGTGTTCTGATATTTTATTACAATATTATACTGTGATTGTATTTCCCTTGATTTTGCTTACATTCAGAGTTGCAAAGATCTATGTGCATGTGTTTCTCAGGGTTTTTTTAAACAGATGAGTTATCTGAATGTAGTTAATTTTAGGGCTAAATATGTTCATTTGGTACACATTCAAGCAGTTGCTCTGAAAAAACAAAATTAATAATACCAAAGGGGAATTCTGACTAGCTTATTTAGATCTAAAAATTGCTATTCCCCTGCAGGTCCAAATGACCTATGGGAATTAATACTTTCTTTATCTCTGGAAATAAATAAAGACCTGTGACATTAATTATGGATATGTTTTTATGGAAAGTATAGATCAAAAGAGAGTATATACAAATAATTATACAGCAAATGTATTCAATACTATCCCAGAACCAAATGTTAATCACACTGTAACTTCACAGCAGTAAAAAATTAGAAAGTTATTGTTAAAAAAGAACACGAATCATTGAATAAATTATCACAGTGCTACAATGTTTGTTACAATACACAGAAATACTGGAGACCTGTGTCCAAAATCTCAGAAGCAGGTTACACGTTTAGTATACAAGTCTATTTACTCAGAAGGGTTTCAACCCTTAGAAGCAATTTTCTCAACCACTCACCAAAACAGCTTCCTCTAAAAGAGGTAGCAATAATATTACAAAACCTAACAAAAAGAGTATTGAGTTCACATGGGATATCACGTCTCTGCAGCATCAGACACTGCTCAGGTTCTCTGCCTGGTCTCACACAGTCAGCTCCTCCTGGGTGGCCTCTGACACCACAACACTGCACAGGGCTTCAGCTGACAGAGCACAGCTATGCAGCCAAGGCTTCAATCCAACAAGAATGCTGCTGCTAAGATGAAAGGAAGTTAGTGAGCTGAAGTCACTTCAGATAATAAAATTAAAAAAGGAGTGGACTTGTTGAGATAGCGAGCAGCTCAAGGATTCAGGAGGAAAAATACTCACATGAAAGGGTATAAAGCTCTTTAGCTGTGTTTCTCCTGTTTTCATTGTGCATAGTAAAAGACCTCAAACAAAAGTGACTTAGTGAGCTGGATTACACGTAAGATCCTACCATAAGCTGTGTAGGACTTCAACACTTAGCAAGCATTTGAGTTTGGCATAAGCTAAATGTAACATTTGATATCCTGGCATACTGAGGAGGTATGATTTAGACATCCTTTTTGAGCTTAGTTTCATAAATTTAAGTTCTCTCTCAAAGAAAGGATAGCTCTGATTTTTAAAGAGAAGCACTAATAACATTAGAATGCCACAGTGATAAAAGCAGAATTGCCCAGCCTGCCAAGGACCATATAGCAGAGGACAAAGAACAGCTTTGTGATAAGATGCCATGAAAATACAGGATTGTGCTTGATGGTGGTATGGAAGAAAATTACACAGAAAAATGCCTTAACTGTCTGAAATAAAGAGGATTTTTATCCAAGTTTAAAATATGCCTGTATATTATTTTTCAAAAGCCAAAACAACATGCCAGAAGATTCAGCTCACAACCATAACAGCCAAGACAATGTTTAGGTGGCCCCATACAGTAGGATTGAAGGGGGAAAAAATCTCATATTTTGGCCAAAAACCCCTTCCTGGTTGACATATTTGATTTTGTTAAGAAGCTTTGAAAGTGCAAATGAGCCACCTACAAATTCAAAGTCTCAAACCTTTGAATTCAAAAAGTGACTCAGAAGTGAGCTAGAAAAAAATTCTTGTGAAGGAGTTTTCAGAAGTGTGGCGATGGGACAGCAAGGAACTCAGGGATTTATGAGAAAAATACACAGATAAAAAGGGTAAAATCTTCAAGGAGAGACAAAAATAAAAGCAGATAATAAGAGAGCAACTCAACAGCAACTCAATTAGCCTATTCAAAAGGGCTTATAATTCCCCTGCTTGAGAGGCAAGTGATGGATTGGCAGACTTCCTTCACTGGATGTGGTGAGTATATTAATACTCAACCTCCTAACCAAGTATTCTCAGCTATCTAGCTCTCTGGCTTGGTGAACAACCAATAAGTAATTGCTGCAGATCCTCTCTGTGACTGGTAAAAGATCCCAAAGTGACTCAAAGTGGAAAGAGAACTCTCAGCAGTGTGTTAGTGACCTGGCTAAAACTTATTTTCTAATAAGCTAAGTTAACTTTGCATTTTTTTAAAAAATATGAGATAACAAAGCCATATTTTCCTTTTTTTTTTTTGTTTTTTTCAGCTGTTGGGAAATAATCTGAGAAGAAGGCAGTAGCACACTGTCACTACATTATCCTCCTACAGCAGTAAGGCTTTGAAAATTGATTGATTAGCTCTTATCAGTCCGTTCAGAGAGTGCTGAAAATGTTAGTGAATTATTTTTTAGATAAGAATCTACTTTCTGAAATTTAAACAGAATCATGTCTTTTGCTGAAGAGTGGTCTGACTTCAGCCCTGAAACTCCACGGAGTAAACAGAGATTAGATGTATTTATTGTTTCCCACCAACTCTAGATCTGGGCTCCAATTAAGCTCGGAATTTTTAAATTTACTTTCTAAAGTTCTTAAGTTCCAAGTCTCCCAACATATGGTATAAAGATACTCCTCAGCCTTCATAATCAACCCCAAGACAATGCATCCTATAGTTTGGGATTTTGAGTGTGTGAAGTTACTGATATTTGCAGATTGGTTAATGGGGTCTGGAATCCACATGAGGAGTGGCTGAGGTCGCTTGGTCTGTTCAGACTGGAGGAGACTGAGGGGAGACCTCATTGAAGTCCACAACTTCCTTGTGAGGGGAAGAGGAGGGGCAGGCACTGATCTTTTCTCTGTGGTGACAGTGACAGGACCCAAGAGAATGGCCTGAATTTGTGTCAGGGGAGGTTTAGGTTGGATATTAGAAAAAGGTTCTTCACCCAGAGGGTGGTTGGGCACTGAAACAGCTCCCCAGGACAGTGGTCACAGCACCAGCCTGTTCAGCAAGTGTTTGGACAATACCCTTGGACACATGGTGTGACCCTTGGGGATGGCCCTGTGCAGGGTCAGGAGGTGGACTCAAGCATACTTGTGGGTCCCTTCTGGCCTGGCATATTCTGCAATTCTGTGATTCTTTCAGAGACAGAACAAGTGATAGGTTTTGCTAATTTTAAGGACAATCTATCAACACCACAACAAATATATGTAGTACACATTAAAATACACATAGATAAAAATGTCTTGAGTGGTAGTAAAAGTCTTCTTGCTTCAAATTACAAAATCGTGAAGGTAAAATTAGCAAACAAACAAACAAAAAACGCCCCTGCAAACAAAAACAACAAGTCAACCCTCTTTATTCCATAGAAATCTTAAATATTTATTACAAATTGGTAGGATTGAATCACTTGGGGAATCAATAATTAATTAGTAGAAATGTTTCAGATATCTTATAAATATCAAAGGCTTTTAATAATTACTTTACAAATCCAGATCAGCAGAAACCATGAAGGCTTTAAACATTGTGGGAGGTGGAAACAAGCTAAGAAGTTGAGAACTATAAAAATTATCAAAAATGAACCAAATACTTTTTGATCTTATGCTGCAGCCTTGTTATGGTGGAGATTAATACTATAAGCATGATCCAGCATGGATCTTTTGATGCTCACTGCAATTAACAACAAAGCTTTTCCCAGCTTTAATGATCCAGAACCAGACCCATAGAAATGTCACAGTATTGATCATACACAGTTCAAGTATCAATAATAGCACTTCAAAGCAAGGAAGCCAGCAGTTGCCATAAGAAAGTAAACTTGCTTTTGAATCTTACAAGAAAGCACATTAACGATTTCCAAAGTACCATTTTATGTGAGCAAATTAATAAAACTCTAGAGAACTAAGTGCAACTCTAAAAAACAAAACCCTCCCCACTCCATCCCAGGAGACGGGGAAAAACCCACAATAAGCCTCACCATGTATTCTTAAAGAAAAGGCCATTGTTTCAAATTTAGAGTCAATGTTGGCCACTTCTAACTATGAAAAAAAAAAAAAAAGCATAACAAAGGCATTTAAATTAGACAATATTAATGATTCCTTAATTTTGACAGTTCTGTGAGTGCAGTGTTATCTACAAAGAGTTTTTTTAACTATATGCAAAAATAGGAGTCTTCCTTTAAATTCAGTTGCTGTATAAATGCTGTGAAATTTTCTCTTACAGTTCTTGATACTTATATTTCTATAATGAAAAAAGCAAAAATCCTCAAACATTGGAGTAGAACATCTTGTCCAAATTATAATTGTTTCATTAAAAACTGAAACTTGATGATTCTTAATGTCCCAAACCCAAACCATTCCATGTTTCTCTGAAAAACAAGCATGTATAGTCCCATTATTCTCTCACTGGCAGAAGACAGAGAACAAATTGCAAATAAACAGTTCCTTGTCAAGTATGTGATTTCTTGTATAATATAGATAGGAAAAGATTCCTGTGAAGCTGTAATGGTAGGAATGGATAACAGATTTATTTCCACCAGAACCAGATGACAAACAGATCCTGAAGAACCAAAGGCTTTGTCATCAACTATCCCTCAGAAGACATTAAAATCCTATGCTCCATCCCAAGTTAAACAAAACACAAGGACATAACTTTCCTGGTATTTTGTGATGCTTGCATTTTTTTCAAACATCCAACAGCATAAACTATGAGACTTCTGAAAATACAGGTATTCCTCAGATAAATCATACATGCTAGTAAGTTCAGTGCTAAGTTCACCTTTGATCTGTGCATACTTAGCAAACCTGAAACATCAGACATACACAGCATGCAATAAAGAATCTCAGAAACTGTGTAGTATGCCTATCCCAGCCTATAAACACCTGCAGTCAGTACCACAAGCAGTAGTCAGAAGGATTAAAATAGCTGGGGGAACAGAAAGGGGCTGGTAACAAGTGCATAATCCTGCAGTAGGTGCAGAGATACAGAAGTCAGAATATTTATTCTAACCTGGAAAATTCAGTCTACTTGTCACTCAATTCAGTTGCCAAAAAACATTTTACTAGCAAAACCTATCTTGTTACAAAAACATGTAATTATATGTTACTTCCTTGCTTGCAAGAGGAGAAAGCAAAAGCGTTTTTCTCTACCACGTACTGTTACACCCTGGTAGTTTCAATTTAGACCTAATATTTGGAATTTATCTACATTTCTTCATGCAAAATTTGTAAGGTGTTAATAAATGGACATATAACTTAGACTGCATGATGTAGTCTGCCATGGTTAGTTAAGAAGTTAACTGTAGTTAATCTGCAATTAACTGTAGTATCTGGCATAGATTCATCCTGTATATTTATTAGGAAGAAGAAGAGAAAATAGAGCTTAACTAAAGCAGATGGATAGAAAGAAAAATCAGTCCTGATCATATTACAGCAGTAGTACAGGATGGCTCTAGCTTTGATTATTCAGGAAAGCCACAGTTTGTGGCCCACCCTAATTCATCATCGATACTGATGGAGAAAAGAGCACACTAAGATGTTCACTGCATCCATGCATTTAAGAGGCAGCATTTGACAGTGGAGTTCCTGCTGGAGTCCCCTCACAGCTACCATCTCTTGGTGGGAAAATGTCACCAAGACATTTAATAATAATGTAGAGCTACATCCTGGCTCACAGGAATATGTGGGTTGTCCCTACCTGGTAGAGGGTGAACTAAATCCTTTGCCTCAGCTGTCTCTGTTTCACCAGAGAGGCTCTATTGTGTTGATCACAATAGTTTTGGTTTTCTTCTCTCTGACCAGTTTACACTTCTATTTTCTCTACATCTGTATTTTGCAACAGGTCAAACACAAGGATCCTACTTTTTTCTTTCCCCATAAGTATCAGCACAGTTTATTTCCAGCACATTCCTTTGCCCACTGTGGATACCATGCAATGAAAATTAGAGTCTTAATCTTCTTAAACTCTAAAGCTGACATTATATAACAGCATTCTGCTCACGAGTGATTCATTCATAGAGCAAAGGCTGGCTAGACAGAAAGTAATATAATTGCAATGATTGCCTGTGAGACCTCAAGAGGAAGAACCTTGCACGACCTGAGATTTTAAACCTATAAAAGATACAGCTGAGTCTCACAGGAGGAGATCAGGCAAGGCCAGGGAGGATGGGCCACAAATGAAATGTCCTGATTGTTGTTGAACAGTTTTCTTCTGACAAAATGAAGATTATTTCTCATTTATTAAGTTCTGATGTGATGGTGACAGCAGAAATTTGCCAAAAGTTGGGTACAATAACACTTTCTCTTCTTCAATACAGAGTATCAAGGGCAGAGGATAGCATGAAAGAGTAAAACTTGGAACATTATTCAGCATCTCAAAGTAAGTGATTATAATAGCAGGAGTTGTTTGCATGTGATGACCACAAATTATAAATAAATAGTTATATTCTGTTGCATTTTATAGCTACTCTCTGTGATTTGTTCTAGCTTTTAATCTTCTTTCAGAAAGAAACTAGCTCCCAAAAGAAAGCGACAAATAATTTTTGATTTTTGCTGCCATCTTGTGCAAAATAATGTTTTGACTGTCAAGAAAGTTGTAGAACAAAGGAGGAACAAGAGTCTGACAATATATCAATAAATATAAATTTCCTATAAATACTAGGAAAAAGTAGGCAACCAACTACAAGGGAAAAACGACCCAAACTCCTTTGTCTAATTCTGTCTCCTGTACTTAAGTCACAATAAGTACTTATTATTTTCAAAGAACCCTCAGAGATCCTCAATCTCAGAATGCATTTCCAGGAAAAGCTCCTTAAGACCTCAAATTGATCAGAAAGTTGAATACAAAAGGCAATCCACAGTACCAGAAAGAAGAATTACCAAGAAAGAGAATATACTTCCAGTTTCTGTAATAGGTACAGAAGCTCTGCTGCTTTCCTCACATTTCATGCCTAAGCAGATTCCCATCCAGCTGTTCCTGAGGACTTTCCCCAGTGTATTTTCACTGCATCTACAGGTCATCTCAGATGCCTGTTCATGCTTAGGGTCTGTGTAAAGCAGAAATTGCCAAAGGGTCATGTAGTACATAACTCAGTACAATTTGAGTTATCCTGTGGATTTTTTCTCCCAAGATAAGTCTCCCTCAACTATTTTGACTCCAGCACTTCCCAAATAACTTCTGTACTTCGTGCTTGGTCTCTACCTGGCCCACACCCAGCATTTTGGTTATCTTGTTAATACTTTGATTAACAGTTGTGTTTTTGTTCCAGAAGTTGTATTTTCATGACTTCTAACTCCTCGTAGTCTGTGGGAGGTTACAGAGACCTCACTCCTTTCCCATCAGACTGAGCTGTACTGTGGGGTACCTGCACATCACCATCCTTGGATCATGCCTCAGAAAGTGACTGTAGGCTGCTGAAGCCTTTTTCCCTACACAGAGTTTTCTCTGTCTAATTTATAGCTCACACAGTGAAGAAAACTCTACTTTTAAAACCTGGATAAAAACAACTGTCCTCCTTGGTGCCCCTGAGAGTGGTATACAGAGTGTTCTACAATCCTAAGGGAAAATCCTGGGGCCAGGTGAGAGAGGAGGAAACAGAGAGTAAAGTATCACCTTACAGGGAAAGCCCCATTTACTCTTTCAGCTTCACATTTCTAAAGTTAAATTCCATTAGGAATAGAAAACCTTGTGCAAAATAAGAAAGCCTTGTGCATTTTTCCTCCACAGAGCAGAGAGGCTGAGCAGGATACTGCCAGTTCTTATGCTTCATTAACAAGCTTATTTTCTAAACTCTGCTAAGGTACACCTCAGCAATCCTGACTGTGTGCCCTGGATTAGCCAAGGTACTGTCAATAAATTAATCAGAAGAGTGGATTTTGCACAGGAGTAATAGAGAAGTTAATTTGATTCCTTCTCATTTTTGAATATTGATCATTCCATGGGAAGGAAAAATAAAACCAAAAGTTTTATATTTCTGGAGGCCTGGTGGATATTTTAGTCCCAATAGCTCATGAAACAGGGGGGGGGGACAGGGAGGGAGGGTTGGGTTTGTTTTTTTTAATGGGTTGACTATTTATATTACATTATTCAAAGGTAATTGTTATACTGTATTTACATCCTTTTTCAAGAGTAATCAGTAGGATGTGTAATCAGGAGGAAGAGTTTCTTGTGGCACCTGCTTTTAATCACACTTATAGGGCATGACTGAGCAAGTTATGATGAGCAGGCTCTCTCCTGGACAGTACTCCTCCAGGAAGTAATTGAAAGTTAAATTGCAAATATAACTTGTGTTACTATTGAGTTATAAATGTAAAGAATCATTCCTACTTCAATGCTTTAGTAGCTGACAAATTTCTTTTATGAGCAAGCACTGGCAAGAAGTATTGAGCAGGGAACCTTACAGAAGACAGGTGCTTAATCTGCCAGAAAAAAATGAATCTAGTTTAATCCTTGCTATTTGTTTTACAAGCAGCAAACTGTTACACAGCAAAAGCCCAAGAGGGTAAACTGATCTCTTAGCAGTTGCCTGCTAAAGGTAGAAAATCTTCATCCATGCAATCTTGATAATTTATTCATCTAAATAACTTTCCATGATGACTACTCTAGTATTAAACTTTCTCTTCTTTTTGATAGAAAAAGAAAATTAAAATCTCTATACTACCATACATTTTGCATTTTTTTTCCTGTGTGTTGTTTGCTCTTTGTGTTGGCCTGCACCAGACAGCCTGTGTGGGTTGTTTGGGGTGCTCAGCTCCCAGCATAGTGTGCTCAACTCACAGGGTAGTTTGCAGACAGGAACACCAATTAAAAGCACATATTAAAGAATGACAAAATCCCAAAACATTCAGCATTTTGACAATAACTGCAAGGTTAGTTTTTCAGGAAGCCTTCAGTTCCCTTAAAAATAGCATATGTAGACAGTTTTATTGGACTGAGATTAGCAACTTAAATTCAAGCAGTTGTCTTGCCAGTTCTCACCCTAAATCAGAGTGCTGACCTATGCAGAGTGCAGCTAGGTATCTGATGATTTTTAGGGTAATCTAGGAAAAAAGTTCATCATACATCATACAGTCTGAAGCAAAACCTAGGCTTCTGAGGCACAATGCTTTGAGAGAACTAAGGCCATGTCACCTTTTCCTTAGTATTTTCTCCTCTGATAACCTGCAGCTGAAGTGAGTAATTGTGAGAGCAAGAAGGGGGTCACATTGATGGTAAAGAGGACAGGTCTCTGTGGGGAAGACATTCTCTCCATGTGCTGGACGGCGGCTGGTGCAGTGTGCTTGCAGAGTCCCAGACCAAATTTCAAGCTGTGCTCCTTGGGGGGAAGCCTGATTGCAATACAGCTGCCTGCCTGCCTTGCAGGGCTCAGAAAGAAAAGCTAATGATAGACATTGGGAAGAATAATCTGACCTACTAATGCACTTTACAGGACTCTAAATTATCTGCAATTGCAGAGGAGAAAAAAGGACTTGGATACTTCTGAGAACAGGTCAATAATAGTCTCTGCTCAATACATGGCATTGATCAAAAGAACGAATGTTAGGATGCAAACAGAGTGATGTTAAAAATGGTATTGAAAGTGAACACCATCATATAAATCAATGAGAGACCTTCCTCTGAACCACTGTTCTGTGCTGACCACTTCATCAAAAAGGGAGGTTGCAAATAGTTTACGAACAGACAACAAAGATGAAGAGATGCTTAGGTAAACATTGATTATGTGGAGAAATGACTAGGACAGTTCAGCTATGAGAGGTACTATTTCGGGTGCCATGAATAATACATTCATAATAAATTGAACTTAGGGAGAGCTGGGAATTTTCTAACAGCCCAGTTGCAGTAGAAAATATGAATTTGTCAAAACAGAAGTATTCTGTCAGAATGTACCTTTTCAAAAAAAATATTTCAAAGTAATAACAACCAAGGTTACTCCATGGACTTTTCTCCCTTTAAAAAACTGATTTGTTTCCTCCAAGTGGGCTACCTGGGATCTCAGCTTTCTGTGGCAGATGTGCATCACAGACCTCCTCAGACATGGAGCTTATGATAATTTAGCTTCAAAAGTCCAGGGCAAAGCCACTGTAGAAACAACCAAGAATTTCAAACTCATTTCCAGGGATCTGGGAACTCTAGTTCCAATAACACTGGGCTTGTAGAAAGGCAGCAAACCCTAAATCTCCCCAAGCTGAATTGCTCAGGATTTCACTTGTGTGAGGTGACCACACAATATCCTTCATTTTTAAATTTAGCATGATCCTCTTCATAAAGGAAATGAGGCACAGAGACCTTAGACCATAATCCAAGGGGAACCAAAATGTGCAAGCACTGGGCCACCATCCTGAACAGTCACTCCTGGAATGCATTTCAATTGAACAGTGACAAAGTCATGGGGCTAGTTTTTGGCAGAAGGCCTCCACTGTGCCTTTCCACATCCAAAGGTCTCCTGTATCCATTGCTGGTCACCCCCTAACCTGACTAAAACGTTGCCCCACAAGCTGGACATAGCACAATTCTCTGGACACTGATCAAAAGGTCCAAAGGAACTGCAGAGACACTGAGGATGTTTGTACTGGGTTTGCATGGCCTGGTTTTGGTAGCAAGGGGATACAGGCATGGCTTCTGTGAGAAGCTCCAAGAAAACTCCAGGACAGATGTGCTGCTGGCCAAGGCTGGGCTGCCCAGGAATGGTGGTAACACCCCTGTGATGTCGCTGTTCGTAGAACGGACATGTAGGAAAAACACTGACTCCAGAAGGGTTTGACGGAGAGAACCGTAGATTTATTAAGCTCCAGAAGGGTTTTTATAAGATAGTTCATCCACAGGTCAGGTGTCACAATACCATTGGCTCTGAGGGGTAAATCCACCCCAAAGGGGCAGAGCTGACACTCTGGCATGTAGCAGAAGATAGTTTACCTAACAGAAGAACTTGTATCTGAGAAAAACAGATTGCTGATATAAAGAACTTAGAAAACAAGAATATTTTTTGGTTAGCATCTGTGAGAAAGAAAAGGTTCTCACAGGCAGTAGAGAGCTGAGATTTTTCATGGCTAAAGTTTCTCAGCACCCACACCTGTGATAACATATTTTAGAAAAATAAAAAAAAGGTGCTGCACAGATATAATTGTGGATAGGTAAGAAGCAAATCCTGGACAAGTTCATGGTCAGCTGGGAGCTGATCATTCTTCTAGTCATGGTCCTCTAGCCCAGGGCACTGAGACCCCCTTGGTCCTTCATCCATGTTGAAGATAGAGGAAAAGAATGCATTAAACACCTCTGCCTTATCTCTGTCCCTGTTTGAGAGACAACCATCCTCATCCTGTAACGGGCTGATGTTATTTTTACACTACCTTTTGACACTAATTTATTTGAAAAAACCCTCTTTTTATTGTCCCCCCACAGTTCCATCAAGTTTTATCTCCAACTGAACTTTGACTACACGATTTTTTTCCCTACAGTGGCAAGCAGCATCTCTGTATTCTTCCCATGTCACTTGACTTGGCTTTCACTGGGTGTACCCGTTCTTTTATTTCCAAATGAATGCTCTGTTCAGCTAAGCTTGCCTTCTGCCTCATGTGCTTGACTTGTGACACTTGGGAATTACCTGCTCTTCTGCTCTTAGAAGGTGATGTCTAAAAAGTGACCAGCACTGATGGATCCCAGCACCTGGCAAAAACACTTTCCCAGGGGACATTACTCACTAATTCCCTGAGCAGCCTGAAGTCAGTTCTCCTCACGTCCAAGTCCAGGGCTGAAGTTTTGCTTCTTTCCCTCCTGCAAATTTTAAACTTGATCTCTTTATGGTCACTGTGGCCAAGATGGCCACCAGTCTCCACTTTGTTCACCAGATCCACTCTGTTGACAAGCAGCAGATCAAAGAGGGCATCTTTCTGAGTCAGATCCCTTAGGACCTGTTCCATAAAATTGTCATCCAGGTGTTTTAGGAATCTTCTGGCCTAGGTTGTGCCAGTCGTGTGATGCTCACAGCTAATTTCTGGCAAGTCCTCCATAAGGACAGGGGCAGTTGACTTGAAAGTGTCCCTTAGTTCGTGAAAGAATAATTAATTGACTTCATCACCCTGTCTAGAAGATCTATAGCAGACTCCCACAGTGGCATCTGCATTATTTGTTTGTCCCCTGATTCTTACCCAGAGGCTCTCAACCGTGCCACTGCCAGCTGTGAACTCCCTACATTCTATCCCTTCTATTACACACAAGGCCACCTCTTCTGCCCTGCCTATCCCTCCTAAAGAGCCTTTAACCATCCAACAGGGCACTTCAGTCACAGGACTCACCTCACCAGGTTTCAACTATGCCAATGATATCAAATCTCTGGGACTGGGGCAAAGCTTTGAGCTCATCCAGGGTTTTTGTTCTTCATGCCACCTGCATTATTGTAGAAACATATCAGGTGTGCTACACTGTAGCAAACACCTCCTGAGGCAGATTGAGGAATCCCATTAGAAATGGTTCCCTCAAGTTCCAACACACCATCCCATTGCTCATCCCTGGGAAGTGTGGTTTTCTCCTTCTCCCTTCCAAGATAGTTTAAAGCTCTATCAACAAATTTCAGTGGGTCCTGTGTACACTTTAAAAAATATTGATAAATATGCACATACACACACATATTTATATATTCACACTCAATCAGGAAGCAGCCTTTTCACCAGCAGCTAATGTCCTGACATTAGCTCTTTGCTACCACCTCCTTGAAGTTTACATAGGAAAGAGGGGATTTTCTCAAGACCACTTCTGTTGAGAGGCACATCCCAAATTCTTCAGAGAAGAATGATATGATCTGGTAAGCAAAAACCTATCTCCATTATGTAACCTAATAGAAAGTGGTTGCTAGTCCATTAAAATAAATCTTAGGCACTGCTATTCCTTGGATTTTAAATAAAGGTAGTATGTACCATCCCAAAGACTTTAAAATAATGGATTTAAAACACCTTTTTCCAGCAAGCCAAATGTTGGATCACTCATGTTAGAATAAGGGAGGAGAGTCTGCTGTGAAACCCTGAGGTGTGTCACTTTAAAATAGTGCAGTGCACTCTAGGGCAAATAAAACAATAGTAAATCGAAAGAGTTCATCTATTATGGCTATTTATTCTACAGCAACTTCAGTTCAAGTCATGCTGGTAGTTTTTCTAGTGCCTTAAATCAAACAGCAGGTATCTGTGGCCTGAAGTTAAGAAATGCTAAACATCTGCCAGTTTCCAGACTTGAAACATTGTGGCTGCCTTACCTGAAAGGTATTTTACTGTTTGTGTACCAGCAATCTTGGTGCCACTGTCATGTGGCATTTTCACTATGAAATATATCATTGTAAATTCACAAAATGCTAAACAATTCCTTCTCCCAAGGATCCAGTTTTAAGTAATTTACACAATATTTTGAGAACCATATTTTTCAATTCCTTATATTGAACACAAAAATACAGCTGCACATGATTCAGTTTTACTTTTTAACAGATCCAAGATTTCTCTTGACAGCTGGCAGTATCAGTGTGCAGTTAGCAGTCCATTCATCCAAACTGTACTGGCACTATTCTTGCTGACATGTTTTGGCCTATGAGAAAGACCTACAGATGTAAACATAATGGAATAAAACTAATAATCCCTCAAAACAAATATTTAATTTCTGAATGTTAATGGTCTGGTACTTATGAGCATAAACTGTTTAAGACTTCTCTCTTCCCTTCATCATCAGGTAGTCCCAGTGCCAAACAGAACAAAGATTTTGATTGGCACTGGACAACTGAAAGAGGTGGTGCAAATCATGCTTTTATAACTTTCAACTGATTGTTGCATTTCTGTAATTTATTTTTCCTCCTACAATTCTCTACTACATTTGCCCAGTTTGCAAATTTTGCTTCCAAAATTAGTCTTGCAGCATTTCACATCCTCATCCATCTCCAAGAGCAATATCAATTTGGCAGGCTGCAACACATATTGCAATGAAAAGCTTGGAAGCCACTGTTGTGATCAATCAAAATACACTTGAATTTAAGAATATCAGTAATTGTGTGGAAGTCATAAGGATTACCGTGGGTCACATTAGAGTATGTTGTGCTTGGTGCACAGTGAGGCACTATAATCTTCAAAAACTCCCCTGAAGATCATCCTGGGGGGCAGAATGAGTTGTGAAGATGTAAGAAGCACATTCTATCCTTAGATTGGAAATTCATTCATAAACCTTGGACTCAAAGATCTTGGTGGTCTTTAAAACCTTTATGATTCTATGATCTTGGATGAACAGCAACAACAAGGATACCAACCTTTGAAGACATTATTTTTGCCCAGGGCAAGCAAAATGTGCTAGAAAAACCCCAGAAGTGTCTTTTTGTGTATGTTCTTAAACCACCTAAGGAATCTTGGATGTTCACCTTACCTTCCCAGATGGCCCTGTCAATTTAATATTTAGTCTTGCCTAATTAGCCTTTTCCTTAGGAAGTAGAAAAAGGAAAGAGGGAGCAGGATTTTCAGTGTAATAGCTGTCCTCTGAGATGCCTCATATATTATGAATCACAATAGCATGTTTCATCATTATTTCCACCTGTAAAAAACCCCAGAATATTAAAAGCAAAGGCATTTAAAAACA
Source organism: Rhipidura dahli (assembly GCA_013399225.1). Classification (NCBI taxonomy): domain Eukaryota; kingdom Metazoa; phylum Chordata; class Aves; order Passeriformes; family Rhipiduridae; genus Rhipidura; species Rhipidura dahli. Next base: position 314,477 of record VXAC01003492.1, read on the forward strand.
TCTAATATGTTTCCAGACTGGAGAGATTAAAGGGGACTCTCAGTCTGGGAACATCTCTTTTCAAAAAATTCTCAGTTTCCCTGAGAAGAAGCTGTGGTGAGAAGTGTCCAGAACAGGAGATAATACAAAATGCCTTCTGGAAATATTTAGAATGAGAGAGAAGTAGGGTTATATCACCACTCTGTTTTATGAGGGGGAAAAAAAAAAAAAAAAAAAAGTGCTATTTAGCAATTTTGAATATAGGTCGTTTTACTTCTCCCCCGAGGTGGCTATAACAAGACTATTTTTTATTGTGGCCTTTTCTGGGAATGTGTAGCCCTTGCAGGACAGCGCGGCGAGGCTTTGGCTCCGGAGGGCGGGAACGAAGCGCACGCGAAGCAAGGGCCGTGTTCAAACCCATTCCTGGGCCTGCACCGCCCCCTCGTGGCGCGATAAATAATTGACAGACTCGGTTTCGGGGTTTTTAGATAAATTTATGTATTTGCATCACGTAGTGCTGTACAAGGAAGCTTTTATCAGAATATATCTTTAGTAGGGGAAAATTTTCAAAATCCTCCTTTTCTGAAACAATGTCTACAATTGCCAGGGACATTTTGCTCCATTTTTATTTCATAACAACCAATGTTTTTCTCATTCAGGGGCTAACTTGAGATGGAATTTCCGACCCTAATTAATAAACAGGTTATTTGAAATGTCAGTGCTGCTGAGATGCTGGGAGTTAATGGTTTTAATTTATCTATATAGGTTTGCTAGGGAATGCAGGATCTCAGACTGGAAGCTTTGTAAACTTTTGTCAACATACAGGTGGTAGCACTGTTATTGTTTACTAAGGAATATGATTCACCTAGATTAGATGTCTGATGTGCTTTTAGAAGTACCACCTGGAAAAACATTAGCATATTTTAACATGTATAGGGTGAAAGCAACAAATCACTTATTTCCCCTGGGCCTTCCAAATCAGCAGCAGATTATGGCCATGCATCCTTAATACCAGGGCAAGTTCAACTCTGCTTCAGTGGCCCACTGCCTCTGATTTTTGGGTCATTATCTCAGGGTTTATTTTCAGCTACTGTAAGTGTAAACCAGCTGGGGGTCTGTCATGCAGTGATTATGTGAAAGTGCAGAAATGCAGTCAATCTTTAGGACCTTACAGCATGAAGGCTGAATATTCTGAGTTTCCTTTTGCCTCTCTCCAGGGCTTTAATGAGAGAGACAACTAGGCAAGATTAAAAAGTGTAACAGGGAAATTGTCTGTAATCTGGAAAACAAACAGGTATTTTTATTCATTTAGAGAATCTTAGTGTCTGAAGCTGTGAAACAGAAATCTCAATTAAGGATTTGATCACACAAAGCACTTGATCCCTTCATGTTCCTCTAACTTCTGTCAAGAGCAGTTAACACCTTACAGGAACTGTAAATATCTTGTTGAGCCATATATTTAATGTGCAATGCTGAGGTATGTTTTTGGTATCTGTGAATTGCTGGGTTGAGCAAATGATGACTAAAAGAACAGTATTTTAATGTCTCTACAGGAAGCTTCAGGGAAAAGAGATAATGTACTGAAGCTGTGATTCCACAATTGAAAATCAGCCCAGTATTACTCTCATGGCCATATCCTTTTTCTCCTGCATTTCCTTGTCTTTCTCTTGAGCTGAGCCTGACACTTAGCCCAATGATCTGCTGGGATATTCTCATCTTAAGATGCTAGAAAATTATTTTCTTTTGGCTTTGGTTTGTTGGGTTGCTTTTTCAGGGTGGGGAGGTGAGTTAAATTGTATCAGGAGGTGCCTTGTTCCTCATGATCAGAAAGGTGCTCAGATTCTATAAATGACCTCTTAAGAGCCTCATTTTCTGAGACCACACTAAAAGGAAAAGGAAGATAGTATAGATAATCACATGGCCCTTCAGATGCTGGGAGCACCAAGTCAAAGGGGTCTCTGACCACAGCCCAGCACACCCTGCAGATTCCATCCACGGGAACGCTACCCCATTTTGGTCACTGGAACCCTTACAGGATTTTCCCAAAGAAGCCAACTATATTCCTCATTTCTACTGTCAAACAGAAAGGATGTCCACCTGAGAACTTGCTGCGCTGGTGAGGCCAGGCAGAGAGTGTAATCACCTGTACCAAGCTGGAGCTGCCACTATTGCAAAGAGCTGGCTGATTTTCTCCTACGGTAAGGGATCTATCTGTGTGGCACAAGCCAGCAGGCAGCACATGCAACACAGCACAGCCTACAATAGTAAATGGTAACAATAGGTAACAATTGGTAACAATAGTAACCACTTGCACAAATTAAACTTTTAAATCCTTTTTAACGGAATGCTACAATCAGACTGGCATAACAATATTTGCCCATGACCATTTATGGCCTTATCAAATTTAATACTCTAAATTGTGGAGACATTGGACAAATAGTAAACATAAAATTCATATTTCTTTTATGTGAAGAAAAAAGTGAATTAAAAGCCTTTATCAAGATATTTAAAAAGAACTCGATACAACTGCCCTCTGAATTGAGATTTTAAATTGCTTCAGGCAGACAACGTGTATTTGAAACTCCAATGTCTAATTAGACGTGGGAGAATATTTCCAACACATCTAGTCTTTGATTTTAAAATGATGCTTCTACTTTTGTACATTTTCACTTAGCTAAACCAGATCCTCTAGTTTTCTCTAGTCTTCTCTTGGTTAAGAAAAGTGATGCATAACTGCATACGTACATAATTTTCTAACTTAAATGATTAAAAATTAAATTTCAAAAAAAAAAAAATTAGACCACTATTGAGATAATCTTAATGAAGAAGGGCAGAAAAATATATGACTATGTTTCTCATAGAACAATAGAATAATTTCAGATAGAAGTATCTTGGAATGTATCTGATCCAGCCTCATGATATCAGCAGTCACAGAAGAAAAGGCTCCAAGGTGGCAGAATGCTTTCAAACTCACAGTAATAGGTGTCACCAAGATAATTACTGGATCCTAGTGTTACAGAAGTAAGTTTGAAAGGTTCTCTTCACAAGCTGATTATGTTGTAAGTATGACCAAAGGTCAGGTAAATGCAAAACAACTGAAAAAACATCTGAGACAAAGATATGAAGTCATGTATATGTAACAGTTGAGGATGAGGTTTGTTTCCCCAGAAAGTAATGTTAAAGTATGCTTCTTATCAGTCTTCCTCTCAGTCATTATACAATTCTTCATATTTTAGTTTAAAATGCATGTAAATACATATCTCAGCTAATTGTGAGAGTTTTCTTGTGAAGTTCACTTAGTTCATAACACAGTTCTGCTGCTCTGCTAAAATTGCAAAATCTCAAGATCAAATTCAGACTAAGTCCCCAAACATCTGGCAAAACAGCTAAACCATCTAGGAATCTGGCTTTTGTACCAGGAAACTACATTCTAGAATGCATTATACTATTTCTGTTTACATTAAAAGTCCTTTGAAACTGCTAAGTATAACTAACAGTATTTATTCATATTAGGCATTATGCCTTAAAACATCTGTCAAATAAAATAGGGGAAGACTCTACTTAGGGATTTTTTTCTCTATGGACTATTACTATCAGTCTTGTGGTATAGAGCCGTAGTCTGTAAAAATAACTTCAACTGCCAAATTGTTATAGTAGATTAAACATAGTGAATATAGATCTTTATATGTGACCACGCAGAGCATACTTGTAAGAGTTTTTAGCCAGTTTTGAAACACTGTAGTGTACGTCCTTCCTGCACCTTCTTTTTGGAATGTGCAGTTTCTTTGTCTTTGGATATTCCAGTTGATAATTTCCTTATTTCCCTTTAGATGTTTCTTTTTCTCCTTTTCTATTCACTTCCATGTCTTCTTTACTCTGCTGTCAAAATAGATATATACAAAATTCTGTGCATAATTTCTTAAGAGTAAAACTACATGCACTTTCAGAAATATTTTAAGAAGTAAAATTTAAACATGAAACACAAGATAGAGGTTTTAATCTCAGCTTTCAAGACAGCTGTAAAATATATGAATGGTCTTTAGGGTATCTTGCAAATGTTTTGTAGCCTGAGTACTTTCATGAATTCAGATCTTGGCTGGTTATTGTCCAGACATTTCTGAAGCTTCATGAACAATACAGCAGAGAAACCAATACATCAAACTCATATGATCTCTACTGTGTTTGTCTGGTGCTAGAAACCAAAACCCGCCTTTTGTAGCACCTTACTTTAAAGGCAGGTACACATACTGCTTTCATATAAGTATTACTGTAAAAATATTAGAAGTCATAGGTTAGTTATGCAGGCAAAGGTACATGTCTGCAAAAAAATAAAACTAATAACTGCTCTTTCAGCTACTCAGCATTGATCAGAATCTTGCAGGTTTTGACCGAGGAAGTTTTACAAGCACTTTTACATTTTCTAGGTGGGCAGAGACATGCCAGTTCTCCTAAAAAGGCTGAATTGTAACCATTTCTATCAGTTACCTGAGTGGTTGTTTTAAATTTAGAGAACGGTTTTGCTTGTGGATTTCTTTTTCTCCAAGTTGGTGAATTAGAAGATCCTGAAGTATATTTGCCTGTAGGAAAAACATACACATTGTTTCTTAATTTCAGCCACGATTTCAGGCAAGACTCCCTTAGTCTGATATGTGAATAAAATATTACATTGGCTGAAGTTTCAATGAATGCATCAGATGGGTTAGGTATCACCTCTGAAACACAAGCTAGTATTAAAGGCAGACTCTCTATAGAACTTTAGAGATAATTTGTAGTATTGTAGCACTTCCATAAGGCTCATGGGGTCTTCCGAATGAGGAGATTCTGCTATGGACATCCTTGTTTTTAACAAAGGGAATGTTCCTGGGCTGAAGACCTTCTCAAAGGCATCAGTAGCTTCTGTTTTATCCCTGCTTGTGAAAGCCCTATATACAAGGCTTTATCATGTTTTTGTGCTGGACAGTTGATTGTGCCTCAGAATATGCTGCCTCAGAATATACTACCTCATCACAAACCATTTTCTAAAAAGTTTGATTAAAAATTAATATTATTAGTATTCTTCTTTTGCTTCTATCTTAATGCAAGTAATTCAAATTATTAATTCCATAATAATCCTAATTTTTTCAGTTTATACACAATGTGTAAATACTACCATAGTTTTCTGTTGGTGTCCAAAATCTCCTATTGTTGTCAGGTTGATTCTTTTGTTTGGAGCCTTTCTGACCATAAGACTCAGGTACTGCTGGAAAGAAAAGCAGCAAAAATGTTAATGATTGTTCTTACAACAAAAATGCTGATTCCCATTTTTTCAAAATTGTTTTATCCTTTTTTAACCTGGAAATTTAATGAAATGCATTTCTCACATAAAGAATGTTCTCTCTATAATCTCTCTACCAGCTTTTTCACATTTAATGAAAACAAACATTGAAAGAAAAGAGAAAAAAGACTCAACTGCTTGTCCTCATGATGAAGCACCGATGTTTCACTTAACTTTATACACTTTAAAGTAGGCATTACTCTGCCTGGAATAGATCCCTGTTATTAGAAACTAAGACAGGGAAGTGCCTCTAAATGGAGGATCAACCCATCTTAAGAGAGATGACTGAAACTGGCAAGATAAAAATCACTTTCTTAACACTTCTGATTATTTAAATTATTTCCCACTACATCTGTTGACAAAGTGACAAATGAAAAAAAAAAAAATTATGCAGAGAAACCATAGACACAAAAGTGAAAATTCAAATAAATCCCAAATGATGTACTAGACGGGGTGAGGCTACATATATTAGCAAGATAAAAATAAAGTGAGAGATGTAATAAATCTGAAGCAGATTGTCAGAAAGAAAGATGCAAGACTCAGAATCCCACCTGTAGGTTTCTTGTCAAATTAATGACATAGCATGTACCATCAAGAAGACAGTAGAGTAAGATGAAGGAAAGTGTCATCCTTTATGAACAGCAGAAAATATAGATTCAGTCTTCTGTCCAACATAATTAATTTGAAAAAAATAATACTAATGTTAAACACAAAGATTTACACTGCATTTAAATTGATAACAGAAGTGTGAATAAGACACAAACCCATGTTTATTCAATACAAAAAATAATCCAAAATAATGAAAATAAATGCAAATCTATAACAATGAAAACGCCAGTGAAATCCCCATTATGGAAATATATCCTGCCAAGCAAGATCATTCTTTCATACTCTACTGGGAAAGGATGAGTTTGAACAAGAAATATTTCTTGAGACACAACTGAAATTCTACTCCAAAAAATACTTCTACTATAGTTGGAATAAAATAAGAGCTTAAAAGTAGAATTTTCAAGGTTTATTAAATATTTGAAAATAAGTCACATAAGACATGCTGTAAAAAGTGGGGATCACTATATTTGTGCACATCAGCACTTCATTGCAACCATGAATTCCTGCAGTAAAGATGGCTCAACTATTGTTCATGAATATTCTCTCTGAAAAAATGTAAAGCTTTATAAAACTTTACGTTTCTGTCCATGGACACAGCTGAAATCTAATTGCGAAAATTATGCTTGATCAAATTTACTCATGTCTGTATTTAGGCATAAATAACTTATTATTCACCTTCAGGGACCCAATTGAATGCAGCACAATATAGAAAAGCATTTTATGAATCCTGTGGAAGTAGGAACCCACCTGTAGGTCCATTGAATTTTGGTTTTTGCGTCACAGTCCGGTAGACTACATACGCTGATCGTCGAGGTTCTGGAGAATTTAAATGAGTGTATCTTCCAGTTTCTCTCCCATACGGACTGGAAGAAGCAGTTTCATCATCCTTATTTTGACCCTTTTGGTGGTAACTTGGTTTTACTTTGGGGTCCAAACTGTAAATTCCTAAAAGTGAAAATACAACCAAAACGGTTGTGCTATTATTCAAAATTTCACATAGTGCAGGCAACTGGAGGCTGGAGAATAAGATTTTTAAAATGTTCTTTGTAAATAGTCCAATCCAAGTATGGGCTGTCCATATTTGACACTAAGAACAGAAATTTACTAGATACTGCTAAACCATCTCACCATTTAGTAAACAGAAATTAATAAGATTTTTTGAAAATACCTTTGCCATTTACTGCATTAGCTGAATTTCTTCGTTCCTCAGAAATCCTTTTATTTTCCTTTACTTCCTTACAGTGGTGGTTCTTTACCAGTTCAATGTGGTTTGTTTCTGAGGGTTTAAAATAATACATATTCACATCTTTGAAAGCATAAAAATATTCTTATCCAAAAATGCTGTGGTGTTTTGAAAACATAATCTCCTACTTTATATATAGGCCCCTTTTGGTGGAACATGGTTTCACATGTTAATTATTCTAAAAGCATCGTTCCCCAGAAGGAAAGCAAAAGTGTCTGTATTTCTTCCAGCAGAAGAAATCTTGAAAGCCAACTCAAAAATTAACTCTAAATGCAAAAATTAGGTCATCCTTTCTCTACACTGCACAGGTGTGAACCTCTGGAACACCAACAGTTGAGCCCATGGTGACCAATCCATGCACCCCAAAGGATGCCTGGCTGAACTGTGAATGACTTCTGCCTCTAGCAACTGGATACGTTCTGGACACGAGCAGTGCATGAGCACAACAAAATACTATAAATTTGCAACAGCACTGGTTGCATAAGGAAGCCCACTTTAAACAGCAAACAGAACTTCACAGGGAAAGCTGCATTGTAAAGTAAACACAGCACTTGTCTCCTGGCCCCTGCCATTCTTCAGGAAGATGTGGCTTTGTTCTTCCTTTTCTCCTGCTGACATAAATAAGCATTTTTGGTTCCTCTCACTTCAGGCCAAAATGCAGCAGAAATTCTCTACTTATGCTTAAAGACAAAAATCTGTTCTATTTTTTCCTTTTTACTCTAAAACTGCAAAGATATAACTGGATAACAATCCAGTTATAATAACAAATAACAAATGTTATAATAACATTTTCTACATTGACAAATATATTCTGGACTTCTCTTGTGAAAAGGATGAAATTTATCATCAAGGTACTTCAGTGTAGGTATTTTAATTTGCTGTATGTGACTAGTTTTTTTAAAAAACACATATTATGAAGTGGTATATTCTTCCTTTAACTGTTTTATTTTACTAGTTTTATTAAGTCCTATGTTCTGTGAGCTACCACCTACAATCAAATCTGTTTTACTTGGTAGAAGTGCACAGCACTCCATGCCATCTAACATGTGGGCATCAAAGACTTTAGTAACCCAGGGACTCATGATGCCCACACTGAATCAACCAGAGGATGCAAACTGACAGAAAGAAGCAAAATTAAATCGTAACGTACAACAACTGCTGTCATCTTGCAGCGAAAGAAATCAACACTGTGAATGGAAATTTCTCTTCAGATTGGTTTTAAACAAAATATATAATGTTCATCACACTTGCAGAGGAACCAAAGTAATCTAATCTAAAAATCTGTAAATATATAATAATGAGGTACCTTTCACATTGGCATACTTTGATGTAATTGGTTCTTTTTCCCAAGGCTGTGCCTCAAACCTGTTCCCATCAACAAATGTGTTCCTCTGCATCACAGAACCACCACCTCCTGTAGGAAAGGAGTCTCACAAAGTTATCTGCACTTGAGAGGACCCTGAGAAAGGTGAACAATGCAAACAGTCTGCTTTCTATATGACATCTTTTTAGGTGAAGTGGGTAAAAAAATACAATGAAACCAAATAGCTGACTCAACAAGGCCCACAAAAATTAGAGAAAATAGTCTATTAAACAGAGCTATTAAACAGTCTGTAAGAAGTTTTGAATACATATAATTGTGAACAGAGATTTAATTATTGATTGTGGTAACTGTTTTTCCAGATAAAGAATATCTAAAAAGAAAAATACTTTTGTACATAAAGGTCACAGGAAAGGATGAAGAATGTAAGATACATTTCTACTGTGCAATACAGTTCTGGAGCCAGAAGACCCACACTAGCTTTCTCCAAGCTAGAGCAAGCAGCCCTAGCATGGTACTGCACTATTTTGCATTGACAAAATAAAGGGGGGGGAAGAATACTACAGTTAATACTATTTTTATCATTCATAAATATTTATGAAGAAAAAATGATTGAATAGAACTAAGTATTAAGTAAATTCGAGGAGAATGGGGTATTCTTCAACTTTAATGACGTGATTCAGTCCTAAACTCAACTGGCCAAAACAGTGTGACTTCATTAAGGTCAAGCAAGTTTATGCAGAGAGATCAGATCCTGTTATACAAGCTGCAGGATCACAGCATTGTTATTTTTCTGTAGGATAACTGAAAAATACAAAGCTTATTCATCTTAACTATGGATAGTCTCACAAAAGTAACAGTTTTTGAAAGTATTTAACTTGAGACAGTCACAGAATCCCAGTCACAGAACATTCTGAGTTGGAAGGGACTCACAAGGACCATCAAGTCCAGCTCTTAAATGAATGGCCTCTACAGGGATCAAACCCACGACCTTGGCATTGCTAGCATCAGGATCTAACCAGCTTGTCTGCATCTCTACACTTGTTTTTTCATAACTCCACAGAACCCTTTCTTTCCCAAAATCAACTGTAATCTGCATAAAGGTTTTTTTTCAGTACAATCCTACATTAAGCATAATATGTAATCATAAACAATGAGTTTGATTGTCGTAATTAATGGTTCAGCATGAGAAAGTGTCTAGAATATAACATAATAACTCAAAAGGAAACCAGTCAAGTTTCATGCATGCATATTCAGTTATTTTATTTACCACATGATGTTCAGCAATGAGAAGCTGATGCTACAGTATATTACCTCCATTGTCAAAGGATTTATGATCCGTTCTGGGAGCACTCTCTATTGATACTCTCCTATCTGAACTCTCTTTTTCTTTTCTTGTATTAGTAAATCTTGTAGGAATTGTGTTACCATCACCTGCAAAGGCAAAAGAAAGAATGTTTAGCTGTGTGTAAGCATAGGTAATGGCCCTGACACTCTCGTCCTCCCATCCCTATGAGCCATTAATTAGTTTAGTGCAATTTCTCTTAAGCTCTCATTTCATAACCTTCTTTCTCTTTTATTAGTTATTTGGATCCTGTCTAGTGTAACTGATGTCTAACTTTCATGCTCTGTAAGAAAATACCATAATTCATAGACTAAAGAACACTATGCCTTCAAAGTAAAGACCCAGTTATAAATTACCTGCTTATTCATGAGCTTCTCACTATCCATGAATTATATTTATGAAACCTATCTGATTGAATTTATGGCATTTTCAGGATGCATGTCATCATAGTACCTGAAGCCTCAGAGAACTCAATTGAAAAATTGTTTTGGGAAAACATATCTATCCTTTTCTGTTAGAAAGGATACATAACATACTGTTAATGTATCTAATGATAAATAAGACACTTCTTAAAAGATGTTCATACATTTGTCACTGATTCCCTCATCTATAGATTAATATATCTATGTATATACTTGAAGTAGTTTATCAAAACTATTTTAATAGCAAACATTTCAAATTTAGAAATTAAAAGAGAATAATTAATGAAGAATCATAAGAACTGGGGTAAATGTTTATAAACTTGTATTCTTTTGACCTTAACTATGTTGGATAGTCCAGAATTCAAAACAAAATGGAACTCTTTTGGAGGAGGTATTTACTTAATCTAAATTTAGTCAATATTGAAGGAGGTGTTTACTTAATCTAAATTTAGTTATAGAAAAGTCTGATGTATCACTACATTTTGACATCAAGACACCCAAGACAAGCCAGCAGAGATCATGGAGCACCTCTGGAAAAGTGGCTCATCTCACCCTTTGGCATTGTCTGATGATTCAATAAATAGGGGATCATTGGAGTTCCTGTCTCTCTCTATTTACACCAGAGAGCCTAGGTGAGCAATTTTAAACTACATTCCTAACCTACATATATATCTTTATCACGAAATTATATGAAATGCCCATGTTGTGTATGTCAGGAAAATACACATTGTTAATAGCCCATTTCTAGCTTTTCTGTCCACAACTGATGCAGGTTGTCACCACAAGTGTGACATTATATCTATGTCAAAAAAGAATGGAGAGTTTTTGTAATACCCTGACGAATACAAATATGGTTTTTTTGTAAATTTTATTTTTACTAAATTTAAAAATTGAGGAGGAAGTGCAAACTATGTAATAGGCTCTCCCTGTTACAGCAATTTTAGAAGTGGTAAATACAGTCAAAAGAAATCAAAATACTTACCTTTCTGCAAGTTTTGTTCAGTAGTTTCCAAGGGTAATAACTCATCTTGCCATGGTGAAGACACAGTTTTTGTTGATTGGTGTTTGTAAGGGTTCTGAATCCCATAATACTCTCCTACACATGCCCCAGGAGGAAAAGAAACAACCCTAGAGTTTACTGTATTGGAAGCACTGCTTTTAAGGAAAGAGTGACTAATTTCATATTTACCAGATTTATAGCATATATCCCTTATTGCTCTTTCCTCTTCAATATCTATAACAGTCTTAGGCATCCAGTTAGAAACATCTGTAGGAAATATTTGTAAAAGATTACAAGATAACTATACAAAGACCTTCAATAATTCTTAATGATCAAATATGATAATCTCTTTCATTTCTGTTATTGGTTATTTTTGTTTCTGACTGCAACCTGTGCTTCTGGACTGAAAAACGATTACCTAATACTAGGTATTTTAAAGTGCAAGTTAAAACATTTTAAGAAGCAAATGTTTGTTGATTCAAAAGGATTCAAAAACACCTCCAATATTCATTTTCAAAATAATGCTTCATTTATAGCCATGAGGAAATCAGATTCAACATGTCACCAGGGACTGCTTGTCACAAAACCTGTGCCCAAAGTTACTATCCTGCAATGTCTGCTGGCAGAGCTTGTGAAGTGAGTGCTCCGGATCCCTCTCAGTCAAGGCTATGAAGATTATCAAAGCCATGCTTTCTATATTGTTTAAGTGGCATACTCAGACTGAAACCAAGTTAGGAAGCACTAACAGGCTGCTCTGCCAGCCAACCTGATGGGCAGGGGGAAAGTGAAAAGTGGCTTGGGGCAGCACAGTTATTTGCTGAGTGCATGCCTCATTCTCTCCCTTTTCACTCTCCAGGAATGTGTAATTTGTTCCATCCCTATGAATCTCTTATCTCTAAGTGAGATACAATCAGTGGTTTAACTGTATTAACATATATGTGTGTATATAGATATAAAAACATTCAGTTCAACTGAGGGAGAGTTTTGCATCATTCTCTTTACTAGAGTTAAGAATAACTTTCTCTAAAAAATAAGACTGCCTACAGAGTTTGGTAAATCAGCTGAAAAAATTACTTAAGTCACACAACTATCTTTTGTAAAAAACTTGTGACTTCACCTTCACTGGCAAGGGCATACAGTCCTTGTTCAAAAATTCACTTCCCAGAAAGAAAGTACCTCCTAAACTCGTCATTTCATCCCACAGTTTTGAAGAGTTCTTGATGGTCATCTGAATTGGATCACAGGAATTAGAAAATACTGCCTTGCTCACATCTGGTGACTAACAGTTCCAAGGTTTTAAAGATTAGCTGAAAACTATTTCAAAAAACTTGTCAACTCTTTTCTAAAAATGTAATTGTTATTATAACAAATCAGTTGTGAAGTACATCGCAAGAGCTGACAAACCCATTCAACTTGCTTATAAAATAAAAACAAACTGTTTACAGTTGTCTTCCTCTTCATCATCCTCTTCATCATCCTCTTCATCATCCTCTTCATCACTGAGGTTTATAATCAGTGGAGGGTGAATTGGCACTAAAACATTCTCTTGATTTCTGAGTGAGTCTTGACGATGGGCTGGATGCAGAATGCCTCCTTGGACATCCTGTTTCAATGGGACATCTGCAGACAAGAACATTGGATTTACTTTGTTAGGAGGAAACTAAAGTATCACATCCAGGTTGACACCAGCAGGGACAATTCTGAAATCATTATCAGGATTAGGCATTATCTTGTGCAGAGGTTGGCAAGAGACCTCCTTCAAACTCCAGAAAGTATGAGAAACACAGGTACCAGCTGCTCTGAATGGACACGGGCACTGCTGAATACAGAATCTGAAAAGAGGAACATTTTCATCACTGCACTATTTTAAAAAGTTGCAAACATGCAACACACACTACAGCATCCATTTTGAAGAATTTAGCAATGCTAAGCACAGGATTGCTCATTTTAAATTTGAAGACTTTATTTATATCAAACTACATCTCAACTGTCTTAACTAGGTACAAAATGTAGATTTTGTGAAGGAATATGAAATTCATGAAAATAATTTACACTTAGTCAGAAAACAAATCAGAAAATATATTATTTTCCTAAGGAATATATCTCCACATATAATGTTTTCAGCATAATGGCTTTAGTACTGGGATAACATATTCCAAGAGCCAGAAAATGCAATGGACTAAAAAGAAAATTGATGGAAAATGGTGAATCTATCTGACTGGTGAATCAGCTGATTGATTTGCAACCATAGCATTCTGTGCATTAATAACCAATATTAAAAATACTGAAGTTTGATATATTTTCCAGTCTAAAATAAAGTGTGGGCATTCTTCTATTATTGTAGTTGTTTTTATTCTTGTGAAACTCCTGCTTGCCTATGAGCAGCATAAATATCATGTTAATCCCTTTCTTATAACATGATTGCAGATCAGATTTGTTGTATCTCATGTAAGAGATGTGTAAGATACAACACTCTTAACGTGATAGAGCCTTTTTCACTGTTCAGAACAGGCTATTTTTAGCTCCAGGTAGAATAAGCCAAATCAAACTTAAATTAGTTTAACAAGATTTTTAAGTATTAGGAAAAAAAATGCAGGTTTAGTATTTACAATGCTACTGTGGAGCACACAGACTTTGAATTTGTCCATATTGCAGTAAAGAGTGAAAGAGTTTGGTCTGTTTTCTAGTTGTGATTGCCAGATGTTGCTCTTACACAGGATAGCCTTGCCCACAGGGTCCCTTGGGTAGAGTCTCTGACTTGCGCCGCAGCCCAAAGCACGCCTGTGCTGTGTAAGTGGGAGCTGTGCCAAAGGCAGTGTGGGCACTTGCAGAAACAGCACTCGAGGTCTGTGTGCTTAGTTAGGCTCTACATGCCCAGGTATGACAGGCTACGCTTTTCTGGGGCAACTTCAGCAACACCAGGTTTCCTGGTGACTTGCTCTCCTCACTCCTGCTTCTGACATCTGTCTTGGTCCTTTGCCCCGGACCCTTATCCTGTTCTGGGTTCCAACTGCCTGCCAGGATTCCTGGCAGTCAAGAACTCCTCTTAGAAATGGATGAAGAAAAAGACCCAACTTGTAGTGGTGTTTTCCACAAATAGGAGTGCTGTGTTACACACTATTACTGTACTTCAGTAAAATGCAACCAAATATTCAAGCCCAAAATTTTTATTCAAAACAATGAACTGGAAATATATCTGCACAAACAGCACTGTAATCTGATGTTATCTCTCCAAGGGGCATGTCATCCATACATGTTGTGCTCTATGAACAGATATTGGTGTCCCTACCAATCTCCTCCTCCCACCACACCTATTACTTTTGATTTCTCTTAAATTATTACCTGCATACTAACCATTTGAACTACTGGAGATTAAATCTATCAAAAATTCAAGTAAAGCAACATTTTTATTCCACGGATCTCAGCAACCTAAATGTGACTTTGTCTTTTATATCACTAATAGGTATGAAGTTTCATAATATGACAGCTAAAATAATTTGTGTGGCAATCTTATTCAAATTCCTTTCTCGTCCTTGAACTTACTGGGATAGCAGATCATACCTGATTGATTCACCATGATGCATTTCTTGACCTTACTATATATTACATAAGCACTGGAAGGACATTTTTGTCTACTTCATTACTCTAATGAACAAATTGTTGAGAAAATATTTTTACTCACTGTTACTAGGTGGCAAATAAAGTCCATTTATATTACGGGGTTTTCTGTGAAAGAAGTCACAGCTTATCCTCCTGCAGCCCACGGGCTCTGTCTCCCAGAAACAGGAGAACTTGCTGTAGTTTTGCTGCAGGAGAAAACAGTTTTCAAGTGTTGGAAACATAACAATCAAAGTGGAATAAATGGATTAGTATATGCTGTGTGAACATAGGATTGAATATATGACAGTTCACACTGCTGTAAACATATGACCAAGATTTTGTGGGACCACATTCTTATAGTTTAAAGCATTTCAAATTATTTTGAAGTTTATCATAAGCTCTAGATAGCTCTAAAGTTATCGAGTTAGGTCAATGGTGTTTTGAGATATAAAATTGTTCCTAGGTTAGAATAGGGGGTAAGACAGTCTACTTAGCTTACTGCAGACTTTTCATGAGCTGCTGGGAAAGAAAAAAAAATCTCATAAGTCATTTAACTGACATGTGCCTGCGCTTCCTTTTCTGTACAATGGGAAAATCAGATCAATCTCCAATGAAATGTGCTTTACAAGTGCAAATCTTGCACTAGTACTGCCTTACTATTACAGGACATGGATCTATGAGAAAACATGGGGTAAGAAACAAAACACAGAAAGGTTCCCAACAAAAACTGAAAAAAAATTGGGACTTGATGTTGAGACTGCTGCTATTACACTGCTCACACCACCTGTCAGCTGTTTTTAAAGATGACAAACAAAAACCTAATAATAGACTGTCTACATGGATTGTTTATTTTTTGCTTCTTTACTCATACTGCTGCTCTCCCTCTACTGATCAATGCGGCACCAGCTAAAAAGCCTGCACAATATTGCAGAGACAGTATTTTCACAACATGGGTCACTTCTGTTAGACATACATAAAATTACTGTTCTGCATCTCTGTCTTATCAGAGTTAGCAGAGTTAGCAGTTTTTAGCATCATCTCTGATGATGCAATTCACTTATCCTTAAAACCTCAGGTATCTTCCTCAAACATATGACAAAGTTGTAATTCCAAACAGGCAAGTGCTCACAAGCTTTCCTCTGACTGTGTAAACTCAGGTTTATATCCTGGATGTGAATGGCATCCCACCTGAGAACAGTAAATGCCAGCTTGGGGGTTATTTCTGAACAAGTTTTTGAGCAATTTCTTAAATGAAAACAAGGCCATACTTGAAAATATTGGAATATTTGGAGGCAAGTTTCTCCCATTTCCAGACATTAATAGCTATGTCTAGGAGCAGCATCTCCAAAAACTTTTGGATTGTAGTCAGTACAATTGGGCCACCCCCTGAGACACAAAGCACATCTCCCAGGCATTAACACCAAACTCCTTAGCCCTTAAAAATGGGTGGAATAACCAAGACCCCTAAACCCCTTCCAGGATTTTTACCAGGTGGAATGTAAGTACTGCTTTGAATTAAAGCTATCAGCCGTCAGGCAAATCATAATCTTAGCCTGAAAGCAGTTTTCTTCCAAATACCAGACCTTCGGATGAAACAAAACTCAGTGGATAGTGTAGCTAAAACAAAAAATTGTTGAATGAAGCATGTGGTACCTTCTCCATGTGGTTGAACTGTTGAACTGAACTGAGAGCAGTTGTTAGCCAGGATGGAATGTTACATTTTAACAGTTGCCAACTGCTCCTCCAGCTTGGGACATCAGCATGATGCTGCTACATAACCTGTCCAGGCTGAACATCTTCCTTTCTCTCTATTGCATCCAAGTAAAATATAGAATATCAGATTGTTTCAAAGAGTCGCCCATTCTGGTGCTTTTTAAATGTGAAATGAAAGAAACTCATTTAGTGACGCTTAATACCCAACTTCTTGCTGATAGAACTGTGGTCTTAAAAGCAAATCTTTGATACCACAAAGATACCGCAGCCTGCTGGACAACAACAGTCAGAGGGAGGAGTGCGAATATGTGTGAGAGGAAGAACCCTCGGACACCAAGGTCAGGGAAGAAGGAGGAGGAGAAGGTGCTCCAGACGCCGGGGCAGAGACTGTCTCCTGCAGTCCGTGGTGAAGGCCATGGTGAGGCAGCTGTGCCCCTGCAGCCCACGAAGATCCACGGTGCAGCAGAGATGCACCTGCAACCTGTGGAGGGCCCTACGACAGGGCAGGTGGATGCACTCGAAGTAGGCTGTGACCCCATGAGAATCCCGCGCTGGAGGAGGTTCCTGGCACGACCTCTAGACCCAAGAGTCTATAGAAATCTACTCTCGCAGGAGCCGGCGCCGGAAAAAGCGCAGCTGCCCCGGGCTCCCGTCGGGCCGGGCCGAGTGGAGCCACTCCGTGGCTGGGCCTGATGGCGGCCCCGCCCCGCGCGGCAGCAGCAGCAGNCGCGGGCGGCTGGGGCCATGAGGCGGCGGGGCGCGGTGCAGTGCAAGGTGCCGTGTCTGTTCGTCACCGAGGTGAAGGACGAGCCCTCGGCCAAGCGGGAGCGACAGGTGGCCGGGGCGGCACCGGGACTGGCGGATGGGGGGCAGGCAGGTGGGGCTGGGCCCGTGCCCGAGCCCAGGGGAAATCGCTGGGCCGCGGCTTACAACAGCACGGATCATGTTAGAGCCCCCGGCCGCAGGCGAGTGGCGAGAAGTTTGGCTGTAGATTTAAGGGAAACTCACAGGAGAGGTTTACATAGGATTGTCCCCCTGAAATTTAGGGAAGAAGGGCCGTCTGAGTGCCGTGTCAGCTCAGCCCTACGCGTTTCCTGGCAGGTGTATACAGGTGTTCGCCCTGATGCTGTGTTTGCTTTTTCTAAGTGAAGGCCACTCCAGCATGACCGCACGGGGAGCCTGCCGTGTGTGGGAAACCATCCTGCCATTCCCACCTGTGAGCCTCGTACGAAGAAAAAATGAGCTTGTTTCCCTTTTGGTTTCGGGTCTTTTTGTTCGTTTTCTTTTGTTTGTTTGTTTGGGGTTTTTTTGTTTGGTTTTTTTTGTTTTGTTTTTTGTTTTTTCTTTGTGGTTGTTTTCTTTTTGAAATATCAGACTTAAGACAGAAGGATTCATTTGAGGCTGTGAGATGTGGACAGATTGGGGCGGCAGTCACCTGTCTAGCTGCAGACCTCTGGCTTGTGTTCCCTGATTTTAGTAGCAGCTGCGTAGTGCATTTGAATTCAGCTCTGGGTGATCTTCCCCAATTGGTAATTGGCTTCAGGATGAAAGAGCTGAAATGGTTGCCGAAACAACAGTAACGTAATTGTTCAACTCAGAGTTAAACCATCTCAATAATGGTCATGTAAGGGTACATGCCTACACTAGTGATTCTTCACACAGAAAAACCTAACAGGGTATTAGATCTGGAAGTTTTGAAGAAACAAGGGTGTATTGCAATCGTATTAGAAATCAGCTCTGTAATGTGTAATACTTAAAAGTGGGATTTACAGAGGCCAGCTGTAAGGAGCAAGACTCTGTATGAGAGCAAGGCAGTAACATAGCCACTTGTCTTCCTTTCAGCCATTTAAAGTTTTGGCGACTGACACTATAACTGGAAAGGCATTAGAGGCAGATGTGCACCATGCAGTTCCTACTGAAAAGGTGGATGGAACCTGCTGTTATGTAACTGTGTATAAAGGTAATGAGGAAGATCCATTTGCAGATTTCTCATGCTGACTAGAAGTCTTGTTTTACTTAGTTTTCACTTTTATTGCATGATTTATTTACAGCTGCTGTGAATTCAAGTGTCATTAAGCATCTTGACCACAAAGTAGTGGTTATCATAGACTTGAGAAGGTGTTTCTAAAGTTGTTCTAGAATTTACTCTCTAAAATACATGAAGTGTGATTTAAGTGAATATGAACATCCAGCAACTATTCCGGTTTTTAAACTTCCTATTAATAAGTCTTCCTTACAAATTGGGTCATGTATAATAGTGTCTCATTTCCTTGGGAAAGATTAATAGAAGTATAGAGGTTGGGAGGAAATGAGAAGACTGTGGTTCATTGACTCACTGGGGTTCATGCCTTCACGTGAAATTGTTAGGAAACTCTGTATTACACTAGGCAAGACTGTATACAGAGTCTAAAATAGATTTGGAAATTTATATAGTGTAAATTTGAATTTAAGTAGTGGGTGGCTTTGCTTGTAAAATTTCGCTATTGGCAAATGAGAATTCCTATCTTGCCTGTTATGCCTGTTATGTAGTTAATTTCAGTACTCTGCAGGGTATGGTTACCCCTGTAAAATGCTGGTTTTATCTCTGGAAACTCCTAGGACAACCCTACCTGTGGGCCAGGTTGGATCGAAAACCCACCAAACAAGGTGAAAAAAGGTTTAAACAATTCTTGTATTCACTGGAAGATTGCAAAGGTTGGTGAAGATTTCTTTCCTTCTTTTTGACAATGTAAGTTATCCAGTTGGAAAAACAACCAAGCTAACATGGGAAGTATCTGATCCTGCTCCAGTTTTTTTTACATCTCTCTTTACATTGAAGAGCTTTAAACTGGAATAGGTAGCTGGTTTTTTAATCTTAAATTTTGACCCTTTAAACTTCTTAAAGGCTAGATGCTTCTTTAAAGTATCGTAATTGTAGACCACTTGAGTGCAACAGATGTTGGTGTTTGTACAAAGTAACTGGGACTACTGTCTATAAAACAAGGTTTAGATCAATGGTATTTTGGTAATTGCATTGAAAGACAACTCAAGCAAAGTTGGTTAACAGTTTGCCAAAAACTAAGTGTTGCATTTCTGTGTCTAGAATTTGTTTGGAATATTGAAGAGGATTTCAAGCCTGTTCCAGATACCTGGATTCCAGCAAAGGACATAGAGTTCTCTAATGGCAATCCTTTGCCTGATGAAAATGGACATATGCCAGGTACCTATGGTAGATCACAGGTAAAACTGGGGAAAGCCGTATGTGAATTTCTGAAATGAATCAGAAGTAATTCCAGAGTTAAAAATAGTAGTTAACATATTCAGAAAAAAAAAAAAAAGGAATGTCATTCATTCACTATCTAGAAAGGCTTTGTTCTTCTGACAAATGGAAATAATTGCAGTTTTCTGTACAAACTTACGAGCCTTCAGCTGAAGGCATAATTGTCACATTTGCATTCTTCTGAGATACAACAGTTTTTCTTTTACTCTTTCTGTTTGTACTTAACTGTAGGGTTTTTCTAATGCATGTAACAGGTTCTAGTACGCATTTAATAAGAACTTCAGGTATTTACTTTGGTAAAATGCAGTGTTTTCTCATAGGTTGGGTGCCTGTGGAGAAACACAGTAAGCAGTATTGCTGGCATTCATCTGTTGTCAATTATGAGGCTGGAATAGCACTGGTATTGAAACACCATGCTGACCCAGGGCTTCTGGAAATCAGTCCCGTGCCATTATCAGAAATCTTAGAACAAACATTGGAGCTTATTGGGACTAATATCAATGCAAATCCATATGGTAAGTTTATATGGTCTGTTCTTAAATACTTTTTAAATTTCATGGTATTTCTGTGTTAAATCAATGCATATTCTTCATGTAAGTTTTTTTTAGAAGTTTTCCAGTAGCAGTCTTTTCAAAAAGGAGAGAAAGGGCTGGCTGAAGGAGCTCCCACCTGAAAATACTCACCGTAGAAAGCTGAGTTGTCATAAGACTAGTTGTGTCTGTGAAATCTCAGTTACTATAAAAATGCATTGCTTTAGTCTTTCAAAAAAATACTTTGACTAGAAAAGCTGTTTTAAATATTACTATCAAAATACTATTTTTTTTTTTTAAGATTGTTTCTTGGTGCCTTCACTTTTTTTACTTTCTCTTTTGACGAATTGAAGTAGAAAATTTTATTCAACTATTTTTTTGGAGCCCCTAAAGTTAGTCAGAAGTTGCAATTTTTAAATTATGAAGTAGGATTTTTTTTTAAGGAAATGTAATTTAGGCTAAATTTTGGTTGTGGCTTCTTCCTTTAAAAGGCTTATAACAAAAAAGAAATTGGGTACGACACAAGTGACTTCAAACTTGCGCTTTTCTATTAGGATAACTTGCAAGGATGGATAGGAAGGATAGTCCTGCCTGATCCTAAGCATTTTCTCAGTATGTACAAGAATTACAACAAAAAGTCCTAATAGCTGTATTCTTAAATGAAGGTGTATGTTAACATGAAAAGGCAATGCATTTGTTAACAGCCCATTTTTAAGTATTCATGAGAAGACATGCCATATTTTCAGGAACTAAGGTGTTTGTGCTGTTGATCGTGATCTGCAGCATGAAGGATTTAGCTGGTAGCTTTATGGTGACTGAGGAGGTGACCACAAGAAAAAAGCAGACAACTGTGTAAATCTCTGTGTCATGTTTATTAAATACAAAGGAGGAGGAGATTTTCATAAATATAAACTAAAATGTCAGGAGAGACAGCTGCATTTGGTACTTAAAAATATAATTAACTGTCCTGCTAAAGACAGGACAGTCTTGTATTATTTAATAGAAGTTTACCTTTACAGAGTGCTTTTAAGATATCTGCAATAAAAAAAGTGAGGAAACACAAACTAGGAGGAACACATTTGTTTCCTTAAACACAGGATTAGGAAGCAAGAAGCACCCTGTACATCTTCTGGTACCACATGGCGCATTTGAAATCAAGAATCCGCCTCCTTTGAAGCAAAATGACATACTGTCTTGGTTTGAAAGCTGCACTGAGGGTAAAGTTGAAGGAATTGTGTGGCACTGCCATGATGGGTGTTTAATCAAGGTACGTATATGGATGGACATGTCAAAAGCACTATGATACATAAAATGTGAAGTACTGTATTAATTTTTTGTCTTTTTTTTTCCAAATTCTTTAATAATAAATGTTCTCCAACAGATGAGATAACAGTAGACTTAGTAAAGCCACTGAATCACTACAATGACAACATGTTGAATTTTTTAATTCCCAACATTCTAATAACATAATTGGGAACATATTTTCTTGCCTCTCTGTATAGGAATCATTAGTTTTAAAACTTAATTTTTGTATTTAAAAAATAATTTCTTGTAATGTTGACTAATAGAACAAGTATTATTAATAAGAATGTGGTATTTAAAAGCAAGTTTGTATTATTTCTGAAACTGTGGAGGAGACCTTGGTTCTGGTTTGCTTTTTATGCTTCATTGTTGTTCATGTTATAGAGATAACTGATTAATGGTTTTCTAAGTGCCCTGATTCAGAGGATCCTAGAGTCCACAAACACCCACACACACCTCCCAAGTTAGGAATTGTTGTGCTACTCTATCACAATGGCTGAACTGATCTTCTTTCCTTTTCTTTTAGCTCCATCGCCATCATCTTGGTTTACCTTGGCCACTTGCAGAGACGTACCTGAATTCTCAGCCTGTTGTAATTTCTTTTAATAGAACTAAATATGACTGTGACTTTGAACCAAAGAGTTTATTTCACCATTTTTCAAAGTTGGATGGACAAAGATTTGACAGACTCAAAGATATCAAGTTTGATGCTTGAAACGATTGTTTTCATTTAAGTTCATGTATGTGTTGCATTCCTCTTACCTTTCCGTACCACAGAATTTTTCATGAATACTCTTCTAGCTTAGGCAACAGCCCAGGTACTGTATCATTTTAATTTTATACTAAATGACTAATTTTGAATAACAGAGATCTGCCAGCCAGAGCAGAGATCTAGCTTCCAGCATGTTTATTTTCTTAAAAATCCTTAACTTTTGAACCCATTCCTAGAAACTGTTAGCATTTAGTGTAGGAAGTGTATTGTCTACTGGCTGTTCCTAAAAGCTTTACTAATGAATGCAAGCAACTGGAAAAGTTACATAGGTAGCACTTTTACAAATTTAATTCTTATATGTACGCTACTATATGTAGATTTAGCATCAAGTTTCTTAACAGTAAAAGGATATATTTCAGGTGGGACCAGAATTAGTCGTAGTATTTTACAATTTTTTTACAGTTGTAACAGTTTCTTATGGGGGAAAACTTCCTGGTATCATTTAACTGTTCATGTGCAGCATTATGCTATTATTTAAAAAACCAATTAACCTATCTCCTACAGGTATTTGCACTATTTTGGGACAAAAAGAGTAAATGATAGAAAATACACTAGTTTTATTTTGGAGAGCCCAGTAAGTGGAGAGAGACATGACTTGGCTTAATTCCTACTTACAACTGCGTCTCAATTAGGAAACTTCGTGAAGGGCATATTAAGTAAGATAGGTATACAAATAATAAAGTGAGACTGAATGATCATTTGAGTTGGCTTTATTTCATCTCTGCTATAAAAGTATACATCCAGCTATATAAAATAAAATGAAAAATGAGTTATGTACAAAAATACCAGTGGTTTGGCTAAAACACTGTACCTTCTTTTTCAGTTCTTTGTTCTTGGATTTTACTACATTGAGGTAAAAATAACCAGGCGTGTAAGAACAGACATCCAGCACACTGACCCTGAGTTCAGAGTTAAACATTATGGTCACACAAGACAAGAGCAAATTCCATATTCTTACTGATCTGGGACTTAGCATACTAATATGCTGACAGTTTACAAATTTATTAACTTCTAGGATAAGCCCAAGGTTTCAACTTCACCTGACACCTTACTACCCAAATTAACTGTTCTAAAATATATTATTGCACAGGAGCTTTTATTTTGACTGTTGTCTATAAATACTGACCATGAACTGTTGAATAATCCAATTCTGCACTCTTAGGTGTGTGCAAATTAACACAACTTAAAGAGACTTGTATGAGATAAGATAAACACAGACAATTATGTTTTTTGTATCAATGATGAGGATACTGAACACAAGCCTAATCAACAGAAATGTTGCCTGGACTATCCTGAATGCCAGACTCTTCATAAAGTTGTTTCAATCTCTCTTCTAAGATAATATTCTTTTTTACTTCTTCATTGTAGTTATATTTTAGATCCTCAAGTTCTTCAAAAAAAGAAGGGTTATAGGTTTCTAGTTCTCTTCTCAGCTCTTTTGTCTCTTCCTATTGAAAAGAATGAAAGAGTACCACTTTTATCCAGAATTTTGTTAATACCATACAAGCTTTTTTGCCTTTTTCTTGAGAGATTATATGATAAGAGAATAAGGATGTTGTCTAGAGGCAAAAAACTCTACCCATAAATAGCACCTTCCCAAAAAACAAAATAGGCTTTGTAAACAATGTTTAGAAATTGACTTTGTCATTAAATATTAA
The DNA here is from genome assembly GCA_013399225.1 of Rhipidura dahli. Classification (NCBI taxonomy): domain Eukaryota; kingdom Metazoa; phylum Chordata; class Aves; order Passeriformes; family Rhipiduridae; genus Rhipidura; species Rhipidura dahli. The sequence continues at coordinate 338,544 of VXAC01003492.1, forward strand.
CTTAGCTATAAAATGGATCTTTCTAGCTAACCATCATTTTTGCTTATTATCTTGTCTAGGATGATCCTTGCAGCTCACCTTTAACTGCTGTTTTTCGAGCTCTGAAGCTTCCAGCTGTGACTGGAGGTCAGCCATTTCTGACAACAGCTTGTCAATTTTAGCCTTCTCTACAATTTCATTATGTCCTGCAAAAATAAAGATTTTTTAATTAAGTTTTAAATAGTGGAAACCCATGGAACAAATCATTTTGTTTCAATAATTCTGCATCTCCCGAAAGCTGCAGCAGTTGAAGTGTATAAATCCAGTTGGGATTACCAAACATTCAAGTCACCTGGGCTTCTCCTTAGCTCTTACACAAATTAAGCAGTGGTGTCTAGTTCCTGTGGCTGAATGCAGTAGCCCAGTGGCCAGTCTGTTAGCACACCTTTGAGAAATGCAACATGTACACCTCCTCTGAATTAAATGCAGGAAGTTTGTTGCCTGTATTCATAATTTCAATAGGGTTAGTTTTGGGGTTTTTTTTCCAATCATGTGGCAATGTGCTGCTCCAAAGTGCTCTGCTTTTCCCATGGAATTGATGCCTGCTAGCTCTTAAATCATTCACAGAGCTGGTAACTGGAAGTAGATACTCATTCTCTAGCAGATTGGAATGCAAAGCAAAAGGTGTAGGAAAGAGGATTTCAATGAATGACTGACATCTTACAAACAGTCTTTTGAGGTTAATGAAGCAATTTGGGCCAGATTTTTCCCACACACCTTGTGAGGGAAAAATACAAAATTTACAGCCTCTTGCTCAAAATAATTGATTAGGGAGATCTTTACTAAAAACTCTCTACAAAAAGGTTGTATATGTACTCTAAAATCTAAGACCTTAATTTACTCCAGTTGACACTACTTTGGCATTAATCTACTTCACATAATTCTGTAGATTTATTATCACTTTGCACACACATATTAAGTAAAAGTAGTTTTAGACCCTAAGTACAAGAAGATCTTTATTTTAGATATTGAAAATTATTACCAGCTGCAGGCCCTCCACTTGTAGAGGAGTGTGTTTCATGCTTATAATCCTCCATCTGGTGCACTAGTTCTGCTTTTTCTTTCTCTAATCGATCATTAGTTAATCTAGAATATAGAACAATTTTAGAATAAATTTTAAAAATTATTAAAATATTTTAAAACATAAAATATTTAACTAAAAATTGCAGTGGCCATTTCTTAATCTTCTTACTTCATGTATATTGGCTGAGGTAGTTAGTTAGTTATTTAGAAGTCCATTACCTTAAAAGCTGAAGCTCCTTGATGAGGTTTTGCTCTGTCCCTGCACCTTCAGGAAGATGTTTGAGATGCTCAATCTTAAAAGTAAAATAAAGAAACTTTTATTCTTAAAAACAGTATCCATGGCAGTGCAGTTCAGATAGAGTTCTCTTGGATACAAAATTTAAAAAAGAATGAAAATAATACTAAGGATGTAACCAGATATTAGACTATCAGGAAAAAAAAAGTATTCATGTACAGTTTCCAAACACAAAGCTAGTTCATGACAGCCTTTCCAAAGTTAGTAAAGATCATTGCTACATATTTCATGAAAAGTGAAGAAAAAAGAATTTAGAAGTTAGATTTACAGGGAAAGTTGGATTTATAGCTATGTCAATGTATACACATGCTTAAGGAATTGATATGCCTAAATAATTTAAATGCTTTAAAAATATTACTGATGTGCTTATTTGCATACCAGGGTATCCCAGTTCATTTAGAAAGACAGTATGACAACCCTGTGATTTTGCAATGACAGCCCAAATGAGGGTACACTTACCCTGCAGTTAAGTTAGAAGAGGTCCCTGAGCAGAGGGGGAGGGAGTTAAGATGCAGGAGCACAAGAGTGGTTTAAATACGTGATTATATACAGTTAATGAATGCAGTGGCAGTTCATGAACTCACATGAGGCTACAGGCAATGATAGGTTTTTGTTCTGTTACTACCTAACAGGGTAAGGATTTGGGTTATTTTTGTTTTACACAATCACACTCTGTTTTTTGGAATGCAGTTAACTTTGATCTCATCCCTTCATCAGTACCTGAGACATGAAAGAAACTGGAAAGTGTGTTGCTCCTGGAGAAGTATCAAATAATGAAAGACTTCTATCTCTGTCTAACATTTGCTGCTGGTATATACTTCATGTTAGTAACACTGACGTTAGAAAAGGAAAACTAAGGAAAAACTAGCAAAATAATTGTTTTACAGGAATCAATTCCAAGTTGTATTTATTAAACACATCTACTTGCTTATATAATATATATATGACTTCCCCTATTGAAAGTTTGTATTTGGTAACTTACACTGAGAAGGGCCAGTACAAGGTGTCTGGGGAAGAAAACCATCCATGTATGAATAAATGAGAAGATGGAAGTTGATGTAGGGGCATAGTTCTAGGGCTGCACCTCTCTACTTAAAAGCCAAAATGTGATACATTTTTTCAAAGGCACCTGATTTTAAAATTCATCAACTCTTCCATGTGTACAACAGTACTTGTAAGAGCACTGGACACTGCATGTAAGAGGCCAGACTGGAAATAGAAATAAGGATCCTGTTTAGGGTGGCAAACTCAATACTCCCCTGCCCCCACCTGCCAAAAAAAATGAAGTGGAGGAAATAGGCAGATCTCTGCAGCAGCCTCACTAGTAGAACAAGCTGAAAAGATTTTAAGACCTTCTGAAGCGTCTTTCTACAGGCTTTCATGTGATTACTGGAACTAATAAAAAAACCCTACTGAAGAACACAGTAGAAGAATAATAGTTTTCTTTTCCTCAGACTGCAAGTCAAGAATATATCTTGATAATATGTGGTAAACCTCAGTAATTGGCTAAAATATGCAAATATAGCAACTATGACTGAAAAAAACCTACAGAAGAAAGGATTAGAGAAAAAAACAAGTATTCTGCCACTACAGACATTACAAAGACCTAAATTAAGCATTCTATTTTCAGAGTTACCTGGCTAAGTTTTACTTACTTGTTCTTTAAGGTCTTGTAAATTTTTATCAGCATTGTGTTCACGTTCTATTGCTTCCTGAAGCAGCCGCTGAAGGTTAGCAATGCTTTGGGTTTTTTTAGCAATATCTGTTTCCATTTTCTTCAACTTAGTTTCCTGCATTCTGGCAGTATTTTTATTTAGAGAAAAATAAGAGCAAAAGTTAATATGACTGCAGAAATAGAGATTAAAATATCTTTAGGGGAATAAATGCTGTAAAATACACCCTAAAATATGTTTGGGGCCTGAGCTTTGAAATAATCTCTGGCTTTATAAATACAGTTTGCTGAAAGACACATAATGAGGAATACATCTTTACTCTCAAAATAAAGGCTTTTCTAGATAATATGCTTCTGTGGGGTTTTTTTCATGTCCAGACTTTATTAAAGGGTGACAGGAATCTTTTTATGCTATTGCACAAAACCCCTGAACACCTGCTGCTAAAAGGCTGCATGTTGCTGATGCAGTATGTACACTAGTTGTATTTTGATTCAGTTATACCTTTCAAAGTATTTTTCTAATAAGTTAATAATTTGTGGGAAATACTGTACTGAGAAAAGGGCTAATACAGATGCAGAAGACAAAAACTCCAAAGCCAAACTATTCTGCAATAAATTGTTTACCCTGGAGGAACAGCAGTCTGAGGAAGATTCTATTTTGCTTTGAGCTGTACAAGGCTACAAAAGGGTTTGAGTAGAATCTGAAATGCTGGAAGGTACCTCTGGAGATCCTCTAGCCCAATCTCCCATCTGAATCCATCTGGATTTTCAGATAGCAATACAATGTCCAACACCTTGCTACCTGCCAAAGAGTCTCCTGAAAAGTCACTAGGGTGACACCCCTTTGTCTGCCCTATGAAACACTTTCTGTTACCTTGTACATCCTTTGGTAGATGTGCTGGTGAGGCACACTGCATGGTAAAGTTCCCCAAGAAGCTCCTCTGGCTTAGTAAGGTGTTCATGTTATTAACTTACTTAAAATTGATGTTAAAATAAATGCAAATAGAAGGCTTTATTCACATGAGTTGAAATAGGCAAGTACAATTAAACATTGTATTTTGTATCTGTACACAACTACATATATATCTCTGTCAACTAAATAGAACCAAGTAGAAATGTTTTTCAAAGGAAGTGAAGAACTGAAAGAATAAATATATGAAAACTGCTGAGCCAATACACCAGCTGTTAAGGGCCTACTACCTTCACTGCATGCTCCTATCTTTCTCCTGCGGTCATCAGCCACTTCTGTCCTGTCCTGCAGTCAGTTTTTTCCTCTGTCCTTAGACAAATTATGGTTGTCATCTTGCCTTGCAGAGATATTCTACCTCACTGGATAGTTGGAGGGGAAGGTTAAAAAAACCAAATGGCTTTTTGAAGTCTCAGTGAAGTGAAACGGCACAGCAATACGTCAGAGTAGCACTAGACCCCCCCAGGGGGATCCTGTGGGAGTGCAAGACTGGGAAGGGAGTAAAATCTTGGCCACCAACAGTGATCTGACCTAAAATGAAATCTGACAAGTCTCTCTTCTGTCCAGTGGATTTTCTGCCCTAATAAGTTAACTGTCACAGGTTCTGATTTTGTAGATACCTTCTTCTCTGTTTATCACTATTAAAGAATACTTTTGCAGCTCATTATCTTATTTCACCCTGAAGTCATCCAGGAATCTGGGACTAAGTATTTCTTACCAAAAATTTGCTCTCTCCCATCCTTACGAAGGGGAGAGATTGTTTATTTCATGCAATACCATAACCATTGTTTCATTTTTCTGTCCTTTTATTACATTCTCAATTCCTACCTTGTTACAATGGACTTCCAGCTTCTGCTGTCAGCTCCATCAAGTTGGTTCTCAGCCAAGTTTAGCTTCTTAATGGTTTCCTCCAGCTGTACACTTAACTTCTCATTTAATATCTCCAAGTTATTCTTCTCTATTCGTAGCTTCTCTCTGCTGTCAGCTTCCTATTGTTCAATAAAAGCAAAGCTTTATGGAATAACTGACCTCACATGAAGCAGCGTGTTACCTCAAATGATGGTGAGATAGGGTCAGTGCTGATTTAGAGGAAAACTGCATCCAAGATTACTAGCACTACAACTTCCAAATCCAGTCTTGGGCTAGTCCTTGGATATTTCCTATCCACATATAGTGAAAAAATTCTGTCATAGCAATATCAGTGCTATATTAACCACTAAAAAAACCTAAAAACCATATACTTACCATAACCAGTACCTAACGGAAATAAAGGGATTATACCACTGCATTACAATGATCATACCTTTTTCAGTTCTTTACGCAGTCTCTCATTTTCAGTAATGAGTTTTTCCATTCCTTTGGTTTTAGATTCATAACGCATACTCAGCTGGCCCTCCAGATCAAGTTTCATTTTTTCCATTTCAGACTAAATATCAAATAGTTTGTTAAAACACATTTACATTGCTTTGTAGAAGATTTCAGATTTCCATTTTTAAAGCACAGCATAGTTACAGCTACGTAGCACAGTGAATATTTCATCACATAGTTAAATATATCCTTAAGGTAGAAAGTACCTTAAGTCATGCACTATGTTATGCTAAAATGAAGTTTTCTGTTCTATATCATATCTGGAATTTTCAAAACAGTTTTATACCAATCAGTATCAACAGGCTTGCTACTCCATTTTGTTACTAACTTGCATATAAACTGTTACCTAAATATAGTTACTGGAGATAAATCTGTACCTTTAGCCTCTCATTTTCCTGCTCAAGACCAAGTAATTTCTCATTAGAAACCACAGCTGGAGCTTTTTTCAGTTCTTCGTTTTCTCTTTGGACTCTCTCTACAACCTTTTTCATCAAGCCAATTGTTTTTTCCAGTTCTGGGACTGTCTTTCCACTTCTACCAGCCTACAGAGAGGGGGGAAGAAAAAAACTGAAAGTAAGCAAATAGTTCATTTTAACATTCTGAGATAGTCCAAATCTTACTTTATTGTTTATTTTCCCATTGCAATTCATATTTATATAAAAAAAGATGCCTTATTTTGATATAACTTGAACCCTAGAACTTCCTGCATATTTACCTCTCCAAAACATCTAATGATATATTACCCTCCAAGTCAACAGATCAACTCCTTCATTTTCTGTGTTACCCAAAAGAGCTGCAGTTAAGTCTCAAAATCTGCTGTACTTCATGAATTAAACTGAAACATTAGGAAAATAAATCAAAGAACTACTTAATTTATTCAGCTTTTCTTGCAGAAAAATTCCCCAATCCAACAGATCATGCAATTGCTTAAATGGTAATACTGTTGTGGGCATGAGGGAAAAATGGCTGGGAGCTTGAGGGAAGAAAAGAGGGCCCTTTTTTAGCAACCCTTCTTCTGCTGAACCAAAGTGACAGAAGAACTGTATTTTAAAGCATAAATAGATCTCCCTTTCCTAAGGCATGTATTCTTCTTGCAGAATAATAAATAAATGTATGTGAGGGATAATAATGTAATTTCTCTATTTTTCTTCTTTCACTACATTAATTAATGAGTTAGAAAATCTGTTTAAGAGTCTTCAAATCCATTTATTTTCTCATCATCTTTGTAGCAATTTCCTCAACAATCATAATTTAAAGATGCTGCTGATTTTACTTCTGGGGCCATAAGGCACCTCCTTTTCTTTCTATGGAAGTAAGGAGCAAGGAAGTGGAAAATGGGGATGATTTTACTCCCTGGAGTTCCACATAAATATATATAGCAACCAAATTTCAGAAGTAAAAACTACTTATTTTTCTTCTCTGAAATAACTGGAGGGATTAGGAGGCTTGTGTGGTAACCAGCAGAGTTAAAGAAAAACCTGTCACATCTTGCTGCCTGTGAATGGAGAAAGATGCAGAATTTGCTGTCTCCTCAGAATTTTTGCATGAAACAGTTTTATAAACTGAATTTCTTTGTCAAAGAATACCACTGCATAAGAGAGACAGATACACAAGCAGTCCACACAAGGCATGAGTAACAGAATGAAAAATATATCATCTTTTCCAGGTACCCAGAAGCAGAACTCATTCTCCTTGTACAGCAAGCTACTAATAGCTACAAAGTCACTTAGGAGCTTTTACTAATTCAGCTTTCTTTAGAAGGTCACAGAAAGATTTTGATAAGTGATAAGCAAGAGACATACCTGGCACTGCTGAGCACTTTCTTTCCCTTTAACTTCTGAAATATTGTTCTACTAAGGTAGTTAAGCTGTGTCACCTTGCATAGTACAACAAACAAAAACCTTCACTAACAGTAAAGTACCCTCTCTACATCTGCATCAAATAATTTACATAACTACATTATTATAATTTTCATTATTATGGCTGTAGCTGCTATTTATTGTACAAATATGCTTCGGAAGGTAACTAATCAAAATGACAAAATAAGGTCATGATAGTGCAAATATTTAATGGTTTAGCTCTAGTCCTTCTAATGGTTCTGTTAACTTAATGTCATTAATTTATTATAGCATTTTGTAAAAAAAATAAATAAGAACAATTCATGTTTGTTTTTAGTTGATTCCAAATAATTTAGCTTTAATAATACTTTGCTTTTTTTTGTATTTCATTTTCATTTAATTATGATGGAAAGTGCTGTTAGAATACTCACTCCTCTAATGCTGCCCAGCTTTCGTTCAGCTTCTGCTTTCTCTTTTTTGAGAAGTTCACACATTTCTTTTAAGTCATCTACTTGGTCCTACAATTAAAAAAAAATGTAATAAGCAACTTAGATCTTAAATTGAAGTGAACAACTGGTGAACAAAATTAGTGGTTTTACTTTGAAAACTTTAAGAGAAAGCAATTTCCCATCTCAATGATATTTTCCATCATGTCTACCAGCTATTCAACCTTCTCATCTTCTGTGAAATCATGGAAAATTTACAGTATGTACAGAAAAAATATCAATTTCTTTTTAAACAAATCCCTGACCTGTGTGAGGGTAAAGGGGACTAAATTAAAAAGATTTTACCTTTAGTCTTGGCAAATCTTTATTGGCCTGCTCTAGTTGGAATCTTAGCTCAATATTTTCAGATGACAATCTTAAATTTTCCTTCAAAACTTCTTGTTCTCTTCGATACTGATCACTTGATCCTATTCCTGATGTCTTGAAAAAAGGGGGGAAAAAAATTGTTATTAAGTGGTAATGTACTAATTCAATACAACTGTCAGTTGTAGCTGATTAAGTGCAACAGAGAACTAGTATTTTTCACAGTAATTAAACAGAACATTATTATTACCAGTTTTGATCTAATCTGTTTTGATTTTTTTTTTTTGCTTCTCTTACATTACTTTAACTTGCTTAACCTTTAAGGGAAGTTTAAAAATTTCATCAAACCAAAATTAACTCTGAAACTATTCTGTAGAAATAAATCTCAAAGACTAAAATATAAAAAAGCTACTGGATGTAGTAAGCTGTGACACTGTACCTGGGAATAGCATCTCATTTTAAGGACATACTCTGATAGTTTTTTAAGTACTACATACATCATAAGAAGTTCCAGATATGTCAAATGGATCAGAAAGCAAGTCAGGAAGAGCAGTATGTAATTCTCATTTAACCTGTTAGTTCCCACAGTCTTAAGTCTTTATCCATGGAGGCTAATAAATTCTACTACACAAAGAGTGCTTTGTATACTTTTTAGTGCCAGTTCAAATCATAGTGATATAGTAAATTATTATGTCTGACTAATAAAGAGTAAAACCTTTTAATAATATAGTAATAAGTGGGTTTTACTTATGTAATTTGGGAATTAACTGTATGATCCATTGCTTCATCACTAATTAGAGGAATCAAGTATTGGTTTTATTAAAGCATATTTCTTTGCTTAGTGCAAATAATAACATATTGTAAGTCTCTTAAAGAATGAAGGACATCAATTAGCTCCATGTATCTTTGGGGTTATTTGTAAACTCTCTGGATAAAAATTTTAGAATTGACAGTAGCTTACTTGTGAACTGACATGCATGCCTATCATGATAGTATAAAGTTTGATTTATAGATCACTTGGCAAGTACTTCAATATCCCTGCAGACCATGGATAGGAAAGCAGTGCTTTATCATGATCAAACCATTCTATTTCTACATCACTTGTACTGAAAAAAATGCTAGAGGGTCACTACAGTATCAAACCTCGGGCATTTCACAAAATTCTGGGGTAATTTCAACCCCTTCTGTACAGCTTTGGTCATTTTCCTGTTTATTCTCTGCAGTGTCTGGATTCACTTCATTATTCATATTTATTTTGTCTGCTTCACAGTCATTAGCTTGATTAGGAAGTTCCCCTGAATCAGACTGATTGCCGCTCATTCTGTCAGTATCAGGCTCTTCTACATATTCTTCTTCATCCACATTTGATTGCTTGAAAATTTCTTGCTTCCTCTCTTTATCTTCACATTTCTCATTAACTTCTCCATTTTCAGTTTGGGTTATAGTTCCTTCTTTTTCACTGCAGCTTTCTTTATCTTCCCTAGAAATATCTGTGTCCTTGCATTTCTCACTATCTTCATGGTGCTGTTCAGGAGACACTTCCCTGCTTGCATCAGCAGCAGCCTCCTGGCCTTCATTATGCATGATGGATGTTTGCATGTCTGCATCCTCATCTACTTCACTGCCATCAGTAACACTATTATTAGTCTGATGTTTGATTTCATCCCTATTTGAAACAGATTTCTTGTGAAGGAAATTCAGATACTTTTGTTTACTGACAGGGATAGGAACAGACTTGGTCAGTTCAGTTTGGTCACATGTACTCTGATTCAAGTTGAAGACAGAGTGAAGCATGAAAGAAAAGCAGAACACAGTAAAAGAAAACAGAAAATAAAGAAAAATAGAATATACTGTAAGGTCTATTCTTCAAAGATTGAGAAAACTTAATAATGCAATTTGCTATATAATCAACCTTGTAAAAAACAAAGCACAAAAAAACCCCAAAACCATAATGTAACTGAAATGCACCTCAGTATTTCCCCAATCTCTGTGCATCTAGAATTTTTAATCTATATATGATATAAAACTAGTCTCTCAGTTGCAGATTCATATATTTCTAAATATTTTTTCCTTATTTCTCCACATATACTAGGATGCTGAACAGGCCAACTTCTACCTGTAGGATACAGCAACTTTAAGTTCTGGGGATTAGGGGTTTTTTTGTGTTTGTTCTGTTGGATTTTTTAAAACCACTAGAAACTGAGTATTTCATATCCTGCTGTGAATACTGTCATTTGAATAAAACCAGCTAAGTGACATAGAATACCAAACAGAAAACAAATGTTTTTCTTAAGTAGTATTCTACATAACATGGTTACATTATTAACTTACCAAGGGTCTCGAAAACGTCTCTCTTGAACATTGTCTCTGTAATGCATGAAGCTTTTCCTGGAGGTATTGATTTTTGAGATGTAAATCTTCTATGACAGAGTCTCGTGGGATTGCTTGCAGTGTTCTACATCAAAAAATGAATCAAGCCAAAACAAACAAATGGCTATTAATGCAGAAAAACACCCCTTAAGGTAAAAGCACCACAAACTTCTGGATTTCTGGACCAGATTTTCCAGTGTTTCTTCCAGTGTTTCTAAGCTAGTTATTCTAAATCAACGATAGCCACATTTCAACTAATCCCCATGAGTGGAATATAATATACTTTGGCAAGAGGAATCTGCTCTTTTCAGATGTATACAGTGTCTATTATTCAGGTACATTATCCACTGTGATCACTGGTTAAGAATACACTTCCTAATTGCACTTAACAGTTCCAGTTACTTTCACCAACTCTAAACTGTAGTTAAAATTTTCCACAATAGGAGTAGGTTTTTCACATTCTTTAGCTTTTCAGAATAATGAACCAATGCTGCATATTCTCTGAACAGGCATAACTGCTCCCCAATAGTTTTAAGTTTGCTTATCACAGACTCAAAGAAATTTTAAAATTCCTGTTTCTATTTTTCCTTCTTGAATTATGTTCACCTATTACAGTCTATCTCATTCCATAGATTTTTTACTAATTTAGATTTTTCACTTTTTATGGATTCATTTAAAAAGTCTCTTACCTCATGTGTGCAACTTCATTTTCTAACTCTAGATTCCGTTTTCTTAGTTCTTCCACTTCTTTTTCAGTTTCTGTTGCTCTTACTCCAACAACGCGGTCAACAGTGACACCAGTAGTTTTCAGTTTCCTCTGCAGAGCAATTTTCTCTTTTTCAGTCCTGCAACATTCAGTACATTTTCATTTTAAAGCTTATTTGCTAATTAGCTTTCTTGAGGAGAAAATATGTTCTGTCTTAAAGAATCCACGTTTGCATTTTACTTGCTCACTGAACCACACCCCCTTTTCCATTTTATAAGATTACTGTATAGACAGTAAAACCTTAGCAGAATCCCAACTCAAACCCCAGAAAAAGCAATGGACAGTAAGTCAGTATCATGCACCTCATAAACCACTTGTCTTGCCTGTGTTCTATGGGAAATTCAAGCAAGGCTTGCTAAGGATAAATGCCGTTCTGTAGCAGTTTCAAATCACAATTTAACAGCAGCTACAATCACCACCACATCTTTCATCAGTAAAATCCTGCCATTACTTCAACTGAAGTAAACATAATATGTGCAGAGGGTACGGTGTGATTGATTGTTGAAAAGGCTTCCAACTCATAATCCTAGAACTGTCATTACTGCAGTAACATTGCAAGTATCCAGTCCTAGCAAACCAATTAAGTAACAACACTGTGAGAAACAGCCTGTCTTCATAAAGCTGTTATTTGCTTTATGTGAATAACAGAATGCTAAACCTGAAAGCAAAATAAAGGACTTAAATTAATTTTACTTCAAAACACTTTCTTCTAATAAAGTTTGTTGGCTTCTACAAGGGAAAGATAGAGGAGTTAGAAGAGCAGCCTGCTGCTTCAAAATCAACTAATCCTTTCAGTCTCAACAGCAGTGTTAAATTCTCACCATCAATCTTATAAACATAACAAACTGCAATAATTACTATATGTTAAACATATTTGTATTTCCTTTATGACATCATCTTGTATCTGAATCAATTAAAACCAACTCACTTTGTATAAAATTCCTTCAATGTATTCAACTGTTTGGATAAAGCATCTGCTTCTTTTTCCTTTTCCCTTAGTTTGTTCCGCAATCCTTCCATTCTAATTTGCCACTTTTTACCTTCATCCCATCTAATTACTTCCTCCTTGGAGGTCTGTGAAGAACATAAACAGATTATGTATTTCCTTTTGATTTCTTCTCTTAAAGCAAAACAAGGAAACACATTACAAAAGTAAGAATTATATATTTCTTCATTTATCAGCTAAAGAAGCCATAGCAGGCATATATTATTTGCCATAGCTAAGTAGCAGGTTCAGCTGGATACCCTGCTGTGACTGGTGTATAAAGCTAGTGCAGTGCTAGTGCTCCTACCAAATTCTTCCTTAGCTTTTAATATTCATTTTACAAAAAAAGGAGTAAAGCATTTTATGAAATGAGAGGTGCTAGTGCAATGCATCTTTTTACTTATTTAATCAATTTCACTGCTACCTAAAGAATCTTAGTGTTCTAAGATCTTGTAAGATTAAAGATCCATTAGAAAAAGGCAGGAAAACATTAAGATACTGGTACTAAGTAACAAGAGCAGTAACAAACAGCATAAGAAACATGAGAAGTTACAGCCATGAAACTGCTTTTATCTGAACATGTTTGGCAGGTAGGTTTTAGAAGAAATAGGGAGATGTGGACAGCCTTGGCCTCAGCTGATCAGGTCTTTCAAAGCCATGATATCACATACCTTGTCTTCTCTTTGACCTTTTTTTTCTGTTTCTTCACACTGTTTCTCAAGTTCACTTTCCAACTTTTTAACTTTTTTCTGAAGCACATCAATCAGATTTTGTTCATCAGCTTTGCTCTGAAACATAACAAATTTTTACAACTTCAAGTTTAGTGACTATTAAGATTTTTTTCTCCAGTCAAAAAATAAGGATTTTAATCCCAATTTGGTAAACTTAGTTTAGAACCTAAATGATCTTTTTAAAATTTTCTTTAAATTAAGGCAAAATACTGTTTTTCCAAGAAGCTATGAAAGTGGTCATTCAACTCCTCAGACTCTTTCAAACATATATCAAGAAGTATGTGTTTTTTTTTTTTTTAGCTGAGGCAAGGAAGAAAGCTAATAGCTTACATGTAAGACAGATGATGAGGGAAAAATAAATTTTTTAATCAAGTGTAAGACACTTAAGTTTTTCATGCCCCCAAACCAGCTCATCCATACAGAAACTTGACCAAGAACAAACACAGTTTGAGAAGTCACTTCTACCTGAATGCTACTGCTTAGCCTCCTAATCCGGTTTTTCAGTTCTTCATTTTCTTTTTCCATTTCATTTTTTTCCCTCAATATTTTAGCAAATGCTTTTTCTTTCTTCTGAAGCTCTTGGTTTAACTCATCCCTTTCATCAGACAAAGAAGTTTCCTTGTTTTTAATTATTTTAAGGTTATCTGTAAGTTTTGTAATCTGATTGTTCAATTCCTCTATCTCTGTCTAGAAGAAAAGAAAAAAGCCACCAAAGGCCCCAAATCAGATTGATCAACAATGCAACTAAGCAATACAATGATATTATCTAGTACTCACCGTAAGCCCCTTTGTTTGTCTGTCAACAATCTCCTGGACATTCATATATGCCTCTTTTTGTGATGCAGCAGAAATAATTTGCTGTTCAGCATTAGCAGTCATTTCTGCTCGGAGTTCTAGAAGTGCTTTACTCAAAGCCTGAAAATAATTAATTGAATTTTTTTTTGTAAGAGAAGATGCTGCTACAAAACAGGAAAAGGCAATTATATTTCACTTTGGCATGTTATGCAGTTATTTTGTACCTCCTACTCAGCTATACAAAGAATTCTTAAGAATTAAGAAATATTTCAAGTGACATAGATATTAAGTTTTGTTGACTAACTTTGTGCTGGTTCTCTTTTATGGCTAACTGGCTCTTCAGCTGTTCCACCAGGTTTTTCAGTGTTGCTGTGGGTGCTCTATTATTTGCTTCTTTCTGGATCTCTAGTTCAGCTTTTACATTTGCTAATTCCTTCTCCTTCTGAGATAACATGTTCCTCAATTCATTTGCTTCTTGTTTTATTTGTGCCACATCAATTGTGTGCTTTTCTTGAAGCCTAATAAAAAAAAAAAGCATTAATAAGGTACAGTGTAATAATTAAGTTAGCGAACTCCAAATAAATCACAAAGGACACAATGGTTTCTTTTTTATAATTATTAAAGAAAATGACTCTTAGATTTGGAAACAGCAAAGAAAGACTGGTTCAACAAAGGCAAATTTAGTAAGAGAATTACTCATGAAGGTCAGCAAAATGAGATTAGAGCATTGTTCATTTTCATTCCTAGTCCTTACAGGACCAGGACCTCCCCCTTTCCTTTTAAACATGGGTTAAACTTTCATTAAGTTTAAACTTGTTCAGCAACAAACCCAAATAGATGTATCATAGGGAGAAAAATGACAAAGCACAAGCCAGCAAATAATACAGTAACTTAAAAAAACCCTTTCTTTTTCACTAAATGGCACAAAGCTAACGACTAAAAAGCATTTTTCCAAGCCACTGTTTTCAGTATTAGCCCCAGTAAAGGGCCACAAATTAAAAATAACTTACAATTGCCAGCTATACTAATGCTTTTGAGATTTTCTTTTCAGCTGCATCTTAAATTCAGCAAAATCATGTTCAATTTGATCAATCAGTCCTGTATCAGCAATACATAATTGACTTGAACCACTCCAATTGTGACTTATGTTAATAGTCTAAAGACTTACTGGGCTCTGATAGTCTCAAACTCATTGATTTTCATTAGAGTAATTTGTTTTTGTTTCTCCAAATCAGATGATGTTTTCTTTAATTTTCCAACAAGTGAAGCAAGAGAATTATCCTGTTCTGCTACAGTTTGCTCTAAGTGCTGGAAATATTTGCTGTTGGACAGGGATATAGAAGTCTTTTTCCCTAACTCCTGTAAAACAGAACAAATGCATGTGATAAACATTTTAAGTTTTAAGCAAAAGATAAGCATTACTGATGCATTTTTAACTCAATCCTAAATATAATCAAGCATTAAAAGCTACCATTTACTTACTGATATGTGATTCTTAGTTCACAGAGAAATCAGTCAGGCTGGTTTGAAAAGAGATTTGTACATCTAAAGATCAACAGAATACAGCTGAATACAGGTTTCACCTTATCATAAAGTGCAGAGAGAAATTTGGTATTGAAATGGGTTAGTATAATATAACCATATACTGAATGAGAGTAACAGAAAGCAATATGTAACTCTCTCTCCTAGAAGTCTCCATAATTTAGGATGATATGCAAAATGCCCATATATACTGAGGTGGTAACTGTTTTTTGACACTTAACTTCTAATCCCTCTCATGTGAATTCTCTCAAGAACAATACAACTGTATATCAATCACCCATTTATTTTTACTGTCATCAGTTATTACTCACTTTTGACTGCAAAACTGTTATTTTCAGCAACAAAGCAAAAAATATAGGAACAACTTCACTAATTCTATAAATACACAACTCACCAAAGCAGTCTCTTTGAATTTATTAAGGGAATTGTCAGTTTGTAAGTCTAACTTCTGGTGTAGAACTCTTATGTCTTCCTCATGCTTCTTTGCTATTTCCTCTTGTTCCTATTAGTTCAAAATAAAACTCTAGTGATGCACATTATCACAGAAAGTCAAGACACTACAATGCCTTCAAGCTGTATTGTTCACTCATTGCTCAGTATTACTCTCCAGTATTTCCCCTAATTCTGGAAGTTTTTAAAACTCTTTTCTTCTGGATATAATCAATGATATATTTTTTTTTCTTTTTAACACTACTGGGAAAAAAATCAACTCTTGCAGTTTTAATCTATGTAGCAAGTAGTATGGTGCAACAGCACAGAAGCTGGAGAACAGAACCACTGATGTTGGTCCTCACCAACTGTGAGTATGAGTATGGACAGAGATATCCATACAAGGTACATTTCAAGTTTATTTGCACTATACTGTGATCCCATGGATGGAATGCTAGCACACCAAGCACAACAGACTCATTTTACGACTGCATCTTCTGTTTTCTTCCCAAACAAAACCCCTTGATTTCTCCCAGAAGAAACAGCTACACATGTGAACCAAAGCACACTAAGTGAAGATGATAGAAAGTCTGCTTTGGAAATGTGCTTCTGATCCAGACATGCTAAAACCAATGGATGTGTGGCCTTGAAGTATCTCTTTGACAAAAGGTTTATGTTTTAAAATATGCTTTATGGATATAAAGAAAAAGAATATAAATTATGCTTATAAAATATAAAGTATGCTCGGATACCCTGTTTATGCTTTAAACAATGCCTTAGTTTAAAATATGCTTTAAGAAGAATGTTATCCATTAATGTATGTCCTTCACTAACAGATGCAATCCAGAGATCTCTGTTGCAAATACAAAAAAATCCCAAAGAAATATACAAAGTATACTGAGACTACTTTGGCAGAATTTAAATCTTCTTCTTGTCACACTACTTTAATTCTTAGGCAGACATTAAATACTGAACCTCTTGACTAAGCAAGCCTCCTATTCTAAAAAGCTAAAAAATTCTACATGAACTTTCCACATATGAAATAATTAATTGTCTCTCTTATGTGTGAGTTCAGAAACTGATTTTTTTAAAATTTCACTACTAATAAGAAAACAAAGAATCAACTGAAATAACTTGAAAATGGAAGAAATTTCGGACAAAGAGTTTAAGTACCTCTCTTGCTTTAGCAAGCATATGTTGATATCTTTTTATCACTTCTTCCTTTTGATTTAATCTTGCTTGCATATTTGCAATGGTTTGATGAGCAATTTTTATGGCATGCTGGGGATATTCCGAGTCATCTTCCTGTTTGCTTAATTCAGCCATTATTTTCTCTTCTGATGTTGCAGGCAATCGAAGTCTCAATTCATTTATAACTTTGTCTCTTGATACAACATTTTGTTCAGCTTTCCACAGAGCTGTTTCCTTTTCTTTTAATTTCTACAACAAAAGGCAATTTCTTCATTTCCAGAACTCCAATACTGCAAAAAGATCTTACTTTTCAAGAAATGTACCACAATGATTTGTCTTACAATGGACTTAAAAACACAAAATACTTTGCACTGGTTGCAGTCCATAAAGGATTACTATTAGATGAAAATGTCCCAGAATATCATTACTGTGTCTTTATGTATTATTTGCTTGGCACAAGACACTTAAACAACTCATTTTCTGCTACCAGATGATGAATCTGGTGTTTTACAAATTATTTAAGAACCTCAAAGCATCTTCTGTAGCAGAGTAGCAATTCAAAAACCCAAGATAAAAGTATTTTGTAACACTTGCTAAATTTAAGTAGGTATAGTCAACTGAATTTTGTACAGTAAGAGCCATCTTATCCTACTGAATGGATTAATAAAAACATTAGAAAAGTCTCCTCTTTGATTTTTTCCAATGGAAAAAATATTTCATTTTATTCATGGTGTGATTACATTATTTATTTACATTTTCTCTGTGTTAAATATGTCTAAATGATATTTTAAAAAATATATTTTTCATGGAAAAAGAAGTAAAAGAGCATGGAAACTCAAACTTTGTAACTTTAAATTATAATTTATACAATAAATTACCTCCTCCAGTGATCTGCAGGTTGCCCTAGTTTCCAGGATTGTTCGGATATGCTCCTGAATCTTTCTTAAAGCCAACTCAAGTTGTTGTGGGATTGGCAAACTAGGGTCTGGAACTGAGCCTGTAGCCTCTTCTAACTGCACAGAAAGATTCATATTCATGTAATCTGACAGCTCTGAAAAACATGCTTATGAGTTTACTTTTAGTGTATGTACCTTTAAAGCTGAGCTAAGTATTTCAGTTTGTTGATGATCATACTGGTCTAACTGGCGCTGCAGTTCTACTTCTCTCTGGTCCCAAGCCATTTGCCTTCCTTCATGTAACTGTAACAAATGTTTGATAAAAGTAGTTTATGTATTGAAGGCAATTTGGGAAAATAAATGGGAATTGTATAGCCAACTTCAACTGAAAAAATACTTACCAAAAAGTAAACTACTCAAAAGAGCTATTAAAAAGAATTATGAAACCAATATGCAAACACCTATGTTAAAAACTTATTAGAAAATCACTTAGTAAAAGAAGGACTAGGATATTTTTTCAATAGCATGCAGAAATACATACCTTGTTCTGCTGTACAATTTCTTCTTCCAGGTTACTGATTGTACATTCATATTCAGAAACGATATTACGCAAATACTTCACCTCTTCCTTTTGCTTGACTAATTCTCGACTGAGTTTAAGCTCCTGCAGATGGAGTTCCTCCATCTTCATGTGCCACTCAATTACCTTGCAATGAATAAAACACAGCCTATTATAATTTACCACAGGCCAACAAGATGTGGCTTTACTCTTTGCCTCTGAGGCAGGATGGAACTCCTCAAACTAACTGGAAGGCAGATATTCTGCTTTTTTAAGCTTTTTCACTTTTCTTGAGTGAGGAAGCATGACAAGAGTAGGAAACAGGATAAGAGGAATGACTGAGAAGTGCAGCAGACAACTGGAGAAGCAACAGGTTTCCCTTACACTGACCTAAGTGCATTTCAAACAATTTTCAAATGACCCAAGCTGTACCCTACGTAACTGTCCAGAAGGAACAAATAAAGTATGCAAAAAGTTTGGTTTGTCTTTTCTAAAAGAGCAAAAGAATTCAAAACCATTAAAAACTGTATGTATTCAAAAAAATACACACATACTAAGAATAACAGACATACTTACATCAAAATGCTCTAGAAAAATATTAGAAAACTGACTCAAAACTAAAATGTGCCCAGAGCATTACAACCACTGGTTGTTCACATGCAGACAACTTTAGTCATAACAGATACAACCATATTATATAATATACAGTGATTTTGAAGAGAAGTGAGAAAGCCTTCTTAAGATTTCAGGGCAACATTGCTTACAGTTGTAAAATATGCTTAAGCAGAATTACATGAGCACAGTAATGTTTCTAACCACCAGTGGAGAAATTATTGCCCCTGGATTTATTTAAAAAGACATGGACCTTCAGTGAAGATTTTACTGGAAACTCATGGAACAGAACTTCAGAATGCTACTCTGTATTTAATTTAATTTAATTCATAATTTAATTAGATCAATAATATAATTCAATTCAATATAACTTCATTTATAGCTAACCTCTAGTTCCTATGTGCCTTAATTGGACACAAAAGATATTTAGTAAATATAACTGCACTGACTTTTACAGAAAACAAAATATGATAGCTGTCATATTCTAACAGTGTATTTTGAAATCAGCGAGTTTTACATTAAAACATATTTAGAGAACAAACTGAACTGAAATGTAGTTTAAATGCAGATCAGATAAGCAAAGCTGTTCAAAGCTGTAAAATCACCAACCTTTTGAGCTCCTCTTGTATCCTTCAATGCGCTTACTAATTCTTCTAAATTTTTCAGTTTTAACTCCAGCTCTAATGCTCTGTTTTCTGCATTCCTACGCTCCTGCTGGGCATGCTGAACTTCCTCCACGATCTTCAGTTTGTCATTCTGTAGCTGAATCATTGTTTTAGAGAATTTTTCTTGCTGTGCTAAAGGCAGAGCACCACTAAACTGTCGCCGCAAAGACTGAACCGTCTGTTGTAGATGTTTGGCTCTATTTCTTCCTTCAAGTCGGGCAAAATACAAGGCTTGGTCTCTCTCATCAAGCTTCTGCTCTAAACGTCGATTATGGATCTCCATCTTCTGCAGTTTCAATTTGAACTTCTCCAATTTGCCTACAGCAAGAGATTCGCTACTTTGAAGGGCTATGATATCTTGATGCAGTTTTGCAATAATTGCTTTTTCATCTGACTGTGCCTAAGAACAAAATTGACAGAACAAATTTATTTTTCATTTTGATTTTGTTAATGCACTTTATATGTAAATATAAACAAGCTATTTTTAAAATACATTATATATTGTATGTATTTTATTCCACAGAGAAGAGTAAGAATTAGCTCTAACAGGCTTTTATTTTTCCACTGTTGTTTCTACAGTCACATTTTAGAAGTACAACTTTTCAGATACTGATCTTAAAAGCGTTCTCTTTTCAAAATACCACAAACTGAGGAAGAAATGTATACCTCAACTTAGAAAATATGGTAGTGTAGAAGCTGAGACAAGTGTTGGATTTAAGGACTCAAACCATTCTATAACACAAAAGCAAATCCCAATAAATGTTTTAGCTAATAACAAAGCAAAATAGTAAACCTATTGCAAATCTTCAATATTTACAAGTAATTTTTTGCCATGTGAAAAATGATCAAATTTTCTCACATTTTCCTGACCATGAGTTTTTCCTTGATTGTGAGCTATTAACAATACAGGAATGAATATTATGTAAACAGCAAGGAAAAAGGTCAGGATCTCTAATAGTTGCACAGCCAGAAGCCGAATAAATGGAGAAGGGTGTAATGTAATACAGAACTTTGAAAGGGTATGGGCACTACAAGGACCAGTTTGCTAAGGTCCTTCAGAAATACTTCTGCAGTTTTCTAGTTCACTGCAAAATTACTTCATTTCTTCTCACTCCAGGGAAAAAAAATCCAAACTGCAGTTTTACTAAAGGCTGAATTTTACCTGATAATGTAAAATTTGCATTCTAAGAGATTCCACTTCTTTATCTCTGTATTGCTGGCGTGCCTCCAGAGCTTCAACTTGTGATTGTGCTACATCAGATAGCTCTCTTAACCTTCCAGTGGGAAACAAGAGTATTGTGTCACTTGAAACCACTGAATAACCTATTAAATTTTTCTACACAGAAGATGCTAAGAAAAGATACTTAGTATGTTTCCTCATATAGAAACATTTGGACTTCATTCTTTTCAACATACTCTTCTCTACTACTCAGAGTTCTGGTTAAGGAAATTCTTCTTCTGTATTGCCTCTCAGCTTTTTCATAGGACATTTTCCCATACATTATACAGAACTTTGCAAGAAGTAACCTACTCCAGGAAAACAATGCCATGGTTTTTTTACCTAAACTAAGCATCTCTGTCCTCTATTTCTCTCCCACTTCAGGACATAAACACTCAAAATTTTCTAAATGCTCAAAGTGTTTCATTCTCAATTCCCTTCTCTGCTTCCCCAAGTCTAATAACTTATTTGCAGAGCCAAATATCACTGCAAGTATCCCTACAGACATTACTGGTTTAGGAATTTAACATGATTATATTAATTACTCAAATACAAATGTCCATATCAACATATCTAAGAAGCTCAGTTTTTCAAGTTATGCAAAGTTAATCTCTTTTAAGTAAATTGCAAACCTCCCTCCTACTGTAGCTTAATCTTTGAGATACGAGTCTTTCAAAGTAAGAACTACTTTCCAATTAGTTCTATGAGATTTTCATACACATAAGAGGTGTTGTGGCACAGAAACAAAATCAACCTTAATTAGTGTAAAACCAGTAATGTAAGTATCTAATTGCACACTTACCCAATCTAGCCAGGCCAGCATTTAATTCCTTGTTCAAATTAAAATGATACAAATTGCATTCTTTATAGTTAGGAATTAAATGCTTCATTTTCAATGCCACATTTGGCATATATAAATGCTCAAAAGAACAGGCATTGAAAATCGGATGTTACATACATACATAAGTAGTGTATTACATAAGATTAATATGCCTGAATTTTCACACATTTCTGAACATACTGAATTCAAAATTTGTTACTTCAACACTTACTTTGATACTTCAGTCTTGAGCTCCATCTCACGCTTCTCTAGGTCCATAATTTGTCGTCTATCTGCATCACTTACTGCCTTACTTACACTCTTTGATAGCTCATCTCTTAATTCCTGTTCCACTTTCTGTGCCTCAAGATTGATTTTGGTGAGCTTAAAAAAATCAAAACCAGAAACAAACAAACAAAATGGTATCCTAAGGACATCACTGCTCAAACTCTGCAATGAAATAGCAGCGCCAAAAGTACTTTTCATTTGTCACTCATTACTATACACAGTTCAGCCTTATGAGGTTGTGTTCAAAAACCAGTTTCCCTTACTCTCTGGTTAAACATCTTTCTGTTTGCAGGGTTCCATGACCATAGGAATGAATACGCAATTTGGCACAGAAAAGAAATCTAAACTAAACACAATTTTTATTAGTGAATTTTCTTAAAACCAATACTGCAATAACTTGCTCCTAAATGAAAATGAAAAATAAATTTAAAAGACTTCCGGAAATGAACAGTCTTACATATTTATATTCTGCCCATTATACTGGCATTGCTAACACAAATAGAGGTTATAAATGCCAAGACTGACAATAATATTGTTCTTGTGTTCTTTCTAAAAAAAACCTTTCTTAATTAAGTGATATTCTTTCAAGCAGGCTGATTTTTCAAGTTGATTATCAAGTACTAAGTAACCAGTATTTCAAATCAAACCAAAGAGCATTAAAATAGATAATCTGAAAACCTTTAGACAACACAAAGAAGTCCCAGGACTTAATTAGGACACAGAGTTGTGGCCCAATATTCTGATACCATTTCTTCTTAATAAAATAACTGATTTCCTAAACAAACAAAAAGAAGTGCAGGGTATCCTCCCATACCTGGAAAACTAAAAGTAGAATGCTGAAGTTGATTTATGAGTTAAAAAGAGGTATAGAAGACTTCTAGTTGTCAGTTCTCAAACTGATGCCACTTACATCTGTCTTTAATTACATCTGCACAATCTTGTTATCTCTTTCTCAAACAAAAATTATATCAGATTAGGAGGCAGTGACAACAGGAGTACACAAAACAGAATTGAGTCAAAAAGGGATACAGAGGTACTAGAAAGAAAAAATTATGGCATTAGGAGTTCATCAACCCAGAATAAGGGAAGACCATCAGACCTTAAAGTATAACAAGACAAATAAAATATGCTAAGGAGAATATGAAAAATGTGACTCGAGGGTGCATCACCTAAAGCGTTTCTTAAAGAAATAATAAGAAACTATCCCATCAAAAAAGGCTTTAACAGTACTGCTGCTGAAAAGCTTTAAACACTTTGTTATGTTGTCTTGGAGATTAACTCCAATCAAAACAATGTAACAAACATTACTAAAACAACAGCAAAACAGGGAGTCACACAACAGCAATCTAAAATAGTTAGGCTACACTCTAGCAAAAGGCAAGGAGTGGAAATGAATACAACCTATCAACATTCCTATGAATTCTTCTTTTTCTTCCTTTCTGCTTAAATAATAGACCAGTAATGGCAGGAGAACAAATGTGTACAATTCCTATTAATAAATTTATTCTAGAAACTCTAATAAAGTCTCCTGCTAGTAAAAAATAGATTCATATTAAAAATTCAAATACAAATAGTGTGGACAAAAAAACCTAACAAGGTTAAGACTGATAGGACAGGTAGAATACTAAGGTTCATGAGCTTCAATGGCACATGACTTCTACTCCTGTACAATAGTCAGTGTGTGGCATAGGACATAGCCAGTGTGTAACAGAACCACGACACTATCATTAGCCCAAGGGATGTAAAGTTCTAACCTTCTTTTGAATAATTGGTAATTATAAGGAAAAAATAAATGAAAAGAGATCATATGAATTAGAAAAAAGCATTAACAGGTCTGGAAATGACTTTTTTCTTGCAGTCTGGTGACAGAACTAGGAAAATATCTGTCAAGATGCTCATCATGTGTTTTACAGCTATTAACTAACTTCTAAAACAAACTACTGAAAAATTAATTAGTTACAATTTTACCAATGTCCTGCACAGGCAAAATTGCAGCTCTTAAAGGCTGCAAAACTATTTTTGGCATCAGAAACTTATTTATACACTTATTTATTAATACAAATTGAAAGCTAAAAAAAATGCTTTTAAGATGTATCAGATTAGGCTGTTAAATCTCAGCAGATTTACCTCAGCAAATTTTGTTTCCAATTCAAAATTACGTTCTTCTACTTGCTTCACAGTACTCCTTAAATGTTCATACATTCGTTGTGAATGTTCTGCTCTCTGTCTTTCATTTAGTTCCTTCATTTCCAACATTGTGATTTTCTTAGAAATGGACAAAATCTCACTGTTGGTTATTGCTTTTGTGGCTTTGTCCATTGCACTGTCATCCCCTACAAGAAAAAATACTTAAAATTAGGAAATACACAAGCTGATTCAACTATGAAAATTATTTCCACCATGAAACTGAACGTAAGTTTTGCTTTATAGGTGTCACATAAACTTTATCATAACATCTATATTATTGTTTTTAAACTGGAGGTATGGTTATCTTGCCTTATTACAGGTTTGAAAGGTATGTAATTTGAATAACATATTACTATCAATTATGAATGCACATATCTGCAACCATGGTTATTGAGACTGGTAACTATTTTCAGTGTAACCTTTCACTTTGTCCTTATTATACCTGGTCAAGCTTCAGGAAATTTAAAGTCTGTAAGAGAAACAGGGGTGAGTGAGTTCTTCTTGAGTAACAGGAATGTACACTATGCAAAGAAACCCCAGCTATCAAGAAAGAATACTTTGCTACAAAGCATGAAACCAGCAAAAAGAAATCACTTTCTTGACAACCTCTGAAGCACTAGGACTGGGAATCAAGTTAGAATACATTATGAAAAACCAATTCACATGACGTTACTTTAAAAGCTTTTAAACCCTTGACCCAGTAGTCCAAGAAAAGTCAAAGTGGAAGAGTTTCCAGAGAAAAATAACAAACTTGGTTTTAGTCAATTGAAGCATATGAACAAAAATATTCAGCACAAAAATTAGGATCGTTACTGAAACACATAAAATAGTTTTGATTCTTATGATTTTGGTTATTTTAAGACATAAACTTTAAAATATTTTTAAGTATTACTTTTATACAGAATATACCATTTGGTGCTTAATGTTGCAATATAACTTTTATACTTGCCCAGTTTAGTCATCTGTTCCCAAGCCTGTTCTACAGTATGAAGTTTCTCTTTTGTGATCTCCAGCTCCTTATTCAATGAATTTATCTGTGCTTTCAAAGATTCATTCTCACGCTGTAAGACAGAAAAGTTGCAACATAACAGCAAACTATTTACTTGTAGCAGATTTCATATTTAGTACCTATGAAAACTTTCAGATTAACAGACTTCACCTATGTGTGACCCATAACCTACATGAGCAACAGAAGAGAATATGTTTCCTCCTAAGTGTAAAAGTTCCTCCTTTGTCCTCTGTATCTTACTATCACAGCCAGTGATACTGTGAATATTTATGACCAGCAGCTGTGATTCCTACAGTGTCTAGAATTAGATGAGAACATCTTTCTTTGTCATACTAAGCACCTCATAAACAGCAGGGAAACAAGTACTTATATTTCATCCCACACAGAGTACTTCATCTTGCACGTAAATCCCTATTTGAGACAGACCATACATTTCTTTTAGTTCTGTTAGTCATCTAATATGATGCCAAATGTTACTTTTGTAAACGTTCCTTCACTCTTCCAAATACAAATATAAATTTCCACACTAACCAATAAAACAAACTGAATGCTTCATATTAATCTGCAATTTTTAGTTTTCTGGACACATTTTCAGTTGATAAATGGTACTCTAGCTCTATGAAGTTGCTGAAATAGGCAATGCAAGTTTTCAAACACATAAAATTCCATAAAATAGATGTAAGCATCATTCCTTCTTTACCACCCATGAAAAGTGTGAGATAGTAATGGATATTTGAAGCCAACTTCACAGCTCTTGAGAATAAACACCCTTCTACTTCAGAATAAAAGTTCACAGGAAGAGTTAAATATTTGCAGTCCCTGCAACATTTTGCAAATACCTTATGAACAATCTTTGTGGTTTTTGGGTTCTTTTATGGAAGCAAAATTCCAAAGCTTTACCGTTTTTGGAACTAAACATTTCATTTCTGTGAAAGCTGGGAATTAGTAAGAGAACATACGACCTCCAAAACTGAAGATGATAGCAAATATTCCTTCTACCAGCCTTGTTTTAGTAATCAATGAACTAAAAATAACTTCTGAAGGAACATGTCCAAAGTTCAATTTAAAGAGCAAACAAACAAAAACCCAAAGAACCAAAACAAAATGCTTTTCCGTATGCCCACTGAATTAAAATCTAGAATTCTGTGTCACAACAGAATACCAGGAAAGCAAATTAAAATTCAACAGCAACAGGGACACTGGCTCAAGCATTTCATACCCAGTATTAAACTTCTAACCAGCAATTTCAGTGCTGGAACTTCTGTTCTATCATTCTTTTAAGTGAGAAGAAAAAGTAAAGCAGGATGAATATATAATAATCTATTTCCCTTAGGGTTAAAACATAACATAAATTACCTCCATGTGTTCCATGTTTGTTGTCCGTTGGACAAGCAAATTATCTTTTTGTAACATCTCTCTGTATTTAGCAGTTAATGCATTGTACTGCTTATTGGCCACTTCTAGCTCAGACAATGGCACACTACCATCCAGTACTTTCTGCAGAGCTGCAATCTTAAAGCAAGCCATTTCCTATGAAGATAAACAACACAATAGGTTACTAAAGTCAGACAGAAATTTAAATATAAAATTACTCTGCATAAAAAGAGTAATACTTAATATAGTGCTTTAGATATTGGTTTGTTTTTCCAAATTACTGTTCACCTTTAAAAATCACCTGCAATAAACATTGACAAAACTTCTCTGATATTCCAGTTCAGTGGGTCATTTTATCAATAGTTGCCTCTCAAGGCACTGTCAAAACATATTTTATAAAACTAAGGCAGGCCCTAGCAACCTGCAACGCCAGAAGGTAAGATGTGGTTTCATATAATGATCACAGAATCACAGAACGGTTTGGGTTGGAAAGGGCACTTTGAAGATCATTTAGTTCCAAACCACCCTGCCATGGGCAGGGACACCTTCCACTAGACCAAATTGTTCAGACCCCTGCCCCTGAACACTTCCAGGGACAGGGCATCCACAACTTCTCTGGGCAACCTGTGCCAATGTCTCACCACCCTTAAAGCAAAAAATTTCTTCCTAATATCCAATCTAAATCTATTCTCTTTCAGTTTGAAGTCCTTCCCCCTTGTCCTGTCACTACATCCCCTTGTCAAAAGTCTCTCTCTGTACTTCTTGTAGGCTCCTACCAGATACTGGAAGGACAGAACTAGGTCACCCCAAAAGCTTCCTCTTTTCCAGTCTGAACAATCCCAGTTCTCTCAGTCTTTCCTCATAGCAGCCACAGTGCTTTAGATGCAGCCCAGGACATGTTTGGCTCTCTGGGCTGTGAGTGCACATGGCTGGATCATGGCCAGCTTCTCACCTGCCTGCACCCCCAAATCCTCCTCAGCAGGGCTGCTCTCCATCTGTTCATCCTCCAGTCTGGATTGGTACCAGGGGCTGCCCTGAGCCATGTGCATCACCTTGCACTTGGGTCTTGTAAAACTGCATGAGATTCCCACTGACCCACTTCTTGAACTCATCCAGGTCACAGTGCTTATTTAAATACAAAGAATATTTCTACAAGATTTATAACAGCAATTAGCAAGCTTTTGGTAATGCATTCAAGAAACTAGTACTAACTCTATTTAAAAACAAAGGGTATTTCTTTCCAAATTGTAAAAATAAAAATTTGTGCTATTACTACTATAAACTATACCTTGAATCGTTGCAAGTTTCCAATCTTCCCTGTCACTGCATTCTCCATATGTGTTATTTCACCCTTTAGTTTCTCATTTTCTTTTCTGAGGTGCCGTTCCATTTCAAGTAAAGTGGTACACTGCCTTGTTAGTGATCTTTCATTAACTCGTAAAACAGTTATTTTTCTATTATTTTCAGCAAGTACTTTCTTTGTTTCATCAGGATCCATCTGAAGTGCATCGAGTAAATTCTGTAAAACATTTTTTAACAAGAACCTTGTTCAGAAATATGGTAAAGCACAACTATATACACAAGTTTTCTTGTATATTTTTTAATCTAAGTGGAAAAATTCCATTTATTATTCTGATTTCTTTTTGCTAATAAAAGATATACACACACTCAACATATGCCCAAGCATACAATTGTAAAAGAAAAAGATGAATCTCCAAAACCAGAAGCTAAGTACATTTGACTGACTAACTGGAATTTTAATTAATGCTGACATTTTCAAAATTTATAACAAGAGTGGTTCTCTGCATTCCCTGTCATCAGTCTTGCCATTTATACTAGAATTAAAAAAATGAATTGGAACCAAAGTCCTGTGATTCCAAACAAACCCTAATAATGTCCTACTTTGAAGACCAAACCTACATTTGTAAAGTGATGTCAGGATCCCTCCTACGTACCACTTGTGTGTTAGTGTGCACACATGTGTTTGCATGCAAGTATAAATCCCAGGTGGGGCAGCAATGGGGAGAGCAAACTACAGCAACTCAGGTCACAGAAGTCATGTGAGCTTTAGCTCTGTGGTCACACACAACAGCTTGCCAAGGAGACAGGTAATAGAAATTGGAGCTGTTAGAAATCACCTGTCTAAACATTCACAGTTACTTTCAACAGCCTATGATATCCTTGCTCTGTGTCTGCTTCTCTAAAAGGACATGTATGGCCAATATGCCTTTGGTTAAATTCTGCAAAGTTTGGTGCCCAAAGACAACTGTAGACATCTAAAATTGCGCTATGTCTCTGATTAGACACCTGCATGAATTCCAGGAACTTCTAAATACCACCAACACTTTTCAGTTTTCTTAATGAATTCAGACTTGGTGGAAGTAAATTGAAATAGAAAGATGAATTCTGTTTCCTGTTTTTCTGAAACACCGATTCATTTACATTAACAGTTACATTTAATAAGATGCAATTAAAAGCAATAACCTTAGCTCTTAGTATAAACTAATGTGTTTTCCAAGGGGTTGTTTGCATGCTCCTCCTCCCAATCAAACAGCCTGGGTAACAACCATGGTTAAGAGAGCAGTGTGAGTGTAAATAGTGTGTGTGAACAGAACACGCGACACTGCCTTAGAAGGCATTTGCTCAAAACTGATAATCTTAAAGATCACCATTAATCAGACTGAATAGTAACCATAAAATTAGACACTTGAAATAAAGAAGTTGTCAGCTTGAAAACTGGTATTAACTGGTATTATAAAAGCTTTTAACAGCAGGGGCAGAAAGGGTTATAATGCAGCACTCATAACTAGCTCAGCTTCAGAGACTTCTCCACTGCATCTTCTGTGCATTTGTGAGCAATTCTTCCCTGCTGGACATCTCACTTCAGCACTCTAGGTAATGGTCTGGAGGTACCAAGTGCAACAATTAGGGGTCCACACCCCAGGTGTGTGATGTGACCTCCTGGGATGGTTTTTCCCCAGTGCAGGGGTTAGAAGCCTGCAGGAAAGCCAACAGGCACACACTACACTGGAGCACTCCCACACATACACAGCATCCTGGGGCATGCACAAGAGGTGTGTGTACACATTCTCCCCATCTAACAAACCAGAGTAGTGTATTAAAACCTCTGTTCTACGTCCTAAAATCCTTTTGAAAAATGAAAGCAACAAAATTACTTACAGAATATGCTTTTATTTTCATAGCATCGTGTTCTTTTTGCTCTTCTAGCTTTTTCATTTCCTCTTTAATATTTTCTGATTCTTTCTGCCAGCTTTCCTTTTGACTAAAACAATAAGGAATTTTCATTTATTATGATGGAAGACTTGATCATTTTAAAACTGTAACTTCAACAGCAACTCTGAAATATTGCAAACCAAGATACTTACTTTTAGCAGTAATATAATTTGAAAAGCACATGATGAATTGCAGATGGATTACTGAAAAACAATACCCTCTGTTTAGGCTAAAGCTTCTTAAATGATGAAAATAATTCTTCAGTGTCTTATCTTTCTTCAAAAGTATTATTATAACACAGAGATATATATGCCTTACTTTCCTACTTTTTTGCCTGCAAATCTTTCCTTCCATTACATTTATTTTTATTTCAGATGCATAAAGGACAAAACTGCCCACTCTTGTTTTGTTATTTCAGTGAAAAACACATCAAAAATATAAAAAGATTCAGCTCACATAGCTTCACTTTGGTCCAAACTACTCTCCTCTATCCTTTTTTATTTATTTATTGGGGAAAAAAAAAAGACTATGAACTTTCATTCAGGCCTAATAAGGAAGTTCCTATAGACTGGATGCCATAGTTTAGGTTGATTTAAACAGTGGTTAATCAAGGGTACTTTAGAAGTGGTATTATCTCTTCAAAGAAGGTATCTTAGCTTCTTACATAATGGAGTAAAATGGAGAATGAAAGAAAATTCTTTGAAAGTGACTTTTAATGGGATGCCAAGTCAAAGAATCTTCTCCCGTGACTTCAATCTGTACCAGGTTTAGAGGAAGGAGCCTCAAATCATCATTTTATCCCTGTCATTGGAGATATCTCACCTAGTAGTAAATGAGGCTTTCAATAAAAAAGCTGTTTCTTTAAAAAGAGATAACATTGTCTGGTAATCTTCACTGATTCAAAGAACAAAGGTTTCTGAAAGGTTAAACTCTTTTTCCAGAAGCCACCCAGTTGACTACTCATTCCAATCCAAAGACAGAGTATTCAACTAACAGTTTGTTAATTGAAAAATCCAAATCATCCTATTTATCCCTATCCTCCTAAGAGATGAAAATACTTTTTTTTATTTTTTTGACCGTAAGAATAATTTTAGAGAATTTAGGTTCACTGAAGCACATAAAAGAATTAAGAGTCTGAAAGAAAACAAACCACTAAATCCTGACAACCTGAAATTTGCAGAGATCTCTGCCTGTAGCTGGACAGCGGTTTACTTTTTCCCTCCCCTCCTCTCCACTTACAAAAAGCTATTAGAATCCGTATTTGAAAGCAAAAGAAAATGAGGCTGAAGAGTCCACCACATCAGGTTCTAATAAAATGCAAGACATCAGATGCAGAATGCACAATGAAATCCTCATGATAAAATACACAACAGGGCAAAAGTCCAGCAGAAAATGGTTTTGTAGGAGTTGTACGAATTTTTACAGGACAAAAGAAAATGTATAGAGTCCATATCCAAACATGGCAGCACTTATGACATTAACCAAAATACAACTTCAACACAGCAGCAAATCTTGTTTCAAGAGTGTTAAATATTTAGGTAATTGAACTTCCATAATTCAGAAAAAAGAGCAATACCTTTGATATTCTTTATACAGCAAACCTTGTTGATGACGAATTACTGCAAACTTTCGCTTGTAGTCTTCTACTGCCTCTTCTAATTGTTTAAGTAACTTTTCTTTGTTTTCCAGTTCCTAATTGTTATTTTCAAAATAAAAATAAAGAAATTATTAATATAGGTTTTAAACACAAAACTATCAATCTAATCAAAATGGCAGTCCTTTGTGTTTTCATGATAGATGCTTCTGTCATGAACTATGTGAGCTACGGATATGAAACATGTATTTTCTTTAGAAGCAACACATGAAAAATATCCAGTGAGCTTCGGCACTCACATTAACAGGCGTGAAATAGAGCACTGCACGTTACAGTCCTTCAAGTTCAAAACACCATGACCTGTTGCTAGCTCACAAAGACTAACTGAATGTCTAACTGGGAAGTGGCATTTTCTTCTCATTTTCCCAAATACTCTTCTACTTCACAAGCATATAGAGTTGAAAAAAAATTCTCTAATGAAAAAAAGAAATTATGAAAGACAGAAAAAGATAACTTAATAATAATAAAAAGGTAACTTTTTTTTACTCCAATTCTGAAATAGTCAATTCTTCATTACTATAATCCTGTTTACTACACTTCCCATGGAAATCACTAAAATCTGTTTCAATGTATTTATGCCTCTATTTACAATTGTTGATGTATTTTTGACAAATAATGGAATGAAAATTCATATAGTAAATTAATAGAGACCTTGGCTCTATAGGGAAAAACTGTTCAAGTAGGATTTGCACATGCAGACTCAGGTGTGGAATCCAGACAGCAGTAAGAGAGAATTTCTCATAGAAAGAGTGCAACTGTGGAAGTAGAAGGAAGAGTGGGCAAATATTTAGATCAAAATTCAGATTTAAAACAAAAAAAAAAACCGGATTGCTGTTCCAAAAGTTAGTTAACCATTACCTTTCAGGCTTCAGCACAGCAAAATACTTATAGCTTTAAATTACAGAAGAGCCCAAAGAGTTTAGTAGATGTTAGAATACCAAAATAATTTTGGAGAGATCTCTTGTGTCCATACACAACACACTACAAGATTTTGGAGGAATTAGATACATGTTAAGAATACTCTTTATTTCAAGGCATATTTGAGTTACCTGTGTAAGATATATTAAATATTCATTCAGAGAGTTAATAGTATTAACACTTGAAGGAGCCATTCCTTCTGGAAGATTCACTGTTTGGAAGACAACATTAGCACCTTCTGACTGATGTAGTAAGCAAATTTCATTTTTCATTTGTTCAATCTAAAGAAAGGACACAAAACCATTAAGAAGTAGCTCTTGCTATTAGATTTAAAAACAAATTATGAAAAATATATTGCTACATCAGTTGTGATTAATAACCTAATTAATTTTCACTTATCTTCTAAACATTCTAATACTCCTGAAAATAAGCTTTTAAATGTGCTATGATTTCATAAATCCTTAAAAGCATAATAAATTCATCCAAATTTATCAAATTACCCCAGCAATCAGGGTAACTATACATACCACCACAGTTTTATTCCCAGTTGTTTAAAATACAGTGCATTCTACTCCTTTAATAAGATTAAGTTTTGGAAAGAATTATTGCAGTGGTTATTTGACAGTTTTTTCTAAACCAATCTTTCCCTTTTCATTTAATTTAAAAGTTCTCTGGTTCTCTAACAGTATGTAAAAAAAAATTCTAGAAGATTAGTTTCTGGCAAATCTTTTTGCATCACCAAAGCTGCCAGAAAAAGCAAATTTAAATTTGGCTTCTGGTAAGACAATAATCCATTCCTCATTCCTTCCCTAGAAGAAGCAAACTACACAATGAACTGTATAACTTAAAACAAGATATAGGACTTTGGAGAACAATTCTTCCTTTCAAACACTTAATTTCTGTTCCATATTTATAAATAAAAAATGCAAGACTCCTGGTTGTTTTGAAGAAATAGATCTGTGAGCTTTTTTGGGCACAGCTCTCCCCAGAAGACAGGCATGCTTGGTGTTTAACATGAGAATATTCCAAGGATAAAGTAACATTAAGAAGAGTAAGATCCAAACTTAAAATGGAATTAATAAGTCCACTATTGTACAATTACACTGTTTACATAAGCTAAATTCAGTGTCTTATAGATTGTGTGGACTGTTCCAAATTATCAGAAGAGTCATTTTGAAGTACAAAATAAATTATATAAAATAAATTAAATACCTTTTCATTGGCACTTGCCAGCTGATTAGACAAATTTGTTGCCTCCTTTTGAGTCTCTTTTAGCTCCTGTCTCAATTCCTCATTTCGTCCTGTAAGCTGGTCAACCTGAGCTTTCAAGTGCACACTAGCATCAAAAATCCCCTCTGAATTCTTTGACTCCATTGCCTAATGCAGTAAACATTTAATTAACAAAACAAAGAAGAAGTGTAGAAAAGCTTTAACTTTTTTCAGCGTAAACTGGAGCCCTTAAGTTCAGACTGCATGAAATTGGCAAAAAGCATGACATCTTAATATTGTAACATCTATTTAACAGTTTCCTGATGGTATATTTGCATAGACTATGACTTACATGGTTACACTTTCCTGGAAAACCCCTAGTTTTTTGTAAGACGTTTGGATAAAGAGTTTTTTAAAAACATTTCCTGCAAGTTCCATAGAGATAAAAGACAGGCACTTGAACCTTTAGCAAAACTTTATGAATGGGACAACTAACTTGCCAAGGACAATTTTATAATAACCAGTTGAAGCTAGGGACTTTTTTAATTTTATTGGCAATCCCTTCTCCTGTACATTTCAATTTACCTTTTTAAAGAGGAATCGCACTAAGAAAGCATATGTACAAAGAAACCACTATTAAATTATACATTAAACTAATAACTGAGGAGGACAAAAATACCCCGTAATTTCTATAAAGCTAAATAATAGTTTAAAAAGCAAGCTTACATGAACTAAACGATCCAGACTAGGGATTATTAAGGCTGTTTCTCCTCCCTTCATACTAGAATCCTTCTGTATTTCCTTGATGGCTTGCAATATTTCTTTCATTCCTTGTTCAAGTTGTTTATTCTCTTCTGATAACTCTTTTACTGTAATAAAGTTGTAAATATGTTTAAAAGCACTGAAAAAAAATGAGTTAAAGTTTCCTAGGGCATTTCATCATGATACTTGCTGATGTGATAAATTAAAAGAATGTACATACATAGGCATAACCAATTATGAAATTAAAATCAGAGCTGCTAGGAATGTCTGGGAGGTGTATCTTACTGATGAAACATCAAGAAAAAGGAATAATTAAATGCTTCATGGGAATGCAATTGACTTCACTGAACCTTCCAGTCTTCAATGTTTACTTCACTTTAAACTTCTGTAGTAGCCTGACTTTTACTAGCCCAGAAACATGGCTATCTTGGA
This sequence comes from Rhipidura dahli, assembly GCA_013399225.1. Classification (NCBI taxonomy): domain Eukaryota; kingdom Metazoa; phylum Chordata; class Aves; order Passeriformes; family Rhipiduridae; genus Rhipidura; species Rhipidura dahli. The sequence continues at coordinate 373,202 of VXAC01003492.1, forward strand.
AATGTCTGGGTATACCAATGAAGGAATTGCCTGAATTCCTTCTACAGACTGAGAAAAAAAGAGCATTTAAATTATGTGGCTGTCAGGGACTCTCAAGACCCCTACCATCAATAGTTTCCCAATGAAACTCTGATTTCCGGCACAAAGCAAATAGTCTGAAAACTTCAAAAAAACGAGAAAACCTGTCAGGACATACTCTGCATTCAACCAATATGGCTCATCATCCTGAACACCCAGGAGAGAACTGCAACAATTTGAGCAGTTTCACCAAGTCTATTTTGAAAAGTCAGAAAGAATTTTAAGAATTCACATTTTCTGGGGGAAAAAAAAATCAATTTCTTGTCCAGAGAATCTAGAATTATTTTTCTTTCGGAGTTTTCAAGCAGTGCACCTCAGCAAACATGCATAAGTAAGCAGTGAGTGGCTCTAATTCCCCAACACTTCCTTTGAGCCAGAAAAGCTCTACAATTAAACAAGTTGTATAATTGTTACAATTGGGATTACTCCCACACTTAGCCCTTACTGGGTCTGAATCAAGAAGGAAAAACATGAGATATAATAGTTTAATGTATTCAGTGTGAATACACTATGTCTCATGTACTATCACTGATTTAGTAATACTATATATACATATTTACACACACATGCAAAGATATATACACTAATATAAACATAAGATTTTTTTTACAAGTCAGATATTTATGATCACAGCTATAGAAAGAGAACAACTAAATAAGCTAACTATCTACAGGTAGCTCATAATATTCCCTAGTTTTAAAACAGGTTGCAACTCACATTTAGATTGAAATTTGGCCATTACAGTCCTGTTCTTCTCCAAATCTCTCTCTCTCTCACGTAACTCAGTTGCAAGATACTCATTCTAAAGAAAAAAACATAAAGTTTCTCCTAGACAAAAAAATACACAGAATCTAGTTTTAGCAATTTAATATTTTAGCCACAGACTTTTTCAAATCTGAAGTATGCATTCATGAAAATTTCTCAGTCCACATATTGATTTCTTGCCTAAATAGGAACAGAAATGGATTCACTGGAATAATTGCATGACGTGTACCCATACAATACTGTCCATAGCAAAATATGTACTCTTGGGTCATGAAGCAGCAGGAATAGTGGTCTGGTACACACCAAAAGTCTGTGAGGCTGTGTAAGTTGTTGCTCTGATATGAAAACACTAAGAGCTTCAAAGTTACATTTGTGCTTAGTTGCCACTCTATCACGTTTAGAACCTAAACGAACTGAAAAAGTGCTTCTGTTTTTTTCCAAGTGATCTGAATTCTCATGTATGCCAGAAGTTCTTCTAAGTAGATTTCCCACAGCCTTTCTGTTTTCAGCTATACTCTTCTCTGACTTAAGAATTTGAACTGGTGCTACTCTATCTCCAGGTGTGTTTCTCCATTCCATGTTACATGAGCTGCTAAGCTGTATTTACAAAACATATAGAATATTTACTAGTCTTCTAGAAAGTACTGCAAATTGTTCATTTTGGGATTTTTTAAAAGCAGTAAATAAAAGCCCCTAGATAAATATTTTAACAAATATTTACAAAATACAGTTTTTTAATTTTTGGAAGAGAAATACAAGAAATGCTCATAAACTTGCTTTATGAACCAACCTTTGCTTTTACTTCAGCAATGTCATCTCTGCTCAAGAAATCCAACTTCCTCATATTCTCTCCCTTCTCTTCAGTAACGCTATCAGTCATCTGCATACTATCAGCATCCAATCCTAAAGTGCAAGTAGATGTACAAGTAATAAATTATTATGAAATTTTAATTGGTCTCCAAGCTGAAGAATAGATTCCATTTATTATATCTGAGTTCTAGTTTTCTACCTTTCCATCTGAGCACATTATGCTATCCTGGGTAGCATGGAATTGAAATTCTAAGAATTTTGAAACACATTAATTAAGTAGATTTACTGGCAATTTTGAGGAGATCATCCTGCACTCATTGCAAAGCAATGACAGAAATAATGTGATGCATTACAAGTCATCACAACTCAAAAATATACTGGGCTGTAAGACTAGGAAACCCAAACCACTCATCTCTTCCTACAGATTCAACGCAAGGTATTTAGCCTTCTAATTTAAACAAATTATTAAATATAACACAGCTACTTCAAGTACAAACACAATATTTATACTTAAGTATAAACAGAGTAAGTTCTGTTTATAAGTATAAACAGAATGCTTTTGAAAGGACAGTTTAGAATAAAAACATCCCACCTGTTGTTGCTACTCTTCTTCCTTTCTCCTGAGCCAACTTACGAATGTGTTTTTTCAGTTCAATCCTTTCCTCTTCTAGTCTTTCGATCTGCATATTATTATTCAAAGATCAGTATTGCATTTTGTTCAAATGCATTTTTATTACATAGCTCTTACACAAAAATAGCATTTATCACTCACCTCTTGCAAAAGGATCTGGTTTTCAGCTCTATATTGCTGCTGCTTCAGTGTTTTGCTGTTTCTGAATTCACTTAAATCAATCATTGTCTTTGGATCAAGACCTAAAACAAGGTATATTACAATTATTCATTAAGGAGGAACATTAATTAGTTAATGTTAGTTAGGCAATTTATGTAAGAACTAGACAAGTAGAGATAAAAAAATAGTTTGTTGATAGTTGAATATATTTCAACTATCTATAAAAATATATAACTATCTATATAACATATATACACATCTTACACTCCATGTATTAAAATGAGAAGAAAGCTTAATTTTACCTCAGTTACTCAAAACCCAAAGTGCAATAAAGTGGCACCTCAAATGAGCCTTATTTACATTTAAATGCTATTTAAAAATAAGCCTGCTGAAGTTTTCTCTGTTTTTCATCTACCATTATAACTTCAGGATGCTGTGGTTTCCAAATACCATATTATGAAGTTTATTACGCACTGTGTGGTCAAAGAGGAATCAAAACCAAAAAAGCGTAGAGAACCTATTCTCCTACTTTCTTCAGTCAGAGGAACCTGTAAGCCAAGTTCATTTATGCAATTTTCCAAATTAATTAAAACTACTTGGAAATACTAGCAGAATATAACAAATTATTTCCAGTGACTTGGTATTGAAAAAAATTATATTATAAAATCTTATTTCAATTTTTACACAACAAATAATTGAACATGCACTGGATACAGCATACCTAAGCGTTCTCTGAGTTCTTCATTTTCATCGAGCAAGTCATTTATTTTAAGTTCAAGTTTATTGACTTCCTTAATTAATGACTCAATCTCATGTTCTCGTATTTTGACTTGCTTTCGTAAATCTTTGATTTCAGCAACAGCTTCTTCCAAACCGTATATTCCCTGTAAAAACCCCACATGGGAAGTAAGAACAAAACAACCAATAGAAGACTTACTAAAATAGATTATGAATCTTTTTTTCATCATTACACAGACAAGAAAAACGTTTTTCAACCTCTATCACTCTTCTGCACTATGCTTAGTGAAAAAAGTTACCGAATACAAAGAAGAGGCTATAAATCTGTCCTTGAATACAAAGGAGTCTACATATATTAAAAGTGAGTCCTCCGACTACATGATCCTTTGAAGAATCCTATCTTGAATGTTCAATTACTGTTCAGCAGGGAAGGGAAGAGGAAGGGAATACCATCAAAGTAATTTATTTAATTTTTAATTAGAACAATTAAATAAATATGGAAGGACAAAATGCTCTCCTAAAAATAAAATGAATACCCTCTCCATTCTGACAAACTGTTTACCAGTTCATAGTCTCTCATTCTTTTCAAAGTCTCAACAAGTTCCTTGTCCTTTTCTCTGGCATGTGCTTCAGCCAATTCTGCTGATTTTTCAGCCTCCATAGTTCTCTCTTCCAGCATTTTTAACTTTTCTTGCAAATCCCCAATTTGATTCTGTGGAGCAAGGGATGAGTGGCCTGGAAAGAAAAACCTTGATGTTTACAATTCAACTCGGAATTCTTGCAATCTGCCATTAATCAAGACAGAAACACTTCAGAAAACACTATGAAGGACATCTTCATTTCCTGCTCTTTTTAATTAGGAAATTACAAGACACTACATATAAGAGGTTGGGTTTTCTTTTCCCCCAACAGGTCCTTCAAACAGTATTTATCATAAGTGAGGGGACAGAAGGGAAATCAGAATTTATTTGGAATTGCACTCCTTTTCAATTCTCAATGGAGCTGAGACCTTATATGTTATGCTCTAGCTTTTACAGAACAGGTATAATTGTATTACCCATAAAACCCACTGAGGTAAACTAGATAAATGTAAACTTCATTAATGTTACTAAAACAAAATTAAGAAAATAGATTGGAGACCAAAATTGCTCAAATACTGCAATTATTTTTTTTCCTAAAAAATAAAGAATGCACAGTAAATTTGTGTTTTCTGATTTTCCTAATTTGACATGAATACAAAATAGTCATGTTACCTTTACCTTTCTGGAGATCATCTTTTAATTTCTCGATAACAAATGCATTTTTCTCCATTTCTTTGGTATACTGTTCAACTTGCTCAGTAAGCAATCTTATCTGAGCATCTCGCTCTTGCACACCCTACACATGCAAAAAAAAAAAGGAAACTCCATTAAAGGATCCTTCTTTACTTCTTTACTAACAGGCAAACTACCAATACAGAACACCACATGGGAAATGAAGAAATTACACGTAGCTAATACAACACAATTTACAGAACATCAAATATACTATACTTACAACAGAGAGTTCAGATATTATCTAGAAGTTTGGTATATAAATGCAAAGCAGAAAAAATAAGAAAGTAAAAATAAAGTACTCAAACAGAAAAAAAAGCAGCATTTTAGTACAATGATTTTAAACAGAAACAGTACTCTCAGTTTGCCAGTGTTAGATGAAAAGTTTCAGATGATACTGTGGAACTGACTTCTACTTATACTATGCTATTTCTGTACTTGTACATGAACTTTAGAAACAACACAGAAAGCTTAATGTTGTTTTTTGTGATGAATAGAAACGTTGTAAAAGATGAAAAAAAATATTTTTAAAAAGTTACAGGCATTAATAATAATAAAATATAAAATAATAATAAAATGTAATAACAAAAATGTAAAAATCAAGGTCCCTACTTTATACCCATGTTCTGAAAAACATCTTTCAGGACTGCTTAGAAATATAACCACATTTTGAATCTAAAAGTACAGAACTTAGCAAAGTTGTAAAAACCTAAATATAACCCTTTAAAATATAAACATACATTGAAGGATAGCAAGGTCAGTCTATTTTGAGTAAAAACCTGAGCAGTAACTTGATTTAGTTTTTAAATGTCTGCTTAAAATACAGCTTAATTGCACAAAACATTTCAAAATGCCATGCTAGTAATGCCCCCTCCCTCCCCTCACCCCCCAAAAACGCAATCTCTATGTCCAGCTATTCAGCTAAAAGCAAACAACTGCTTATCAAAGTTACTTTCAGCTGCTTTCCTCTTCTGATACCCAAGGCTGATTAGTACTCGAGGTTTTTTTTTTGAGAAGCTATCTGTCACTAGGTTTGGAAGACTGCATAAATATATCTCACCACACTGCTCAGTCTACAAGTACCCAAAATGTAACATAAATGTCATTACACATTTACTTGAAAAACTTACAGCAAGGCAGAAAATCATCCTGGAATTGGAGAGTATGCTTTCCATAATGATTATTTCAGGATTCCTAATGAACCACATTATTTTGGGGGGATGGGGAGGGGGTTATGTTTTTTAAGAAAGCGCAGACATTCAAGATCATTCAGAACTATGGAATTTTCCGTGAATATGAGAGATACAAAAATTCAGCTAGCTCCATCATACAATGAACCACAGAGTTAATCAGATGAGACAAATGAACACAGAAGATTAAGTACTAGGTAAGATTGCTCCTTAACTAACAAATGAAGTGCCCACAAACTAAGCTGTATTTTAGAAACAGTACATAATAGCTAGAAAAGATAAATATGAAAGTAACTGAACCAACATACACAGACACATGCATGCACACATAAAAGTTTCCTTTGTACATTGTCTATTAACCTAACTTTACAGTGGAATGAATCGACCTGTCTCATAATTCTCAAACTTTTTGTATTTGCGAACTACGAAAGACTAAACACGTATTTGGTCATTAGCAAATTTAGCGGATGGTGATTTCTGTGTGTGCAATGTCTCACATGGACTGTACCTGCTGAAGGGACAGTATACTGTTTCTGTCTACATCAAGTTGGACCATTTTCATTTTCTCTTCCAAGTTAAACAACATTTGCTGATACTCTAGAAGTTCATCATCTTTTGAAGCTAAGATTTTCTGAAAAGAAGATAAAAGACCATCAGAGCACCTGAAGTAATTTCTAGAAATGATTTTTAAAGTACTAAAAAATACCTTCCATTCTTCAACTTTTGCATTTACAGCTGCCATGAGTGGATCGTCTTCCTCATTCTTCGCTTTCAGCTGGTCTGAGAGATCCTGAACCTAGACATGCCATTTGGATGAACATCACATTACAAAAAGGTTTGGACTTAACCACTGTTTATGTACAAACACACTACATCAAGCACACAACATTTAACAGATTAGTACTACAGCAGCAAGGGAATGACTTTTGAGTACAATGCATGCCTAACATTTTAAACAAAAAAAATGTTTGTGATCTGCAGTCAAATTTCAAAATCTGTACCACATTCAAAGATCACACTACTTTTAAAGAGCATTACTTTAGAGGAGTGTGTGGTTTTAACTGAATAGACAGAAAGTTTTAACTTAATATATTTATAAAGCTAAAATAGGAAAACAAAGTAGAAACCTAAAAATAAGTTATACTAAATAATGAGTCAGTTCTTACTTGAAATTTGTACCGATCTTTCTCTTTTCTTAATTCATCCATAATAATATCCGATTGTTGCACAATTAGTTTCATTTTGCTATATTCATCAGTCATCTTCTCCATTTCTTCCACTGATTCCTCAAGATTTTTTCGCATTTCTTGGTTTTGAATCTCTAACTTCTCATTAGCTTCAGTCAAATTCTGCAAAGATAAAGAAAAAAGTGCTTTTAGAAAGTGCCCATGTTAATACCTGAATAAGAACTTGAAAGTCTTACATGAAATCTGCACAGAATAAAGTATTTCACCTCTAGGTCACCATTTTCAACAAATCCAAACAGCAAATAAAAGATGTATCTCCCCCTGTCAGTAACTTCATTATCTCTGCCAGATTCATAGATACAGACTGCATGCATGACAGAACCATACCATATTATGAATTCCCTTACTCCACATGACTTTATCTGTAAATTGACACAGTGTCATGAAAAACACTACGGTCAGTACAACTCCAGTAGATACCCAATAGAATGAATAGATTTTTACCTGAATTTCATCCAAATACTGGACAAGCTCAGAGCTTCTTTTGGACAACTGTGATGTGTAATCAGAAACCTCTCCTCTTCGTAATGGAATTGTTTCTTTTTGAGAATCTATTTGCCTCTGATAGTCAACTACATCCTGACGCAATTGTTCATTCTGCACAAAAAGCAATCCAAACTTAAATCTATTTCCAAGAGTTGAAGACAAAGTCACTGCATTTCTAACAAGCTAACACAAAGAGCTAAGACACTCAAAATCCATCCAAATATCTAGTCTGTTTTAAAAGTCTTAGAAGCCTCACCTTATTCTTTATGCGCTTTTTCTTCATATTAAAAAGGAGAAAACGTGACCAAGAGAACAAAGCATGAAAAATATAAGTTTTGCTTTAGGAAGATTAAATATTAATCAATATAGAGACAAAATAAAATAGCTTCCTTTATGCCTGTGCATGCATATACACACATACACACACGCAGTGGGATATTTTGACAAATTATTCTCAAGGTTTTACCCCAGGACAATAATTAAACAAATCTGTTTGGCAATAAGATTTAAGAAAAATACTAAAAATTCAAAACCCAAAATCCAGACCAAACTAATGTACTGTAGGATTATGAAAATTGAAATGTACAGAATTCCTGACCTCAAATAACCAAGTTTCATTGGAGCAGATGTACTACATATTTACTTTGCACTACTAAACAGGAAATGTTCCAAAATTAAACATCATACCAAAAATTATAAATGTAGAAAGACAATAATATATTTATAAACAAAGCTAAAAATACAGTTAATGAGCAATAATTTTTGCTAACCTCTCTCCTGAATCTGATGTTTTCATTTTCGGCATCTTCAATTCGAAGAGCAAGCTACAAGACAGAAAACCTTTATTTGTATCACGGACACCACAAAGAACTCCACAAACAAAAAACAACAACAAATGCACCTGTTCCACCAGTGGTTTCATTATTTTTTTTAATTTCAGAGGCTTTTTTGACAACATCAACTTTTCAAACTATTTGATAGAACAGCTTCTAGAGATGACAAGCTCAAGCCCTTCTTACCTGTTCATTCACTTTCTTCTCCTTTTCCAATTCTTTTTCTATATCTGTTAACTGTCTCTCTTTTTGTTCCAATTGTTTTTCCAGTTGGCGGATCTCATCACGCAAAAACCGAGTATCACGACCACCAGCAGATCTTTGTGCCATCTCACAAGCATTAAAATAACATTACAAATATAGTAGATATACAAAGTAGAAAGAACTAAAAACACCAAAGCAGATGCTAAGATTACAATAAATGGGATTTTTCAAGTATAAAAAAGTCAAATAATTATTCACCCAAGACCAGTGCATATTCAAAAAACAATAAAAAGCATTTGTTAAAATGTAGGTCTAGTTCATCACTTTACGAGATTAAATACTAGTCTAAAATCATATAATTACAAAACTCCATCAGAGCATTCTATACACTAACAAAACTTTAAAACGTACCTCTAATTCATTCTGAAGTTTCATCAGCTTTGTTTTAAAATTATTTTCTAGTAAAATAAAACAGATAAAATGAATTACCAAAAAAGGTAAAAAACACATAAAACAACAATGGTAAACCTTAGACTTTAAATATTTGGCTTCATTGAAGCAATTGACTTCAGAGCAGTTGGTATTTTGTCCAGTTCTCTAAATCCAAGAATAGCCACAAAACAACAAAAACCTAAAATACACATTTAACAAATGTTAATTTGTTAGGAGAAGCATAAAAAAGGAACAGCATTTAGGAACAGCATAGAAAAGCTTGCTCACCACATTTGGCTTGTTCTTCCCCAGCTTTTTCAACTTCTTCTAGTGCCAGTTCTATCTCTTGAGTTTTCATCTGAGGAAAGAAGCATAGTTAGCAAAGAAGAAATATTTACTAGTAACATAAATTAAAAGATTGTTCCATAGACCTGATGTTTAAGACATAGTTATTTTGAGAAATTTGTTTGCATTTTCCATCTATATAACTATGTTAGTCCAATTCACTTTCCACTACTAAATTTCAAGAGCTACAAGCAGGTACTCTGGTGCAAGCACACTTTTAGCATATAAATTACCTTAGGAGTAAGCAGTGTTCCAAGAACAAAGGAAAAAGAGAATAATAATGCTTCCATTTAAACAAAAAAATAAACAAATGCATCTGCAGAATTGTAGAAAGCAAGCATTAGTACAAACCTTTAGCAGCGATTGAGTAATTTTGAAAAGGTGTATCAGTTTTTCTGGAATTTCAGTTTTTAAGTCTTTCCCATCAACCTGAGGAAAGAGACAAAAGTGCTTTTACATTAGTATCAATGAAATCCACAAAATAAATATTTCATATATCTGAAGGACCAGAGACAGTTTAGTAAAGAAGGTATAACAAAACCCTCATGCTCCTTTTTTCTCAAGCACCTTGAACATGATATCCAGCAACCTGTCTGCTAGTTCCTCTTGACGAGGCAGAGTATCTGGATCAACTTTCATGAGCTTCTTCCAATCTAAAATGGGTGCCATACTGAAGCAATGATTTTTTTTTCCTGGAACAAAGATTAAAAGAACAGTTATCAGGTATTATCAGTGCATATCAATTTTAGGTCAAATGATTTAATGGAGGCTGGCCACTAAACCACACCAGATGATTCTAACTGTATCCATCTGTAACACTGAGTAACATTCTGTTCACATTTCAATCTATTGCAATTTTGGAGGCTATAATAGAATTGTATTTCTTTTAGTTAAAAATTACACCACATATAGTCAATGAATTTTTAAAACTATCAGTGAAGATCAGGACACACAGGAAACCTGTATTTTAATTTCAATATCCTTGTTTGCTTTACCATCTCTTAATGTGGTATTTTAATGCAAATGAACAAACACAAAAATGATTATTTCTAATATGTAAAACACAATCAGCACCTTCCTTAGTTTGATACTATGAGCACCAACTTCTCAACATTGTATTAAACATCACTCCTTTTGGATTAGAATACTTCAACTGACAAAGGACATTCATTAATCAACCTGGAAACTGAGAAAAATCTCATCAGAAAGTGGTGGAAAGTTTTCTTCTCCTGCTTACCTTGTGGTTGCTGTGGGGCACAGTGATCTCTCACATACCTGAAAGTCAATGCAGTATCTGAAAAAGGCAGAAAGGATTGGAAATCTTGGATTATTCTATTCTCTGGAGCTGCCTCTAGACTTTCTGATCAATATTGCAAAAAGTAAATTCTGCCAAGTTTAAAACAGAACATTTTTAACCTACTTACTGCCCTAAATTATGAGTATAGCATAAATGGTTAAGAAGAAATATGAAAGAAATAAAGCTGACTATAATAGTAAATGTAGTATTATTCAAAAAACTAGGGACATAGCAGGGGAATGTATTTTATAGGAAAAAAATCAAGCTCAATCAGTAACTTCAACAATGTTGTATGCTGAGCATGTATTTTGAGATGTGATCCACCACGCACCCTGTTCTTCGTTCAGCAGTTTAAAGACTCAACAACTGAAACCTCCTTCCTTAATAAAAGGCTGAAACTGGTATTAATTTCCAAAACAAATATGCCTAAGCATAGCTGAAAGAAGAGCTGTAAAACTCAGAAATCCAGCTGTATGCTTAAGAGAGGATAAAAGTGACCCTTTCTTCATCTTTTCTGAATATGTAAACTATTTGAGAGCACCCCTATATTTACGGCATTTCTTCAGCATAAAACATGCATTACATTCAATCCATGACTTCATAAGGATGACACCTTATACACATTTTTGCTTTTCTTTGTTTTATTGTAGATGGCAAAGGATAACACAAGGAACATACTGGCACTTCTGCTTATTCAGTTAATTGAATACTACTTGATCTCAGTAACACACTTGTCTAAGGATCAGAGTTCTTAAACATGTTCATCTTTTCTTCAACAATGAGATGTAGAACTTCGGAGTTTGCTAAGGAGTTTGCTAATACTCAACAATCAAAATCATTTTGAAAGAAAATACACAACCTTACTACTGTCAATCCTCTCCTACCTTCCATCTCTCACACATTTTTTTCCCGTAACTTACAAAATAATGTCCTAAGAAAATATCAGTCCTAAAATTTTATCCAAAAGGAGAGATATCTGTATACAAACAACAGAATCTAACTTGTTAGGAGACCAGCTATAGTGAAGTATGGGGGCACAACCTATGCACAGAGTACGTTCCACAGTATATACATACTGTGAGATATGAGTTTTTCATCATTTTGCTCATCCACTGTCCTCAACTAAAACCTGTGATTTTAGTGAGCAGATGATCTGTGTGGTGAGACACTGAGACCATAGGCCTAAAAAATCTGTGAAATAGATGGGGATTTGATATTAGTTACCATGAGATTTTCTGGACTTACTCAGGAGTTCAAGCATACATAAACGGGCCAGATGTTGTCAAGTTCAGCAAACTCAGCTAGAAAAGGAATTCTGGACAAAAAAAGGGGGTATGTTCAAGTACGACCAGAGCAATAATGCCCTGCTCTGGCTACAGGAAACCATGCAGAAGCAGCCAAGCTCACATGGTGATAGCTTGATCACCTGGTGATAGCTTGATCACCTGGTGATACCAGCACAGTGACATCTAGCACCCTATATGTAGTGGTGCCTTCCCTCAGGGGGGCTTGGACCCCGCCTGTGGCTCAGGCACTGGCTATACAGCGGTTGAGTGACACGGGATCCGAGGATGCTCAGGAAGAGGAGTTGGAGGTCTAAAAACACCCCTTCGACATCCCCTGGGGTGGAGAGAAGCACAAACCCAGCCTCTCTTTCCAGAGAGTTCTTCGCAGTTCGACAGTTCATTGGTCGGTTATTAAGTCCCTCTCGATTAATCTTTAATAATTGGTCGTCATTACTTTGCCCCACCCTGTAAGCCCCGCGCTATTGGATGTTAGTGTTTTCCACGCCCTGTTTCTTGTGCCTTAAAACATCGTGTCTGGTGCGTGATTTGGAGTATAATAAACCATCTGCACGGCAGCTAGAAGTATCCCTCTCCTTTTCTCCGTGCTGTGGATCGCCGTGCGCTCAGCGAGCTACTATCTGCACCTACTGAGGGCAGGCTGCCCAGCCTGGGGCAGCGCCATTGGGATACCTGCTTGCAGCGGGAGAGCTTCTGGCGAGCCTACATTTTGGGCCACTGGTTCCCGCGCGAGGGCTCGGTGCTGGCTGCGATCGGATCGCTCAGACCCTCGGAATAAGCGGCGCTCCCAGCCCCGAGGTTCCATCGAGGCATCCCGAGGCAGGGCTGAGTGAGTTGCGACGCCGCGCCTATAGGGAGATCTGTTCTTCTCCCACCAAGGTGTGTATAATGGGCATCTCAGAGGCATGTCCACTCGTGGGGGACTAAATATCAAGAAGCGCCACAGTCACGCGGGAGAAGTGATCTGCTAACTCTGTATTTGTTTACATTGGATAACCCATTTTAAGGTGCTTTGCACTTCCAAACTGCATCTTCACGGAGTACGTCTGCGAAGCATTAGATCTTAATTACAAAGCCCCAACCGAGACAGGACCTTTGCAGGGTTCCCATTCTCGCCTGCTTGGCATATCCCAGCCCCGGGAGTGATTGAGACAGCCGAGGACCCCAACACGATGCTACTGAGATAATTTCGTCCCCGTTTCATTCCAGCTCTGCTGAATTAACAAATTGCCTTATTTAGTGGCCGCCTTCCCAACGGGGCGCAGCAGCCGGCAGCGCACAGCGGGACGCTCCTTGCCCGGCTCAGCCTGCGCCGCCGCCTGCGCCCGGACGCGCCCGCCCGGGACCTGCAGCCGGCCCGCAGGAGCGGAGCGGCCCCGCCATTGCACCCGAGTACCGGCTGTTCCCGGGGGAGTGCGGACTGCCAGGCCGGCGGCAGCTTTTGGTCTCCGCCCGGAGCTCCCCCAGCCCCGTGGCCTCACCGTTCCCGGAGGATGGCGGTGGCCGCTGCCAGGCGACGCCATCAGACTCTAGCGCGGACCCGGATACTCGAGGGCGCGGGGAAAGTCAGCGCTCCCGCGGCACCCACAGACAAGCCCCACGGTGCCAAGCGGGCTCTCCCCGTCCCGAGAGGCAGCCGGACGGGCAGGACGCGATCCCGCGCGGGCACGCCACCTCGCCGGGGCAACGGCCCCAAGCACCACCCCGCCACCAGGAGGGCTCCCCGGACTACAGCTCCCGGCAAGCCTCCGGGCCGGCCGCACCGCCCATCTTTTCCCCGGCAGCCTCTGCGGGGCGGTGCGCGTGCGCCGTGCGCGGCGGCGGCGGCGGAGCGCGCGGTGGGTGGCGGCTCCGGTGGCGGGGCTGCGGCCCCGGTGTTTGCCCCGGCCACAGGTAGGGCGGGCACGGCGCGCTGCGGCCGCCCCCCGGGACGGGCCTTGCCGGGGGCTGCTGGGAAGGGAGGCGTGGGTCCGGCGCAGCTGCTGCCCGCGGTAGTTTCGGTGTTCTGTCCGCTGGCCGTGCCTGCCGTGCGGTGCCGTGCTGCGTCGGTGAGCCCTCCGCGCCTGCCGGGCTGCGGTGCGGCCTCGACCGCTGACCACGCCGCTTGAGCTGTGTACGGGACCGCGCCCTGGCTCGGCCGCCTCCGCCGCCCGGCCTGCCCTTACCTTGCCTGCCTCGCCCTAGAGCTGCGGGCAACGTGCTGGTTCCTGCCCGGCCGACGGGAGGCATGGAATAGTGGGGAGCCAAGGACAGCTTGGGGAGTTGTGCAGGGCACGGGAAAAATCACACCTGTAAACTACTCGGATCCACTGCGTACCCGGATCCATTGCTGGCCAGCAAGTCTGAGTTTTGGTAGTGGTCTGACAGCCCAGAAAGTTTGGGATCCTGTGTGTTAGTTAAATGGGTATGGAGACATATTTTCAAACAAAAAAAGAAGACTAGTAGTTATTTCAGGCGTGTTTATCTCTTTGTATTAGTTTATTCAACAGCTGTGGGGAGCTGAAGTGGATTTGTTTTGTTTTGTGGTTTTTTTAATAGTAAGAGAAAGATGATCGTTCATAGTCTTATCTTTCTACTTTTGCCCTTTTTTGGATTAATGATTGTTTTCAATTTTTTGCTGTCTCTTCATCAGTGTTGATATTTAATGAAGACTGTCAAGATGAAAGATGCCTTTGCACTCCTTATAGTTATGCAGCTTGTTCCAGTCACAGCACAACTCCAAAGACTTCTATCTCAGCCAGGGGTTGGTTAATTGTAGTTCCATATTGGATACAAAAAGCAACCTGTGTAGTTAGAGGTTATATTTAATGAATGAGTAATGTTACTAAAAATAACATTAATTATGGTTAAGTGTAAAACAATGGTTTCTTAGTAGCAGGGACTTTTACTGGTGTAGGAAGTAACCCAGAAAATAATCGCACCTTAGCCACAAAATAAGCCTTCAGTAAATGAATCCTCCTGTGGTAGAGAAAATAATCCATTGATGTTAGAACGCTTCTGTATAGGAGCGCTTTTTTAATCGTCTTCATCATCTTACCAAGATGTTCATGGCAGTATAGCTATTTAATGTGCTGTATTTAGTAAGCATCAACATTTCCGAGTGTTCTGTTGCAGAATCAACAGAAAACACACATTTACTGGTGGTGAAACAATATCTGGGTTGTAATTGTGTAGTGTAGCTAGTAAAGACCATTGGTGCAGAAGTAAAAAATATTTGGATTTGAGATGGCCATAAAAACTCCAAAAGTGAAAAAAGAATAAAAAGAACACAAAACGAGAAAACATTTAAAATACAGCATGGCTTGGACCAAGTAAATTAGTTTTTCTTTTGTTTTGCACTACCTCACATGTTGAACTTTGTGTGAGTTGATCTTCTTTTAGTGGGAATAGATACTCATAGTTCTGGAGCCAAGAAATCATTTTAGCATCATAGTGCATGGTTTGAGCTACTCTAATAGAAGAGTTAGGCATATGTGTTAAATCACTGCTTTGATAGCAGTGTGCCATTGCAAAGTCCTAATAGAAAAACTGCACTATCAAAAACCTAATGGAATGTTATTTAAAATTCCATAAGAAATTGTATACATACCCAGCATACTAAGAGTAGCAGATCTAAAAGCTGTGTTTTCAGCTTGTACCTCACATGTAGCTTTTGTTAATTTCTTCTTTGGTGTAAACAAGCATGCAGTTTCTGCTGTTGCGTATCTGGAACACTGAGAGCGGTGTTATTTTAGAGACATTATTTTTGTGTAAGTGTCCTGTGAGGCAGCAAAAAATCTTTTACATAGTTACGCTAAATAGAACAGGGATTATTTTGTTACTGTTTGAATGTAGAAGAAAACCCCAAACCTGAAACCCCTAAAGGTTTGACATTGAAATGTGAGATTCTGTTACTGATTTAAGTTATAAAGTAAAAGCTAGATCTGTGTGGTTCGTATTTCAACTGACTTGTACCAGTTGCATTGAACCACCAGCTAAACCAATGTCTTCATCTCACCCATTTTAAATTGTGTTACATTTTTGATCCTTGTTTGTTCCAGAGTAACCTAAAATGTCTGGAGTATTAGTTCAGCTGCTTGGTTGCCAGCAAGTTCTTTCCCTTTGGGAGATCTTCATCTGTCCAGCAACATGTGTTCTGACTTTGTATCAGAACTGCCAGTCCTCTTCTAATTAATCCTGCAGAACGATATGAAGAGAAGGCTGGAGGCCATTGCCTTCCTTTGTGCTGAAGAGTATTTCCTAGTAGCCCCATGCCTCTTGATCTGGTAGTATTCGCAGAAGAAGGTTTTCACAATAAAACTTTTCTTGTTATATTTATCCTGTTTTAGGATCTCAGCAAGATGAGAGGCAAATCCAGGCGTGTTCTGTATTATTTTTCCTTTCATCTTCCCAAATACTTCTTGCCTTCTAGATCAGATTCAGGCCCAACCATTTAAATCTCCGCTGTTCATCTAAGTTGCTTCATACTGGAGATCTACCTTGGAGTGGTATTTTTAAATGGAGTTAATGGCTTTGTTGGAAAGGCACAACGTAAACAGAATTATGATCTCTCTCTGTCATTAAACACTTGTAGTAAATCACCAGAAAGAATGTTCAGTTTAACTCAAAATAAAGGTTAACAAGTAGGTGGTACAGATTAGGACATTAACAGAGCCTCAGAAGATAAATAAAAATGCTATTCTTAAGTGACTGTACTACTGGTTTGTATGTATCTCTGCTGATATTCATCAGTTCAGCTACCAGCTCTAAGATGAGCTAGTTACTTGCCTGTTTAAAAAGGAGTGGTTTGAACAGCTCTTTGTTTTCTTCCACCTTTGAAATTTTGAAGGTTTTCTCTGTGAACTGTAAATATGTTCTAAAGAGTTCAGGACCTTCAGTGGTTAGTAAAGTTTGTGCCACTAGAATAAATAAATCTCCAGGAATTCCAGATTATTTTTTAGCCAATAGGCATAACTCATGTTGTTATTAATGCTTTTCAATATGTAAAAATGCCATTACTCAGTAGAAGAAAAAAGTTTAAATGTATGTTTAAGTTTCTAAAGTTTGATAGTCAGATATGTCTAATGGACGAAAACATATTTATTCCTCCAAGGGCCTTTTAATGTAAGGTGGCAGATAGCTAATTATGGGGTGCTAAATAGCTTTTGCATGTGTTGGGATTGCAGCTGTATTCTTGCCAAGATACACACTTGCCAATTTTTTCTGAATTCTAATGGACAGAAAATGCCTTCCACACTTACAGATTTCCCAACTGAGGATACTCTTAGAACATAATTGTGCATTTTTTATTTGTGACAGAGGTTTTTTAATGCAGTGTACTGCATCTTGCAGTGTGTGGTGTGCTAAACTGTCTGTAGTGTCATGGATTTAATAGCAATTGTTGAGAAATACGTTGTTTTCTTACTTCCTAAAAGTGCTTTGGCTTTTGGTGGTTGTGACTTGGGGTTTTTTTTGTCAGTGTATTTTTTCAGTTTTGTGGGACTTTGTTTTATTCCTGTCTGTAATTCTTGAAGACTGGATGAACTATTAGAGGGATCTCAAGACATTGGAAGAGGAAAACTATGTGCCTTATGAGCCAAATGGGCTTGAGAGTTCTGGTTCTCTTCTGTCCTTTCCACTTAATGTCTCTGTACAAATGTGAAAATGGTGCAGTGCAAAGTGCAGATTTCTGTGCCAAACAGCTTGAGAAATTCAGTCCACTGGTAGAGTGTTTTGCACAGCCTGGGTATTCTTTTTTTTTTTATAGTTAGCTCTCATGACTACTGTGCAGTTTCTGACTCTCAAGGCTTATCTTGCTGTTTATTGTTTTTAGCTTTATATTCTTCATGACATGGTCAGGTACTATTGTAAATTAAAGCATCCGACAGAAGTCTTTGTAATAAAGTATGTGAAGTACATGTCTGTCCTGATTTCATCCAGTCAAATGGTAGCTCTTTCTGTGGCTGTGCACTAGACCATGAGCTGGCTGGCAGTCATACAGCCCAAGGGGTAGTTAAGGTATCTTGAGGTGCAGTCTTAGAAACTGTGAAAGTAGCACGTAGGTAGGATGAAGAAATAGCTTGGGAGATGGTCAGTCTTTTTGCCTGTGTAGGACTAGGCAATGATGAGCTTCTCCCTTGCAGCAAGTATGTGTCAATAAACAAGTTGTTAGGCAGCATTTTGCAGGTGTTCATCATACATCCATCACTGGGAGTGGAGTACTGGCACTTGGACGACCATATTTGGGTTGATCAACATGTCAGTTGGGTAAAAAAGGAATATATCCACTCACATGAGCAGCCCAGTCATACCAAGGCTTCAGCAGCCTCTTGCACATCTGTGATTTACAAGGTTCTCAGTCTTATATACTCCTTATGTGGCTTCTTACTTTCCAACATCAAACTGATAACAGATTAGTTGGCGTGAAAGTAGTTTTGGTTGCCAAGAAGCAGTTGCTGTTTTCCACAGAGTTTAATGGCAGGCATACTTTTTGCCTGGCTTACCAAGTACAGATGATCTTTTATAAACCTCTGCTTTAGTTTTGCTTTCTCGACATGTTGATGATTGTTGCTGTTTTGGAGCTTGGAGTGTGAGGGTGGACCCAGCTACAGTAGCCGATAGGAAGTGGTAGTTTTGATGATGAGCTTGCCTCAAAATCTGTATTGTTACACTAACATAAAGGACTGCAAAAACTTTTTTTTCCCGTATTTATGCTTTAATTCAGCAAGATCATTAAAAATACCTTGTAATCAGGTCAGGTGGAAAAAAGTAATTTTCTTAACTCTATGTATCTTTAGAGTACATTTCAGGAAAATAAGACCTTAGAAGGCCAGAATGTAAAGGAGAAGTAATAAAGTACCTGTGCTGCAGTTTTTGTGTAATCTACAGGTTGTATGTGACCTTACATTCCTCCTTTTTTTCTTTGTGCTTAGCCTGGAAGCAGACTGCTTGAATATGCATTGCCATTATGCCTCTCTGTTTTCAAGACCTAGTGTGGTAGCACACCACAAAAATTTGAGCAGGGTATGATATGATGCTTTAGAGGTTAGCAAGTTTGGCACAGTTCAAGCAGTATGTTGTGCGACTTGCTGCTAAAACCGGAGTTGTATTTTGTTGTGTGTATTTGTTGCTTACAGTAAATTTAGTGAAACTGGTCGGGATTGCCTGGACTGTCTGTGACCCAAGTATTTGTCTTGAAAGACCGCAGTATAGCCGTTTATTTGCATATAGTTGTAATTGTATCTGTGATTGAAGTGTGCATGTAAAGGAGAAGGTGAATTGGAATTTAAAAATTTCAGTGTTAAATGTGAATATTTTCTGGAATTCTCTGAAAGGTTTCTCTGGTGAGCTAGCCACTAAAACATGAACTTTGGATTTGTCTAAAATCCGAACTTATTTATGCTTAAGAGTTCCCTTTCATTCGAATGAAAACAATATTTTCCCTACAGCTGGCGTGTAGGTAAGTGGAGCTCTGTTGGGGAACAGCATAGTCAACAGTGGTCTTCAGTGTGAGGTTCTGAGTAGAAGGAATACTGGAAATTCAGAGCAAAAAGAAAAGCTTGTAGAAGCATTAGAATCACCTGGGATTAACAGATAAGTAAAGTACATGTTTTGACATTCTTTTTCATGTGTGGAAATGTGAAAATGTACTAAAAGTTGAAAGAGCTAATAATTAAGGTTGGTTAAGTTTTTCATTTTGATAAGACACAGTACTTAAGAATCAATTTTGGTTTTTTGCTAGTTGGGTAACAGTAGCTGTTTCTGAAGTAGTGTTAAAGGATTACAAGTCACCAAAACCCGACTGACCTTACAATGCCTTTTCTTAAAGGTTGAATTTAAATAAATCATACCATTGGTTCTGTGTGACAGTATTACCTTGTCACAGTATTTAAAATAATAAAGGCTTGTATGGTGGAAAATCCTGACATGTTCCCTGTAGGTCCTTTTCAGATGTCACTGCTTTTCAGTAGAATTAGTGAGCTTCAAGAAGTAGGAAGTGCTGTGTTCAAAAGCTGCTGAAAAAGGAATTTCAGATTCTGGCAGGGTAGAAGCATCAGTTTCACACCCACCTTCTTTGAAGGGCAAAGTAAAAAAGCGCTGAGTTGAAGTTCAAAAGTGGGCTGTCTTTTCATGTATTTCTGCAGCATGCTTTGTTGTCTCTTTTTAATAAGATTTCTCTGGCTGCGAAGAAGACCACAGATATGTTGTCGTAAACTTGACTTAGTGTTTTAAAGTATTCTGATTGAACTCATGGCGGTGGGATTGCAACTAGATGATCTAGATGGTCCATTTCAACCCAAACCATTGTATGATTCTATGAAAAACATGTAGCAACATCCTTTAACATTGTGGTGGTTTTTTTACTTAATTTTGTTAATTACAAAGGTGGTGGCAGCTTTTTAAAAAAAGGCTTTCTTGGTTGAGGTAACATCAGTAGCCAGTGCTCCGAGTACTACAAAAGTAAAAAAAGCCCTTAACTGCCATTATGTGAGGAACACCAAATGGTGTGGTTTCATTTCTTTGAAATTATCTGTGTCCTGGTTTTTAGTTTAGCTGCACCTGCATCTTGTTGCATATGTATTCCTTCCTGTACCCCTGTGCCCCTTTACCACTAGTTGTAGTGATGAGTGATTGTCATACTCTCCGGCCCAGGCTGCAAACCACAACCAGGATCACCTACCTAGATCTCTGTGGCCTGGTTTTAGAGTTCAAGAAGCATTTGGACTATGCTCTCAGGCACACAGTGTGCTTCTTGAGGTTGTCCTGTGCAGGGACAGAAGTTGGACTCTGATCCTTGTGAGTCCCTTGCAGCTCAGCATATTTTATGATAAATCTGAGCACAATTTTAAAAAAGCCCAGGATACCAAAGGAAAAAAAATTACCAGGATTTCAGGGTTTAGGACAATAAAGCAGACTGTAGCTTTCAAATAGTTCATCAGCTTTGATGTGTGAACTGTGATAAACATAAGGCTGCAGTCTTTCCATATTTGTGGATCTGCATTATCTGGCTACTATTAGCTGCTCTGTATCCTTACAGATGTTCGCCCTCTGCAGTTTGGGAGAAAATACTCTTGTTCAGTCATATCCATTTTCTCAAAGTCAAGTGTTCAACTCTCTGTGGCTTTTCAGTATCTTTGGTCCCAGCAGTTGGCAGTGGTCTATGCTGTCAACCAGTGGTCAAAAGAAATGTCTTTTAC
Source organism: Rhipidura dahli (assembly GCA_013399225.1). Classification (NCBI taxonomy): domain Eukaryota; kingdom Metazoa; phylum Chordata; class Aves; order Passeriformes; family Rhipiduridae; genus Rhipidura; species Rhipidura dahli. The sequence goes on from VXAC01003492.1 coordinate 394,210, forward strand.
TTGTAGTAACCTTCTTATTCTTCCTAGGCAGAACAGTATTTTCAAACAACCCAATACACAGTAATTGCATGTTTTGATCAGTTCACCCATGTAATATGTTGTAAATAATCATAAAACTACTGATTAATAATGTCTATGGTTTAGGAAGTCCATGCAAGATGTTAGAAAATAATGTAAGATAAAGGTTTTTGTCTTTTTTGCATGCTATTTTTTAGAGAGTATTCTCATGAACAGTCGGTGACATGTGAGCAATTGGCAGAGTTGAGGAAAATAAATGAACTTCTCATGAACTTCTACAAAGAATGTAAATGAGCCTAGTGTGACCTTCAATGGTAAGTTTAACTTTTTATTATTGTTGATGTCCTATACCTGTTCTTGAAGCCCCATATTTATGGAGTTCTACGAGTTTCCTGTTTGTTCATCAGAATGCTTGAAGTTTGTTTTAGTTTTGATTGCTTTTGAAATACTTTGAGAAACACCTTTAAACTTAAACCCCATAAATAACTGACACACTCTCTGCCTCTTTGATAACTTAGAATTTTGTGTATGTTAAACTCCTCAGGATTCCAGAGAACTTACTTTTCATAGTTTATCAGTTTGCAGCACTTGAACTGCATAGCTGTCTGCCAAAAACTACATCAAAATTTATTATCAATGCTTTTTTTTTCCCTGAAGTAAAACATGAAAAGTATCAGTGTATCCACTTTGTGGAAGGCTTTTTAAAGGTAAGATATTTTAATGAGAGTGTTTGTTTTAAACACTAAACCATGTTACATGCATGAGACATGTGGAAACTTTTCTATATTACTGATTTTTTGGTATGGAGTATCATTAACTTCTAAAGTATTTGATGTTTTAATTTGACTTTCTTTATCAAGTTTAATAAGTTAAACTACTCAAGTTTCTCTATGTATATTTCAGCTTTTTTCCATGAAAACTCCTAGAGAAGATGGGTGACGTAAGCCTGAAGGAAGCAGCATTAATAGTTGGTGTGGTGGCAGCCTGCTACTGGAACAGTCTCTTTTGTGGGTTTGTTTTTGATGATGTTTCAGCAATTTTGGACAATAAAGATTTGCATCCTTCTACTCCATTAAAAAATCTGTTTCAGAATGACTTCTGGGGCACTCCAATGTCTGAGGTAAATGGTTTGTTTATGAAACACTTTAAAACATTTAGGAAATCAAAAAAAAACTTGCAGAGTGTTTTTACACTTCTTTTTCCTAATATAGTTTTAACAGAATAGCTTGGATTTGATAGAGTTTGGTGGTGTTAGTGTTTTGTACTATAATATTACGAACACATGTATCTTATATTCTTTGCCTTTGTTCAGTAAAAACTGGTAGGAACATGAAGTTGTACTGACAGCACACAGCTGCAAGATGCTATTTGCTGTGTAATCCCAGTATCTAAACTGAACAATGCTGACCAATTCCTTTTCTGCTGCAAAAGTTAGATATTGACAGTCAAGGCTATTTATTTCTAAGTTCAGTCTGGAAGGAAAGCTAACACTTAAACAACAATGCTTGGAATTAGGATATTGAATCCTTTAAATTCATTTAAGTGTATATGTATATAAATCTAGAGTTTCTGATTTGTAGCCCATGTAGAGTGGCTATGTTTTATCTGAACAGCTGCATTGGCATTGAAGTTATTGATAAATATTTTTAAATGGCATTGGCTAAAGGATTTTGATATAGTTTTAAAAGTCACACATGGTGTTATTGCTGAGAAAATGAATAAAAATTCTCTTCCATTCATATATTTTCTGCCAATCAAGGCATTCCACTTTGTAATCTTTTCTTATGTTCATAATGTCCAGGGTTCCTTGTGAGATGTTATTTGCTAGCTCTACAAATAGACTGATACATAATTTTCATATAACCCTGTAACAAAAGCTTCCAGATGCCATTTAGTTCTGTATTCATTGAAGGTTAAGTAGGTTCCTAAACTCCCACAATAAAGTTTGAGGTAGTACTTTGTAACATGTTTGTGCTCAAAAATCACGTGTGGTGGAAAAAAAGCCGGTTTTTTGGGGGGTGCTACTGATTTTCATATCTTTACTTTGAAGGTAGATGCCTGACAGTAGAAGGGGATTCACATATGCCTGGGTGTTTAGAAAGGTATTTTGGAGTGAAAGTCACTTTGTAAATTCATGGTGACTGATTGATTTATTTATTTTCTTTCAGGAGAGGAGTCATAAATCTTACCGTCCCCTCACAGTTCTAACGTTTCGCTTAAACTACTTATTCAGCGAGTTAAATGCGGTTTCTTACCACTTTCTAAATCTGGTCTTTCATGTGGTGGTTTGCATCGTCTTCCTCAAGGTCTGTAAGCTCTTCCTGGACAACAGGAGCAGTGTAGTTGCATCCTTGCTCTTTGCAGTGCACCCAATACATACTGAAGCGGTAGGTACAGCTGTGATGTGCTTAACTTGTTTGAGCTGTGTGAATTAAAGTTCATGGTGTTTTTATCTGCTTATATATATAACTACAGAAAGTGTGGTTTTACTCATACTGACTCTTCCTTTTGCAGTGAGTGTGGAAGTGACAAATTTTCATGCTCAGAGTTTTATATTATGTGCAGCTACTGGAAAGTAATTAAAGACACATTAATTTAGTTACTAAATAACTTAGGCCTCTGCTATGCACATTGGCTTTTATGTCTTCAGCTTACATAGACATTTGTGTTCTGTGATGATTCATCCAGTAGACTATTTTGTAAATACTATGGATGCCTCTTAATTCACTTCCAGAATCCCTTGTGGTTAATTATCATGTCTATTCTGTCTGCTTTCTTTTCTGTCAGTATGTCTGCGTCAGTGGGACCTTCTGCTAGGATTGTTGTCACTATGCTATTGCCAGCTTAGGCCCATTCTGTTTGAACCTTCCACTTTTTTAACATCTAGTATATAAGGAACAAGAAATATGTTCCTCTCCTCTCACATTTACCATTTCTTTGATTCTGAAGGAATTCTTCACTGCTATTAGAAAAAAAAAAAAAATCTTTATTTGTGCAGGTTTTCTGATTATATACTTTTTAATGGCCAGCCAGGCTTGCAGTGTTGTGGAGGAAATGAAGTCTTGTGATCGCCATTCATTAGATTTGTTTCTGCCAGAAAATCTGATAAAGCAGATTTGTGGCATTTTCTGCTGTTATTTGTGCACCCCTTCAACTTGCTTTCCTGGATTTCAGTACACAGGTGTTGCAAAGCCCTTTCCCTGTCTCCTTTTTCTTACAGTATTAGCTTATTTTCAGAAAACTGAAAATGTTTGAATCTTTGCTGCTTTGGAGGTGGTACCACTTCATTGTGTGAAGGGGTTTTTTTGGGTGAGAAAGGGAGGGAGTAGTCTTTTGATTTTAATAAAATGAGGGAGGTTTGCTCTTACTTTATGTTGTAATTTTTTTGATCCTGATGGATAAAGAGTTTGCATCTCTCTCTTATTCACTAATAGTACAAATCCCTTTAGGCAATATTTAAGAAGCCTGCATCCATGTATTTTGAGCAAATTTTACGGGAACTGAGTTGATAAAGTTGGCTGCTATTTGAGCTACTAGGATGTCCTTGTTAGAAGGTAATTAAATATTTAAAAATGCAGAAGTTAAGCACCTAAAGTTTTCTGCTTATTCCAAAGCACAAAACCCCATAAAAACTTAGTTAAAATACAGGTTTTAAAAAATTACTTCATTTGTTTTTCTGGTTCTTTGAAAAAATATGCTTTAAATTGCTTAAATTTGGCTTTGCTTCTTTGTAGTAAATGTGATAGTATCTTTGGAGGAGCATTAGCAAGTTGCTGGTGACTTATGTTAGAGGCTCACAGGTTAGATCAGCTAGTGTAATTTTATCACTTTCATTCCAAATTTCAGTGATTCTTTATCATGCCTGAACTTTCAGATTCTGCCTGAAATAGCAGGTAACGCAGATGCTTTTATTACTGTGCATCAGAGTTAGTAAAAAGTGCTGTGCAAATCCTGCAGCCCATTGTGTAACAAAAGCTAATTGTGTAAGGCAATGTTGCGTAGTTCTGAAGCGATTTGGCAAAGGGAGTGTAAGGCCTGGTATCGGCCACAGGAGGGCACTGTAACACAAGGATGGTACAACTGGTGCTGGCCTGGAAACCCTGAGAAGCTGCAATTCCGGTAGAATGCCTCCGCTGTTTTACTTAGGTACTCAATGAAGAGTCAGATAAGGGCTGTTCTTCTTCCTACCCCCATCTTTTTCAGTGTTTGAAAAGCACAACAACTGGTAGTTTCCTTACACTGAAAAGAGAAGGTAATAATGAGATGTATGTTAGGACTGGGGATTTTTCTATCTTTTATAGTTGAAAGGTATCTGGTTTTCATTCCTTCAAATTAATCTCCTACTTACTAGTCACCTGCACAAGAGTTTGAAACAGCAGGTGCAATACATAAGTGTTTACCTATCTTAGGATAAACAGATTTTTCCTGGAAAAGTTATCAGAGCAGGACAAATTGAAGATAATTTTCTGGTTGAGTTCAGAGAGAAGCTAGGCTCTTGCAATGGTAATACCTGTTTTTCTGAGGAAGAAGTTTTTAGGAAATGGGTTGAATAACAGCATCATAGTTTCATTTGTCTTTGTCTTTACAATTCCAGTTCAGTCTTCCTAGCTACTTTGCTACTGATCTGGCCAGAAGTATGTAAACCACCTTTGCAGGATGTCAACTAACCTTCTGAGTGCTGGAATTTTCTCTCAGAAGTCACTTTTGTATCCAGAAATAGAACCTCTCTTCTGTTGGCAGTCAACTGTGGAGGCACACCAACACACTTTATTAATGTTCTCTTTCAACTGATCTATAGATAAAGTTCTCTTTAATGTCTTAATGTCAGACAATTTTGTAATCCAGACCAGGACTCTTTGAAACATCTTAAGATATTTTGGAAACAAATACTTATATAGTCCTCAAAATATTAACACAAACTGTGATGTCTTACCAGTCATGAAACAAGCTTTGTGTGTGATTCAGTGGCTCCTTGCTAAACATGCAGTAGTCCGAAGAGAAGTACTGGAGTATGATTTTAGATTCAGATTAGAATGCTTTTCTTTACACTCTGACCTTGGATACTGAGTTGCCTTCTCGTTTTATGCTGTGCTGGATCAATCATGCTTGACCAAGAATGTACCTAGCAGTAAAACTTTCTAGCTGGGTCTGGATGGTAGAAAGTCAGTTTTCAGCGTCATTATAGTTAAATCATGAGCTGTGAGGTTTCCTCAGCTAAATATGACCATCTGCCTCAGGATACTATGCCATTTTTCAGCCGTGTTACTTGCAAAATTGGGAAGCAATCAGAGGGATTACAGAATAGGACAAGTGAGGAAGAATGGTAGTTCTAGAAGGTACTGTCATCAACACAGTAGCTACTGCAGTAACCATTAACATAATGACCTGTCTTCCATGTCTGGTTGTTGGTTGCACCTTAGAGTTCTTTGAAAACAGTTCTTGAAATGGGAATGAATCTATATTTCACTGGGGATTCTGAAACAACCTTCTGCCCTATGTATTTTAGTGCTTCTCTAAATTTCATCAAACCCATTCCTCTCTGTCTTATCAAGGGGGCATTACCTGCAGTTTTCATATTGCCAGCCAAATTGTCATTCAGAAAATTGCCAGAGCTGTAGTAAAGCCTGAGTCCTTCTTTGTCTATTGCACTGAGCTTCCCATCCATTTATTTGTAACTGTTGGCTGCTCACCTTAGAGCTGCCATAGCACCAGTTCCTGCAGGATTTTGGGATGCTTGTCATCCAGTCCCATAGAATTATGCATGTTCAGGTTTCTCAGGTGCTCATGAACCTGATCCTTACTTACAGCAGGAAGCACTTTGCTCTCCCAGTCCCAGCCCTACTGCCCATCCACTTCAGAGATGTGGAAGGAGGGGTTACCATTCAACACTGAGGCAGAAATGTTGATGAGTACCTCAGCCTTCTCCTCATCCACTGTTACCAGTTTTTCAACATTATTGGTGTGGGGAGGTACACCTTTGACCTTCCTTTTCTGGTTAACATAGCTATAGAAGCCTTTCTTGTTATTCTTTGTCCCTTGTCACATTCAGTTCCAGTTTTGCCTTGGCCTTCCTTACTCTGTCTCTGCACAACTGAACTTTGTCCCTGTATTATTCCCAGGTTACCTGCCCTTGTTTCCACTGCCTGGGCATTTGTTGCTTTCACTTTAGTATGACTGGCAGTTCTCTACTCAGCAATGCCAACCTCTTGTTTTCCTTGCCCAGTTTCTTGCTCCTGGGGATTGGTAACTCCTGCACTCTATGGAATACTTCCTTAAAGATCTGCTAGCTTTGTATAATAATAAATATCTAGTATAAATAGTATACTTAGATTGCTAATAATATCTCAACAAGTACTATCTTAAAATATCAAATAATAGTAAATATTTAATAATAATTAAGGTTTCTCTTCTTTTATTTTTCAGGTAACTGGAGTTGTGGGCAGAGCAGAGCTTTTATCATCTATTTTTTTCCTAGCTGCTTTTTTGTCATACACAAAGTCTAAAGGACCAGATAATACCATAGGTAAATGATTGACAAATAGAGATATAATTTAATTTCTTTAGCACTGATAAAAATGCTCTTAAAACTGTAATAGAGGTGTACTAGTTATTCAGCAAGTGTGTACCAAAACCCCTTCAGCCCCAAGATACCCATTAATTACTACCTTTGATTATATAAATTGCTTTTTTTTTTTTTTACCCAGGACTTAAACATTTCTTAATTACTTTTATAACACCTACTGTAGGAGATTCTTGCACTGACTTTTACCACTGCAATTTAAGTGGAAGTGTGCTGAGGTGCCTCAGATGGTCAATCACAACTAAGCTGCAAAGTTTCAGTGCAGGTGAAGGAGGTTTGCCTCTTTGCCAGATTGGCATAGTGAAAAGTCATGACTCCCTATAAAGTATTCCATTTGAAAATGTGCTCTGGTGATTTAGGAAATACTGAGTTATTTTGTTTTACCTAGTATAAATTAGTCTTTTACCCTTCATTTACGTCTTTCAACTTAAGGGAGGCAGTTCTGACATTGATGCTTGTGTATTATTTTCTGTAGAGTAAAACTGGTCATTTTCATAAGAAATTACTGAACTAAACAAGTTTAGAGAACATAGCACTTTCAAACGTGAAAAGACATAAAGTCTTCACTTTTTAGGTTAATTTACTTTAGTAAATGTTAGTGGTTTTTGTAAAATGGAGCATTTCCAATAATTTCTTCTTTATTTGCAGTGTGGACTCCAATTGCAGTGACTGTGTTTCTAGTAGCTGTTGCAACACTGTGTAAAGAGCAAGGAATAACAGTGGTGGGGATATGCTGTGTGTATGAAGTATTTATTGCTCAAGGGGTAAGCTGTTGAAAAATAAAATGAATTTCTGGTATGAGACATTAAGTACTTTGAAGCATCATATTTCAACACTGATCTTTCTCAGTACAGGTTAACTCAATAGTTCTGTTACATTTTTCAGATTTTTTTGAGTCTGTTCATGTTTGACATAAAAGGTTTATGGTGAGGGAATCAAATGACTTCCAAGTTGTCCTTTACATGCCATACAGAGATGTTAGCAATTACACTTAGTAAAGACTTGACAGATCTTAATGGAAGCCTACGGTTTTAGTGGACTGAGATTTGCAAATCCTAACATGTAACAGTCTTGATTAAAGTTTGAGGTGCATAAAGGTGGGGGATTATTTGGTTTTAATCCCTGTAGTAAAAGTAGAGAACATATTATATACAAATGCATTTCATCATTTTCTCTTGAGTAACCAGATATTTTGGAGTAATCCTGTTTGAATAAGTAATAGTCTTAAGAAATTTGTTATTCTAAGAATACTGTTATGTGATAGATTTCATTTAAAGTATTGATAAGCCTTTTAATTAATAGTAACTTTTCCTTAAAGAGACAAGATGTTCCTGCAATTAAATAACTCTTAGGTTTTTAATAATCAAAATAAATGCAATTAAAAATGTATCTTTGCATATTTTAAGAAAATTTTCTAGTTATTATTCCTTAAATACTTGCAGGAATATTTTGCAAAAAATGGACAAATAAAAGCCAAAAGATTGTCTGTCCTGGGGGTACATAATCTCGGCCAAAATACCAAAATTGCATAGATGTCTTTGTAACTATTGCCTTTGCAGGTCTAGTGAATAAACATAGAATTTTGAAGCTGCATTTTTAAGGAAACCACCAGTACATGACTTGTTTTCAGCCCACTCTTCATTTCTTTTAGTAACTTTTGATCTGATCTTTAATTTCGCTTAAGTTTAACAAGATTGTGTGAGTCAGTTGAGTAGGAAAGATAAAATGCAAACTGACGCTTCTTCTGAAAGCACAGGTGTCACATGCACTTGGAGTTTTGCCAGTCCTCAAAAACCTTTCAGTTTCTCTAGTTTAGCCAACCAGTGTATGTGAAACAACTAAATCATCACCAGCAGAAGTCATGAAGACAAAGGGAAAGAGGTACACAGAGAAGAAATTAGGTTATGTAATGGGAAACTGTGCAAGATCATGATGTTCGTGAGACAAGGAATAGTGACTTACTGAAGGAGAGACATAAAATAGAAAGCCAGGGCTAATCAGGAAGCAAGTAGTATTTCTATCATTTGTAAGGAATTTTGTTATAAGGCACGTTTTCAGAGGGGCTGATAATTCTGAAAATAGTGATTTTTCTTCTTGAAATTTTGTTTCATGGTTATGATTCATTCGTTCAGGTCTCTGAAGGTGGTACAGTTTTTTGATCTTTCAGTGCAAAATAGACAGCTACAGGCATACAGGTTCAGCTGTGATAGTGTTAGCAAGAATACTTGAATAGTTGATTAGAATGGAGACCTTGTTTTGGGGGCTTGTCATGAAAGCACTAGGAAACTGAACTAAGTAACTGTTGGAAGCAGAAGTTCAGGGAAAACCAAGGGAAAAAGTACTAGGCAGCTCACATCTATCTAAGGGAGTAATGAATACCCTGTCTCATTATAAACAATTTTTTAATTTGCAGTACACCTTGCCAACATTGTTGGATACAGCTGTACAGATTCTTCGAGGGAAGGGCAGTATTCCTTTCTCTATGCTCCAAACACTGCTGAAGCTCATAGTCCTAATGTTCAGTACACTGCTGCTTGTAGTTGTCAGAGTCCAGGTTATCCAGTCTCAGCTTCCAGTGTTTACAAGGTAATAGTAAAGTGTTTCTTATTTACAGTTCTTTATAAATAAGATGTGACTTAATGAACTCAAATGAAATGGCCAAAAATACATGAATTTAAGTGTTACTTATTTTAATATCGGTATTCAGTGTCTGTACAATATTGCATTTTTTGTGAAATTGCTAAATGATACTATTGCAGCAAGTGTTGACTAAAATGTCCAAAATATTGAGGTATCTGAGCAGACAACCATTTAAAAAAAAGTTACAGTTGGTAGTTCATCTTAGTAATTCAGAAATTAAATATATTATTGCTTAAGTATTTTTATTCTCTGTATTTGAACCTTGGCTGAATACTCCAAACCTCTTAAGTTTTTCCTTGTCTAAATACAGAATATATTTTATATTTTAGGTATGTACTATGTGGAAAACATGGTTGTCTTCAGATAGACTACTTGAAGATTAGTGTATATGAATGACATCAGAGCTAAAAAACTAATTTATCTTAAATTTGAGCAATGTAGAAATACAAGAATCTAAAACTGTCCCTGAAAAAGTGAGACAAACTATTAAAACTATTACAAACATGAGCAAGGACCACTTAAAGTCTCAACTTTAGCTGTAAATCATTCTGTTTCTATAAACTTAATGTTGATTATATCCCAAAACAGTTTCATAAATGTGGAGGAGGCTCTGTGCCTCTTTCCAGTGTGTCATTGTGCATGGTTTCACACCTGACAGATGCAGGAAGATGAGGATATTTTACATGTCTGTAATTAGTAGTTCTAGCTATGACTCTAAAGTTTTCCACTAAGTGAATCAAGACCATATCTATGTTCATTAAAAGCTCCTTTTTCTCCTTTCTTTTGCTTTAGGTTTGATAACCCAGCTGCTGTTAGTCCATCCCCAGCAAGACAGCTGACTTTCAACTACCTCCTTCCTGTAAATGCTTGGCTTCTTCTCAATCCCTCAGAATTATGCTGTGACTGGACAATGGGAACTATTCCTCTTGTGGAGTCCTTGTTAGATGTTAGAAATGTTGCCACCCTTACCTTCTTTTGCTTTCTGGGATCTTTGATGGTCTTCAGTCTCCGATACCCTGGGGATTCCTCCAAGACAGTATTGATGGTATGAACGATGCATTGTTTTTGTCCTTTTGTTAACAGTGACTCAGGTTGGTCATGTGTAATCTACTGTGACCCAGAGATACTATGTGCATCTCCTTTTGAGCCAAAATGAACACATAAGAGGAAAATTGTCTAGCAGCAAAACTGCTAAATTGCAATTCAGTATGTGATTCTGCCAGAGATGAGAATAAATATGCCCCTTGTTACGTATTTGCAAACTGTGTTGCAGCCTTTCTCAGCTATTTGGAGTTCAACTGGCAAATGGGGGCTTTCAGTAGAATTTAAATGTGTTTCAAGGACCAGAATGCATTTTCGTCCTGCAAGCTGTCTATCTTATTTAAATGTCAGTAGTTGTGATATGTATTTAGCAAGAGACTTGATTTTCTTTCTCATAGGTATAAAAGAAGGGACATGTTTTTACATTTAAGAATAAGGTTTCTACTTTTTTATTGTTGTTCTGTTTTCCTTCTATAAGTTGGTTTCATATTATAAAGAAAAACGGATTTTGTCAAACTGTAAGCTCAGTTTCTGTCTGTCTATTCACTATTATATATGATCTCAAAACTGAGATGGATTAACAGTAGAGAATATTTTGGAGGAAAGGAAAAGGATCAAAGGAGCTAGTATTTTTGAAAAAAAACCAGGCATCAATTATTGATTCCATTGCAAATTTTTACAAGGTTAATGATAACCTGATACCTTACTTTTTATTAGTTCAGTAGTGCAATTATGTGTACAACAAACCTGCATGCATTTATCTTAGTCTGCTTCAGAAATAATGTAATTTTTTTCATATGTTAATCAGCCAACAAAAGTTTCAGATGGGTGGGAATATTTATGCATAACCTAAGATTTAAGTTGTTCTTTGCTAAGCAGCTGACAAATTTTGATTCATTTCTAAAAGACCTAGCATTATAGTTCTGACTCATATGGGTTTTCTTGTCTTGTCACTGGAGCAAGACAATGTATTTCACTAGAAAATCAGTGAAAATGATACCTAGTATTGCTGATGAAATCTCTTGTCCTGAGTTTGGAAACTGTATGAAGAGAAGAACTTTAGATAGCTTATTGACATGATAAATGTGCAAGGTGACATGCTTGGAAAATAAGTTTTACATCACTTCAGATATGCAAAGGAGTAGTTTGATTTTCCTCCTTATATAAGCTGAGACATAAGTTTTTCTCCAGTGCACTGTTAGCAGGAGAAATGTGTGTGGGGAGTGGTTCACTTTTTTTATAAACCAGCTCTTGAATTTTAAGGCTGTTTATTTCCTTGCGTTTGTTTATTCCCTACCTGATGAAGCCTACATAGGAAGAGGTTAGTGGGTTTGCCAGCATGCATTGGTGTTAGTTTTTGTTTGAGGGTGGTATTTTTACATGTGTTTTTATTATTCCAAGTGCCTTTTATAGGAAGGATTTTCTGAGATCATTCACTCCAGCATGCAAGCCTCAATGTCACCTGACATAGTATAATCCTGGTTTAATGCAAGTTGATTTCCTTTAATCTGTACTGATGTCGTATATATAACTTTCAGTATGATGCTGATCTTCTTCAGACATAATACCAAAGTGCCTGGAAGCTAATTTCTTAGGAAATGGGAATGCAGTATTTTATATTAAATATTAATTGTTATGTACTACAAAATGAAACAATATGATAGGCCAAAGCCTATTGCTGCATTCCAGTAAGCCATTACTATCTCCAAGTAATCAATGTATTCTGTATGTTGTGAGGCTCAGCTGTGTTTTTGTTTTCACAGAGCTAAATGAAGTGCTGTGGATCAGCAGCTTAGCTGTGTTAATGATCCATGTGCATATTCTTGAAATATCCTTGAAATATGCAAGAAAATCTTAGTTGAAGTTTTAAATCAGTGTTGTATTTTTATGTATGTAAACCTAGGTTGATTTTCAAACTGGGTTATTTAACAGTTTAGCCTGGAAGAGGCAGTTAATGTCATGCTTAAATCTAGACAGCCAGTTGTACTGAAAGTTTCTAGAAAATTCCTCTTTCTTCAAAGAAACATTCCATTTCTGTAGGTTTGATTTTGTAGGGGTTTTTTTTGTTTTTTTGTTTTTTTTTTTGTAACTTGGAGGCCAGATATTTTGAAATTATTATTCATGTCTTTTCTGGAATCAGAGATTGGGAAACCTCTATTTAACAATCACCCAGGACTTAAAGCAAATGGTCATGTCCACTTTCTTTGCAGCAGATGGATTTCTTTGCCTTTTAATACCATTTTTGATAAGTCTGTCAATTGTGAATTGCTGTGAAGCAATTGTGTGCTTCTAAGTTCATGGCCATTTCAGATATTTTGGGGTACTCTTAGCACTCTGTCCAAACACTGATGTTTATTCAGTGACTGATTCTGATTTTTGTTATTCACATTTTTTACAGAAACTCAAAACAGATTCTATTGTACTGTAAAAATAGCTGCTCTATGCCTCAAATAAGCTGATACAAATTTTTATTGTTAGATAATGTCCAAGGTTCTTACACTGTCTTGTTTCTTTATTTGGAACTCTTACTAAAACATTGTTTTGAATTTAGTTTATCCTTTGATCCTACTGATTTGTCCTCTTTCTGTAGTATAGAAAAGCAAAAAGACTTGCAAGCCCTAAAGGAATAGAGTTGTTTGCAGGTTACTACTTGCCATATTCAGAGCAGTCTTAATGTAAAACAGATCTGAATATTTAAAAAATAAAAAAAAGACCAAATAGCTACTATGTATGTCTGTTTTTATGGGATTGTTTTTGTAATTTGAAAGTTGTTTCTTGGATACAATTTGTCACTGCCTAATCTTGATTTTTAATGTTGATTACTAATGTCTTGATTACTTGTATTTTTTTTCTAGGCACTCTGCTTAATAGTGTTACCATTCATTCCTGCGTCAAACCTGTTTTTTCCTGTTGGATTCGTTGTAGCAGAACGAGTGTTATATGTTCCTAGCATGGGATTCTGCATTTTAGTAGCACATGGATGGAAGAAATTATCAAATAAAAGGTAAATAAACTCATACTGATAAAAACCCCTAATGGGAAAGCTTGCATAACCATAGATATGGTTATCTTCTATGAAAATAAGAGATAAGTCAAACTGGTTTAACATTATTCAGAGTTGATTACTGACTAAAATTTATACAATGCATGTGTATCAGCAAATTAAAGTTTCTGAAAATTTAATCAGTAAAAGATTAAATTTTCAGAAATGCCATGCTAAGAATGGGTATCAGTATTTGTTAAACTAAAGAATTCTTTGGTTAACAATTTCTCCTTAAAACCTGTACTCTAAAAGCATATTCTGAACACACTTTTGTGTTTTCTGATATCTTCGACATTGATCTGGACATACCTCCCACTGACTTGGATACTTTACCTTTCTTAGCCCAGTTGCATCCTGATGCCAGTTCAGACAAATGGAAAGGTAGCAATTTGCAGTGTTGTCGGCTGTTGTTAGAGATGAGGCTCAGCAGTAAAGTTTACACTAACTTGTGCTGCTGAAGCTGACAGCACCTGGATGATGACAAATTAGTGATACCTTGTGGGAGTGTGGAGAAAATATTCTCACAAACCCCACTACAAGGCAGTAAAAATAAAAGTGATGTGGAAGACAGCAAGGAACCAGGAGAGGATGGCTGGGGAGAAAAATTAGGCAGGTAGTGTCATTTATTACAAAAATATTGGAAATCAGCTGTCTAAAATGAGAAAGAGAAGGCTTCTTGTTTTAGAAATATGTAGAAAGAAAAAACTTTCTTATAAACCTGATGGGCATAAAGATTACTGTATATGCCAGTTCTCATTGATTACTTTGATAGTGTTTTAGAATTACTCTCATAATTTTACAGTTCACTTCTTTAGTATTTTTTAAATCAAGAATGGTAGTCAAAAGATGCATTTTTTTGTCTTAGAAGTGGAGAGGGAAAACATTTTCAGTTTTTACTAAACTGAAAAAAACCCTTCAGTTTTTAGTGAAATAGGTAGCAGAGTGAACAACTCTTCCATAAGTCAAGTGTAAGAAATAGCTGTTAATGGTGAACACCTGTATGTCCACTCAAGAATGAGAATTTTTTTGAAACAAAATTATTTTCATAGTTGTAGGAAAGCTATTGAATGTTTGACATATTTTTATAATTGAATTAGAATTCAGAAACCAAATGATCAGCGTGTTGAAGTGTATGTTTTCTATCTAGAAAAATAAATTGTACAAGATGAAGATTATTCCTGACAAGCTTGTCACAGAGAGTAATATTTGCCACAGTTCGCAGCTTTAAAAATAAAATTGCTGGAAGGATGCTAAACCTTTCTCCTATTTAGATATTACAGTAGCACTAGGATTACATTTGCTTATGAAAGATTGGGTGGTCTCCACAGACCTCTCTATTTGGGTGTGTTTTACAGTGTGGGAAAGATTGGCGATGTGTGCAGTTAAGAATTAGTGTGGAATTTTCTGATCTGAAACAAAAGTATGAGGTGATATTTAAGTTGCTTTTTGTATTGCAACATTTTGTGTAGTGTTTTGGAGAACCTCACTTTTGGCATCATATTTATTGTCTTCAATTACATACAAGTTTTAAAAGAAGTATAATTTTTGCATACATTCTGTACAAATTCTATTATGTGAATTGGGCTTGTTCTTATTAAGGGAGTTGCATAGTCATAACAGCAGAATCAGGTTAAAAAACAAAATTAGTTTGAAATTAAACATTATTTCCTTTCAAACTCTGGAGTGTGCTAGTCACAGATGTGGTCTTTTGTTTGTCTTTTAGAATATGAGATACTTATTCTAATAAAAATTAGAATTATTGGTGTGTTTACAACAAGTCTTTGTTTGTTTTATTTAATAGTGTGCTAAGAAAAATTTCTTGGGTTTGTTTGGCTGCGGTGCTATTCACTCATGCCTTAAAAACACTGCACAGAAACTGGGATTGGGAGTCGGAGTACACTTTGTTTATGTCTGCTTTAAAGGTACTGTATTCTGTTTGGAAAGGATAATGGGAAGTTCCTGTTGCTGTCCTTAAGAAGCTGCAGTGGAACATGATAAAAATGGACAAAAACGTTGCTTGTGTCAGCACATTAATTTCTATATTGACTCTATTGGCATCTAATTAGTTGCTTTTGGGAATGCTTTAAAAGCAGCGTGATGCACACAATAAAAATTCATGTGCACAAAATAGATGATAATTTTTCTTGTGTCAAAGCAGTCGAATTTATTCTCTTGTCTGCATGAAAGCAGGATATATTTAGGTACAAAATCTACAAAAAGTTTGATGCACAGGATAATTTCTTCTAAGTTCATATGGCATGATAAGACAGTTTGCAAAATATCCCAAAACAGTTACATTGAATTGTAAGATGTTTGGTATTTCTAGGGGTAAATAACTAAAAGAAATTGATGTTTCACAACAAGATCAATGTAAGCATTCTGTATGTAGTGGTTTTTTGTTCTTTACATATAGAAGCTTGATGAAATCTGTCATTTGCTGAACATTTTTATGTCTTAAGATATTGTTAAGAGAAAGTCAATTGTTACGTAGTTTCAGCTTAATACCCTATGCTTTAATATCTTCTTCTGGTTTTAGGTGAATAAGAACAATGCAAAACTATGGAACAATGTGGGGCATGCGTTAGAAAATGAAAAAAATTTTGAAAGAGCCCTGCAGTTTTTCATACAGGCCACACAAGTGCAACCAGGTAAAGCTTTGACTAGTTGCCATCTCTGCACTCCTGGTATTTCAGTATACTTAGCTTACTTAACAGCTTCTTAATGAACTGTTCTGCTTCAAATGGACATCAAACACTGTCACCCAGTAAGTTAATTGATCCAGGGTTTTTGAAAATAAACTAAAGAAGTCCTTCAGAAAAGATTTCTATCTATAAAAAGCTGCAAATACTTTTAATGCTATTCCTTGTATGACATTTTTATAAATTAACTTAAACTGTGATTTCTTACGGAGTATAAATATTGCTTCCTTTTTTTATTTAAAACTAAGGAAGTGTGTAAGAATATAAAAAAATCTAGATGATTTCAAAATGCACATTTAATCTATTTTACATATTGTTGCAAACTGGACAACCTTTCACTTTAAAGGATCAGTAAATAACCTTCAATTTATGTGCCTCTATGATAGCAAGAAATCAAAGATAAATACATGGAAGTATGGTAGGACCTCAAACTTTTTACGGTTTCCCACGTAATTTTGTAATCCCTCTTTAATTCATGGTTAAATTATTAGCTTCATAATTAAAATGAAAAATGATAGAATGACTTTGTTCTTTTGGTGATGGAGATATTCTCTCATAGTACTTCGTGCTACTCTGAATGCAGAGGTGTTTCATTTCTTGGTGCTCACTGCCTGGAAATAATTTAAATTTCATTATTTTCTTTATTAAGATGATATTGGTGCCCACATGAATGTAGGAAGAACTTACAAGAACCTAAACAAAACTAAAGAAGCTGAAGAATCATATATGATTGCTAAATCATTGATGCCACAGGTAATTAGTAACTTCATTTTGTGTACCACCACAGGACAGAACCTATATTCATGATACATTTTTTGTATTTTTCCTGTAGCTCTTTGTGGCTGTATACTTTAAAGTTTGTCAGTGTTCTTTTAAAACCTGTCTATGAAAAAAATAGGATGTATACAATCTTGGCTGTTAAAAAAATGCTGACTTAGAACTCTGCTACAACTGTTTTAATTTACATTTTACACTGCTGTGTTGTGTTTTGGGTTTTTTTTCTGAAATTGAGAGTATAAAAGAAAGCAGCAGCTAACACCTACAGTTTCTAGTCACAATTTGTTTATTTTCACTTACTGCTAATACATTAATGGTGACTGAGTTTCTAAGCCCTTCAGAGAAGGGTTAACTACAGCTTGGAGGTTGGAGAAGATAGGCACAGCAGCAACAAAAAAAATCTTTGCCTGAACATGCTTTTATAAACGTGTTTTGTGACCTTTCCCATTCATTAAGTTATATTTATACTTAGAAAATTTTACTTGTTGAAGCTCTTTAGAGAAAAAGAGAGTAGTATTTTGGAGAATGTATGAACATAATAAAATCTGTGGTTAAAATGAGACTGGCAACAAAAATAAATGGGCAGCCCTTTGAGTAGAAGCATAGCTTTAAAAGTTTTTATTGTGAAACAGTACAAAGATTCTAAATGGATAAAGTATAAACACTACAGCAGTTGCAATGTCATAGCATTTTCATCTTTCCTGACTACTTTTCATTTGCTATATCAGTTGGCAAATCATTGGCTTACCTTATTCTGAATGAAAATGTCTGACAGAATGTCAGTTTAGGCTTTAGGAAATATTTTTGTCTGAAGGGGAAAGTTTTTCAAGGTCTGGTTGGTTTCCAGTGGCTATCTAGATGACCCCAAGTAAGTAGTAGCAGAGCTTAATTAACTGATATCTTAAATATTGTACAAGTGTTCTTAAGTTTTCATAGAAATAATGAATAAAAAATATTCTGGGTTTTTTGGGATATGATTTTTCTGGAGAAGAATTACTGCTTTTTGTCATTATCAACAGCCTGCACTGTGTCGCTACACTAATGTCCAGTAGTACCTTAAACAAATGTGGCCAGAGTGAAAAGGAGTTTTGTACTGGTCATCTTTCATATTTTTGCTCATCTGTGTTTGGTACATGTATTCTCTTTGACAGATTATTCCAGGAAAAAAGTATGCAGCAAGAGTTGCCCCTAACCATCTAAATGTTTATATCAATCTCGCAAACTTAATTAGAGCAAACGAATCTCGCCTTGAAGAAGCAGATCAGTTATATCGACAAGCTATTAGTATGAGGCCGGATTTCAAGCAGGCTTATATCAGCAGGTATATTTTCTAATTCTAGAGATACATATTCTTGAATAAACCTTTTTGTATTTGCACTACTTTGAACAGTATTTAGTTCATACAGTTCAATTAGCTTCTGAAATGGTTTCATTTCCAAATGTGAAGATGAAGATTTGGAACAATAATCAATTATTCATTACAAGTCCTGTTCTTTTGAATTCCTGCTTCAAATGGCATATCTCCATGTAGGTTCTGTATTCAAACATTGTATAGAAAGACACTTCCATTAGATTTCTTTATGAATCTCTAACTCAAATTTCTAATCTCCTAGTTTAGTTTTGAACTAAAAAGCTTTTGTGTCACTCAAAGTGTGAGTCATGGAGCTTTCTTTAAACTTTTTTGTTGAAGACTGTACAGAAAATGCAAGTCTTAACAATTTAGTTGACATGAATTGCATTTTAATTGAGTAATGTATATGTGGGTATTGAGGCTTCTGTCCAGTAATTTGTTTGTTGTAATTCCCACTGGGACTTTGGGAGGTTCAAAGATGGCTGAACTATAGCTGTTGCAGTGTAACTTCAGAGCCATTCAGAAATCCTTGATCACTTCTTTTTTTGTTCTTGTCCTGCTTATGCATTTGTTGTATACAGATTTTTGAGAGCTGAAAGCTATAGGAATGGTACATAAAAGAGGGTCTTGTATTGTTTTGTGCTTAAAACTAACAAAATTTAAAAAAACGCTGTTATCTGACATCTACTATCTGTAGGAAGGCAAACTTTGAAAAAACCTGTCAATTATTTTCATATGGGTAACAATAAAAGTTGAAGATTAAATCTGATTCTTCAACAGGGGAGAATTACTTCTAAAAATGAACAAACCTCTGAAAGCTAAAGAAGCTTACCTTAGAGCTCTAGAACTAGACAGAACCAATGCAGATCTGTGGTACAACTTGGCAATTGTTTACATTGAACTGAAAGATCCAACAGAAGCCCTGAAGAATTTCAACCGAGCACTAGAACTCAACCCAACACATAAACTGGCATTATTCAACTCAGCGCTGCTAATGCAGGAATCTGGTATGTTAATTGTCCCTTTTATACAGTATTGCATGTTTGCATTTATAGGATCCATACTATTTAATTATTTTTTTTATTAAGTCTTTTGGTTTTTTGGAAAGGAAAAGTATGTGGCATCATCAAAAAATAAATTGTTTATTTATTATAGCTTTGTAATTGGTAGTGTATGGAATTTGTGCAAAGCGTACATACACCTTAGCTGATCAGCATCTTTAATGCAAGTGCTATTTTACAATATGATATCTTACATGTATAAAGGATAGTGTTACACAAACATCTTCAAAATTATGCTATATATAATCTTTAAAGATAATATTTAGTAAAATATGTGTAATACCTGGTTTGCATTTATAGTGATTGATTTAATTATTGACTCAAAAATCCTGCTTGTGTTTCTGGTCTTAAATCAAGGTCTAGAAATATGAATGTTTTCATAGATTCCTCTGTCATACCGCTGATTAGGATGAATTCAGTTGGATTTTCATGAGTTTGTTTTTTCATAGATATAGCTCTGTGGGTAAGGGTGACCCCTTAGTGAATTAAGGCTGTTGAAAAGAGTATTTGGCAAGTGAACTGCTAAGATTTGTTTCTCTTTTGTTGAGATGGTAAACTGCCCCTAAGAAAGATAAAACAGTTGATTGAAGCTGAAGACACTTGATAATTTTCCATCTCTTCTCACATTGTAAGTTAGTAGTTCAAGACATGCTCTGTTCCTTATCTGTAGAAGTACTAGCAGCTTCAAACAAGCAGAAACATTAACTGTTTAGTATTCATTTATTCATGCTGGTCAGTGCAACACTGTTTCAGGGGTGAAAGAGGGCAGATGAATGCAGCTCCCCTATCCTTCAGTAAGTCTGTGTCCAGAATTTGTTACTAAAATATGTTCACTGTATTATTTAGTAAAATAGCACAGATCACAAGCTCATCTAGCTAATCCTGGTATTGTCAGATAAAATGGTTTTGCTAAATCTTTTTTAAACTTTGATGCAACTTAAAATGTGAGGATTACAGGTTTTATTGTTTCAGTGTTAGACAATATCTTAGTCTAGCTACAGTAGAAATCACCCTATGTGATCACTGTCAAAACTTTTTCAGTCTGTCTAAATGATATCTATAATGAGATCTTCTACTCAAAGTTTGCTTCTGTAAGAGCTGGTTTGTCAGAACTGACGTCTTCTCTGGATTCCATTTGCTCACTGTGCATGAAAATAACAACTTTTAAGCTTGTAGAGACATCTTTTGTATCTGTTATACCAAACCTAAATATCATTCAGCAGCTAATAGAGTAATGATGCTGACTCTGGCTACAAGTCAACTGTATGTAGTTTCATTCTGTAAAGAAAATAGATATTTACTTTTGCTGCTACACAGCTATGATAAAAAGTAGCATTTTAAACCCTTTCCCTTTTACAGTTGTATTTTAATTTGTATAAAGATTAGCATTTTACAGTCTAAAAGACCTTCAGAATAAATGCCTCATGAAATACCTTGAGAATTAAATGCATTTTCTGTTATTTAGGTGATGCTCGACTTCGACCTGAAGCTAAACAGAGACTGCTACATTATGTGAAAGAAGAGCCACAGGATTCTAATGGATACTTCAATTTGGGTATGCTAGCAATGGATGACAAAAAAGACATGGAAGCAGAGGCATGGATGAAAAAAGCCATAAGGTTACAGCCAAACTTCCGAAGTGCTCTGTTCAATTTGGCCCTGCTTTATTCTCAGACAGGAAAAGAATTGATGGCTTTGCCTGTCTTGGAAGACCTACTGAGATACTACCCTGATCATACCAAAGGTCTGATTTTGAAAGGAGATATCCTTATGAACCAAAAAAAGGATATTGTTGGAGCAAAAATGTGTTTTGAAAAAATTTTGGAACTGGATCCTAACAATGTACAAGGAAAACATAATCTTTGTGTGGTTTATTTCGAAGAAAGAGATTTAATAAAGGCAGAAAAATGTCTGGTTGAAACACTAGCGCTGGCACCTCATGAAGAGTATATTCAGCGTCATCTAAACATAGTTAGAAGTAAAATTGCGTCACTCGGTGCTGTGGAACAGTCATCACTTCCATCAGATGGGAATGCAGCTACAGAAGCAAAAAAAAGTTCATTTCAGAATTTGAAAGAAGCAAAAAGTGAGAAGACAACCACCCAATCAACAGCTGCTAACAAGAAAGAGCACCCAAAAAATAAGAAACCAACAGAGAAAAGCAGTTCGGACAAAGACACTCCCAAAAAGTCTACAAAAGAAATCAAAGACATTGAGAAAAAAAGAGTTGCTGCATTGAAAAGACTAGAAGAAATTGAACGTATATTAAATGGTGAATAATCTGTACTATGTCAGGAAAGAATGAGAGAATACTATTTCTAATTATTGTTTAATTTGTGAGCCAACTGGAAAGTGTTCTCAGTGCTTTGAAAATAGAAATAATGTTGACTGCATATCACTTATCAAGCAGCAAAAGGCATTACAATGCTTTATGTGAGAAAACCACAACTTTTAAATATGATGGAGACATGGGTGGGAATTGAAGGATAAAGGGTTGAGAAAATCTTCCATGCAGAATCCTAAATAGTGAGAAAATAGCACTCATAAAAATCATTGGTAATCAGGGATGTTAAGTAATGCTACTTTCAAAGACTCAGTGGAAGAACTGAATGGCGAATTACTGGGATAAGCCAGACACTGCTTCTTTCCCCCAACAAATCTGTTTGTATTGTCATTATCTACATTTCTGTTTTACACATTAGCTGAAATTTTTCTAGACCTCTGCTATACAAGAAAAACAGTTTCTCTTTGCATCATTTGTTTCCAGAACTTACCAAAGTCATCAAAATGCCACTGGATGTAGTATAGTAGGATGCAACAACACACTAAAATTTTCAGTTGCATTCTAAATATGGAATGATATATTAACTTTTAGATGTTCTTTACTTACAATGCTAATGGTTTGTACTCTTTTACCTGGTAGGAAATCTTACGGTGCTCTTAAGATCTTTAGACTCTGCTTTTTATTTTAAAGGAAATGTGTGGGGTTTCTTCAACTGTCCATCATCTGATTGTTTTTAAAAATTGTATTAAAAAGGGTGGTTTTGTCACTTCTTCCCCAGTTCATTGAATGCTGAGAAATGCACTTTGGTACAGTAACCAGTATGCTATGCAGTAGTCCTTGTTGACTTTATATCAGCGGCTGTGGATTGATTCCTTGGTGTAGTAAATTCTTCCTTGTTTATAGCAATCTGGTTTTACTATTTCTGTCATTGAAACAGTATTTCTATTCTCATTACTTTTTACAACACTAATATAAGCAATGTTTGCTCAAGGCAGTGCGATAATAATTAAGCCACTGAATTTAGTCGTGTTTAACACAAGGCAATGTAGGTAGTATCCTTTCAAATACTAAGTTCTGTTGTTTTGATACTTTGTCTTGGGTGTGTGGTTTTTATTAAATATTTATTTTGACTACTAAAATATTCCCATTTACACTTTTTCACTAATGCATCATTTTAATTTCTTACAGGAAATGAAAATCTTTGCAATTTCAGTATTGCTTTTATCCTTGTGCAATGCATATATTTTTTTTTAAATACGCTACCAATTACCTAAACCTGGTGTTTTCCTTAATTCTGAGAAAGAAAAGATGTGTAAGAGCTGGGTTCAGTCATAATTTTCACTGATCATTAAATCTCTTACTCTTCATGTTTTGTCTTATTTCATGATGTGGAAGTATTCCTTAATGACTCTACCGTTCAAACTTAATCCTTTCCATACCTGCTCAGCTTTGTGCCGCAGGCAGTAATCCAGCTGTAAGATGTAATAATTATCTCTGTGGGAGAGAACTCAAATGGGTAATGGGCTTCCTTGCACAGAGCTTTTCTTTATTATGTATCCTTCTTAATGTTAGCTAATTGTTTACATGGTAACAACTGGGGGGGTGCGGCAAAAGTGTGTTTTGAAAAACATGATTTACAAGCGGCTGACAGGAACAAGTATGTGGTGTGCAGCTGTTCTTCATACAAAAAATATTTAAGTGCTACTTGTAGAGAAGTGCTCACAGGAATTGGTTGACCACACCTTGAAAGTCACTTACCTGTGAATAACTCAAATACTTGTATCTAAAATAGCTGGTATGTTGACTTCTATAGAAACTTTAATTTGCCTATTAAGTCTTCCTCCAAACCTTTGTTTTACAAAAGGATTAACCACTGTTCTGGGCAAAATGAAGGAACATTCATTTGAAAGTGGCAGGAACTAAGTAGCACGAAAAGATACTTCTGATAGAGAAGGTCAGGATTCTCCTCTCTTCTCCTGAGGTCTAGAAGACCTCTTTTATTGCCATTGCCACACCGTGTTTATTTGGTCTGTAAATTAAAGAGGGGGAGTAAAGGCACAGTTTCAATCTATGCATCTGAGCCTCTCTCATGTCTCATCTTGACCGTCCCAGCAGCTCTTCAGGGACTACCAGTCTGTTCGATTTATTGATGCTAAGAAGTGCAATCCGGTTTAACTAAAATCATCAGACAAATGTAAACTGAAGGTTGCTGGATGTCTTTTAGTCTGTTCTCAAGTTTTATTCCTCTTTTGACTCTTCTAAAGAAAATCTAGTAAAAAAACAAGTATTTTTACTAACAAGTTGTATTTATCCTGTTAGGATGTGTCAGCCATTTTAAAATTAACCTTTCATGAGAAAACTGCTTCAGTAAATTGAAGTGACATAACTTGTGAAAAATTATCAAAATAGCATTTGCTCATAGGAAAACTATCAAAAAGAGAATAATTTTGGTTTTGTCTGCTTGCAGGTAAAACAGAATAATCTACAGGTATTTTTCCCCTTCCAGTTCACCCTATCTTTTCTCCTCTTCCTGCCATTGTTGTGTGCAAAACATTAATATCCCCTTTCAGAATTCCCTAATTTCACTAACAGGCAAGAATTAGGAATCTCTAAGAGCGAAACAGGCATACTAAATAATACTTAGCCCTCTAATCATACAGTGCAATTGCTGTGGTTGCTGAAAAAATGGAACAGATGTATTATCTGAATCCATACACAAAATTTTTCTAACTTACACATATAGCTGCAGAGTAAGCATTTTAAGTATGGCATGTATTTGTGCATGTGATTTCAGTACAGATTCATGCATTTGTCAGATTGTTCTTTGTATCTTTTGCAGGTGAGTATATGCATAGAGAGACTCATTAAAATATGGATCAATTGGATATGCATGCATATAGTTGGGACACACAGATACCTAGAGGTGTTGCAGTGGAACAACATGTGCAGTTGTAGACTAACCTTTGAATATACAATCTTTTGGTCTGTTTTGCACAGAAACCTCCTAGGAATTAATTGCAAGTATTCTTTATTTTCAAAATATTTTTTGTGTTACAACCAGTTAAAAACATGATCAGTCATATCTCTTTTTTTTTTTTCTTTTTTTTTTTTTTTTTTGTTGTTGTTTCTTATCAGCTGGCAGGGAAGTAGTCTAGTATTGTGAAGATTAGGAAGATTTTCCTACTAATAGGCATGTATGTACAAAACTCTGGAAGTTGGAGTGAAAAGGATTAAGTGGGGCAAAAATCCCTTTCGGGGTGCAGTGCAGTTTGTACCTTGATTTAGGCAACACTGAAATCCGAGCTAGAGTGACCGTACAGGAAGACTGCTGTGATGGGAGGGCCTGGGGATAGGCAGCCTCATGTTGAATGGCACTTCAGAGCAAAGCGCTGTCCTATGAGAAATGTCTGTGTTCTAGGAGAGGAGTAAGTACTCAAAAAGCAACAACTCCTGAAACATTTTGGTCCTTTGTGTGTAGGTTGTCCAGCACATCTCAGCAGCTTTCCCTTTCTCGAAGCTATTGGGCAATCCAAGCCCAGGGGGCATTGAGGGCAGCTCTTCTGGCTGTTGCGGCTTTGTTGTCAGGGGAGTCATTTGCACAACCTCGCTGAGCCTTTGTAGCTCACATAGCTTCTTCAGGGTCATGGACCTTTGGGCTGAAAATGCAGGCATCTGTCCCTTCCTGAAGTTTCTAATGGAAAGACTATGAAAATCAAAACAATTCTGGGAAGTTTTTTTCAGCCATCCCAGTCTCTTGCAAACTTTGCATTGCACAGAAGCTCCAAGAAGAGTCCCAGTTTGGGTGAGTGTACATGTCTGGCCTTTTCCTTGCAAGTTCTACAACTTCCTTTTGCCTGGCACAATGTCTGGAACTGCAGCAGAACCTGCTGCTCCAGGCAAGTCCTGCCCTGTAACTGAAACTATGGTTCATCTTTGAGCCTAGGAATCCTGCTTTGCTTAGATAGAAACCTTGAGAATGGAAAGGCTGTAAGATACCTTCCATCCATCCTTTGCCTCACTTTCTCTCCACACAAAAATATAACACTGTGCAGTGTTTCAACTACAGCAAGAAGAACCTGCCCCCAGACCTCCAGCACAGCTTATGAGAACATAAGACATTCCTTCTTGAAATCAAAATAACGTAGCTTAGTATGTTACATACATTACAGTGCTACTTTTTGTTTTAGATTATCTTAGATAGGTATGACATTTTCATGGCACTGAGTGGTAGTGTAGTTAATATTTTTAGAAAAACTTAAAAACTGCTTTATACAATCTATTGCCTGTCTACAACCTAGTGGTTCTGCATGTGGGATATGTGTTCCTTGCAAACAGCCAGAAGAAATCACATACACATATCAGCTAACAAAAGGCAGCAATGACAAAACCAAACCACAACAGGAAAAGAAACAAAAAAAATAATAAAAAAACCCAGAGAATTTTATGCATAATTATCCTGGTTTGGGAACAACATAATAAACTATATAATTTTCCTGGGGTAGGAAATCATCCCAGAAAAACACATTTAACCTTCTCTGACACAGTCTTAATTTAAAAGATTGCTGGAAAGAGAATTGAACTTCATGAATACCATCTACTGTGAACGAAGGAATTCTGTTTAGAATAAAATATCAATATGTTATTACTCCAGCATACTGCAAACAACTGTTAGCTGCTACATCTTCACTGGCATAAGAAAGACACTACCAAAAGAAAAGGGATTAAAAAAGTCCTTGTTCAGCTTGTGACTTCACCAGTGCTTACAAAACTGTAAATGGCTTTTGCTAAATATCCATAGACAGACACTACCTTTACAACAATTTTAGGGGTTATTTGCTTGCATGGGTGAGCTCAGTCTTTTGTGGTTGTGGACAGAAACAAAGAAATTAAAAGCTTGGCTTGGTGGGGTGTTGCAGCAATACTACACCTTGACATTGTGGGAAAATGTATATATACTTGGGAAAATGTATATATGCTTGCCATAATTTTAGTTACTGATATGTCACTGTAGCAGGCAAGTTGGTGTATTTGATACAGTTTTGGAGGGTGATATGACATAGGAGATTTATATGAGCCTATTAATTCTGTGTCTCTTCTACACTGTAACTGTAGTGAATGTGAGGTTTTGAAGGACTCCACAGAGCAGAGGAGAGCATTGGAATAAAGCACGTTCAGATATCCTACGCCTGTTTAGCATATATGTTTGTTCCTTACGTGTATTTATCAGGGTATTGTCTTTTTAAATGGGCATGGCAAGGTATTTTTAATTATATGAGTATTCATCTACGCACAATGAGAGTAGGTGGAGGAGGAAAATACAACAATTACAGGATGTCTTACCAAAAGCAGAAGTCATAAATCTTGATTTTTAAAATACCATCGAGAACGTGCACTCACCTTGATTTCATTTGCAGTTGTTAACCCAGCCCTACACTTGAGTTGTACGTGAGCATCATTGGAGCACGATCTGAGGCACCCACGCCCCAGTGCTGAGAGCTGCAAGGAGATCGTGACAACGGGAGCTGACAGAATGGGAGATTAGTTGTTAGCACCCCTCAGCCTCAAGCTGAATAATCAAGGTTTGCTTGTTTGTTTGGGTGCACTGCTCATTTCATCTTCAGGAATATCAGACATTATGGATGGTTATCTCACTTTCCAAGATACAGTAAATTCTCTGTTCATAAAAGAAGCTTAAAGGGAGCTTCTGAGCACCCTTTCTACCCCTTGAACAGGTTTTAAACAGTTCTGGAATGCTGGGTTTTCTTCAGCTCCGTGCCTATACAATTACCAGTTTTCCAGTCTAAATAACTGCAAACAAATAGAATGGAAAGGTATGTGAAAGCTTAAATCTCATGAAATTCAAATACTGGGCAAAAACATAAAAGAAGCTGAATTCTGTAATACTTCTTTAGATGGATTTCATCAAGTTGCAGTATGATCTGTAATGCTATTACTTGTTTAAGTCACACTGTATTCCTACCCTTATTAGGGTGAATATAGTCAGAGTTTTAGTATAAATAGGTTTAAATTCATCTTTCCAAGGATAATCCTTCAGATTAGGACCTAATTCGCATGTTCAGGAAAAGCAAAACTAAGAAACATAATTAAGTTTCAGGACTTTTTTCCTTCTGACCAATATACATGAAAAATTATATATTTGACAAAAAATAGATGTATTGCATAAGGATAAAAGCACCACTGGAATGACAAAGATGCATAATGATTTTTCAAAGATTTTCCAGTTACCTGCAGTGGTTTATCTTGTACTAAAACCACTTGTAACAAGTGGTTACTTTCACTAAAAATCTTGTACATTCTTTCCACGTACTTCCTTTTTAATTTGATTATTTTACTGACTGTAAGACATTTTCCCCTAAATAACAGCTTTTTTAAAAATTCTTAATATAAAATTGACTGATGATCCTTCAGCTTACAAACACAAAACATACTGTGACTGTAGAAAAAGAAGAAAACCACCTAAAACAGAAAGCAACTGAAATGCAAGAAAGGAAGTAGGGAGGTTTATTTTAAAAATTATTAACAAAATAACAAACACTGTTATCTTAGGCTGGTTTGTGTCTGGGTGTCCTAAAGAGCCTTCTGGCTTATGAGGAAATAAAGCATCAATTACTGACAATCTCAACTTCAGAGTCTAAAAGCCATGTCATATGGCTGGTTTTACTACTATGCTACTCCTTCTTCAGCTCTGTATGAACTTACATGAAGTGATTGGGGGTGAGATTGAATTGGTTTTAATATCTTTATGTTCTCTTTCCTTTCTTCTCTTGGTTTTTTTCTTGTTTCTGTGGCAGTGATACTTTCTCACACTGCCAGTGTTCCAGGACAGAGGGCTGAAAAGAGGAGCTAACTGAAGGATTAATGTCTTTATATGTGATTAATATGCATCTTCAGTGTTCCACTCCTTTGCTTTTGAGCAAATATGTGTGGATAAGGTATATATGTATATAAAATGCATAAGTAAGTCTTCACTAAAAAAGTGGAACACAGTTATTTCAACACTCACTGTGAAAAGTGCTCGTTTTGCTTTGTTGTTCAAAACTTTGAAACAGCAATGTAGAAAAATACCCAAAGGGACTGATGACCAAGTAACTGCTGCAGGTCATTACTCATTGTGAGGCAGCTGCTTAAGTCACACAAATGATCAGCTAAGAGCAGAGACTTACACAAATAAATCAGTATAGTTGTATAATACATAGAGCATAACACCACGGGACTGATTTTTGCTGTTGTGCATTGTGACTGGATCTCTTCTGCTCGTGATCTGGCAGGGTGTGGAGAAGGTGGGAGTTTCTGCTTCCAGGGGCAGTAGCTGTTCAAACTGTTGTTATCTGCTGTTCATTATCACTTGGAGGTGAAGGCTGCTGTCTTTGTCTTGACCTCTTGGTAAGTATCTTGTTAAAAATGTGAAGCGAAGGGTTCATTCAACAGGCTAAACTAGAACACGATTTCCAGAAGATCATGATTGTATCAATCTACAAATGAGGACAATTTTAGCTAGAATTGTTCTATATTTCTGTCCTGCATGTAGCTATTTACAGAATGTTTTCTGCATAGTCCCGGTAGCAACTTTGGTGTACCTTAGGCCAGTAACTATAAATCTTAAGCAACAATCCAACCCATGTTCTCCATGTGACAGGATAAATTGCAGTGCTCTAAATAACATCACTGGAAGATGTGGCCTCTGACCTGAGCAGCTTATCATCATGGAAGAATGTGATGATCTAAACTAGGACATAAATAAAAATGGCATTTTCATTATATATTTGAGACTAGCAAAATAATGTCTAGAGTCTTACAAAGCTGATTAATTCTACTGAAATATGACAGTCATGATATTGTTGGTAATCTTCCTCCAAGCCTGTGATTTTCTTCTTAAGAATTTACTGCTTTTCTGCAGCAGCATAATTAAAGAAAAAATACTAATTTGCTTTTAAATGTTGCTGTCAAATCCCATATCAAATTTTTTTTAGTCTTAATTCAGGTGATGATGCTTAGATCCTGAAGCACATGTACATAGATTTGCACCAATGCAGAAACTGCCGTGAAGACCATGTTTGGAATATTGTAGGTACAACATGACTGGAAAGGCTTAAGGGGAATGCTAAAAAATAAAAAAGATTTTTGAGCACAAAGGTACTACCAGTGAGTCAAGGCATGTTTGAGTATACACTAGATCAGTATCACTTCTAACTTTCTTTACGCTTCTTCTAAACATTCACTTTCAAATACTGAAAGTGGGTTGCACAGGCTGTGATTTCATTTGGTGTGGCTGCTGTGAGAAGGGATTCTGCAGTGTACCCAAGGGGGCCAGGGTCTGTAGCATATGATGTGTGAAGAGAGGCTGAAGCAGCTGCTTTGTTTTTGCCTGATGAGATGGGACTAGAGGGGCTTCTTACTGCCATCTTCAACTCTGGGAAGGTATTTGCACAGAAACAAATAATGCAAAAGGTAATCCACACAAGCTGCAGCAAGGGAAGTTCTAAATAAATGCAAGAAAATAATTGTCCTCAGCATTGCCATATGCAGATGATCCTGCTGTTCAGAGTCTCGTCGCCCACTTGGCATATTGCCTTCTTCAAGCTCCTCAGAAGTCACACCCTGGTGAGGACAGGACTGTACTGGCCAACCACTTCAGCAGAGCCAGAGTGAGACATTTTTCATTACAGATACCACTGGGGCTAACTCCAGGCAGATGTGTTAGAATTCAAAAATGTTCAGAAAAGGATAACAGCAACTAAATTAATGCAGAGACATCACAAAGTCATGCATTACTTATGCAAGGATTTTTCAGGGCAGAATCATGCAACTTACAGTAAAGGTGAACAAGAAGTGACATTTATTTCTCTTAACACCAGGCTGAATGACTTAAATGGATGAAAATTTTGTTTTTAAAAATAATATCTTCACAGAACACATAATTAAATTTTGTTGTTCATTGCAAGATCTTAGGGTTGCTGAGGTGTAAAAGATCACAAGAAGCAAATAGCTACATTCGTGAAAGTGGAGGTCTGTGAAATGCCATGCAACTTTTGATTTAGGAAGGTAATTGTGTGCAAACTCCCAAAACCTCAATAGGACATACCAAGAGAAGAATCCACCATGCATGGTTCCAAAACTTGTTCCTAAACTCTTCCCTAACCATTTGGCAGTAGAAACAATCAGGGACTCCATAGCAAGCTAAATGGACTTTTGGTCTGACCCACACCATAAAAAATATTATTCTTAACTTCAAAACCATTAGAGATAAAAAGTAGAAAAGTTTTGCTTGGAGTAACATAGGATAAACAATTATCTATTGTAACCCAGCTTTTACTACATAAATATAAATGAAGATCTTGTCTGTAATGTTTTTGGACAGAGAAGCATCTGGGGAACTTCAGCTTTTCAGACACAGACTGGGGAAAAATGCTAAGGATATGGTAAGACCTGGGTATTTGAATGTGTACTGACCAGCCAATATCTAGTTAGATAGGTTGAGGACCTGCAGACGGTAGCACTATTTAAAATGAGTTTTGATAAAGAGTGGGGTATCTACCACGTTATGACTGTAAAAAACCCAGCATACCAAAACCAGGCTTTCATGAAAAAAATACAAAAAAAATTTATTTATTCAAAATTAAATGGAATTAAATGGCTGTAATCCATGTCTGGTTCTGCAAAAGGCAGTTTTTATGTACAGGTATACTAAAACAGTTCAGTAGGCTACAGAAACAGATGGAACTAAAATACCATAAAGTTCTTACTCTATGTAAATTGAGATGCTATTTTCTAGTCTGATTTATCAGACAAATAAAACACTTGATATAGTATTTTTGAAATTCAGTGCGGGAGAAACTAATAGTTAAACTGCAAATGACAAGAATTAATGGAATTATTGGGGGATAGATAAAAGCTTTCCAATGGGAAAAGGGCAACAGAGAGTTCTGCAATATCTGGTAGCACAGAAGTTACTAGCGATGTTCCTGAAATAACTTGGCACTGAACTTCTTTAATAATGTCAGTCATGACTGCAGTAGAAATAGTGTAAAAATACTGGTTGTATTTGTTGACAATACAAATCTGTAAGCATTGTTAATACAGGATAGGGTATTGTATAAAAATTGCTTATTTCAATTGGTTCAGTAGAAGTCCAATTAAATTCAATAATAGATAATATGCAAGCGCATATTATCCTACATAACAGCAGGATTAAAAATTGGCTGTCCTACATAACAGCAGGATTAAAAATTAGTGAAATCATTCAGCCAGAAAATTATATGACTGTTGAAAAGGCAACTCCAGTGGAAATAAAGACACTGGTGATGCTTATCTGGCATACTCACCTGGTTTTAATTGCCTATGTCCAAGATCAATAAATTAAAACTAAGACATTTATACAAAAACTCTGCTGGATTGGTAAGTAAAGTCGAAGGGTTGTCTTCTGCAAAGAGCCAGTTTGTTATCTGAGGCTAAACAAGTCAAAAGGGCATGTGTTTGTTGAGATATTCAGGAGGAGGGTTAAAACTGGAAGAAATATTGCCATTTAGGCTAAAAGCCAATGTTTGTACAAGAACAAAAAGGGAGAAAACAATTATAAATACACTCAAGCTGGAAATGAGGCAAAAGGCCCGGTCTACTGGAACAATGTATTTTGGAACTGTCTTTGAAGGAGAATGGTGAGGGGAGGAAAGAAGTTATTTTAAGCTAAGGCTATGAACAGTTTTGAAAGTGAATGCATTAAATGCTACCTTCAATAATAAATAACTAAATTTTGTGATCCAGGAAGTTTATTCTAATTTTGTGCTTCCTTAAAGCACTCTAAGCTAAGAAATCATAGGAATTTACATCTCATCCTCTGTTTATTTTAGAGCATATGTTTAAACTGGAGGTACTCTTGTGAAAGCAACAATGTCTGTTGCAAACTGATGTATTTGACATGAAATCGTTCTGCATGGAACAATACAGAAATAGGTCACATTAAATGTCCTGCTTTCAGTGGTTATAATTTTACTCAAATCTTAATGCAGCAGTGAAAAGTTGTCTAAACTTGCATGTCTATTGTATTCCTGAATTATTTTGCCAACTTTCTCCTTTGTACTGAGAAGCTCCCACTATAGGTTAAGTAAGTGACCTTTTTAAGAGCCAACTCAATGTTAAGAAAAATCCCTTGATGTACAAATCCCACACTGTATGTGCCAAGTTACTGGTGCAGTTCATGGGGTAGTACATGAAGTTAACTGAAAATCTGCAGTAGAATTCAGTTTTTCTGAAGATGCAAATAATTGCCTTTTTATATGTATTGGAGATGGCAGTGAAAGTCTTACAAAACATTGGAGTGAATCAGTACTTTGACAGTGGAGAAGAATATGCAGTTCTCTGCCTTCCTTTGTTTTGCTTCCATGCCCTCCACCTGGTAGGCCAGTTTGCTACAAACAGTTATATAATTAAAGTTATTTATTCTAAATACTACTACTACTACTACTACTACTACTACTACTAATAATAATAATAATAAAAGCTGGTTGTAAATTAAAAAAATAAGTTGAAAATATATTATTAGTACTAGGTTATATTATTGGTTTTTAATACAATATATAATTCTGAGTTTATATGTATGTGAAAAGTAAATTGTAGGCACAGAATTGTTTCCCCTAAACATTTTAACTAGTTAAGGTAATAAAGAATTACAATGCAATAGTAGACCTTACTGTATTCTTTTATTCAGGAAATATGGGAATAAATGATCGCTGAAGTAATTTGTTGAATTAAAAAAAAGAAAGAAAAACAAACCAGAAACAACAACACAGGAAGACAAAGAGCAGTGAAAACTGCTAAGTTCAGAAGTCAGGAATGACAATCTCAAAGATCATAGAGAATGTATCCTTAAATATAAAATGTTGTGCCTAATTTAAAATAATGTTCCTGAGCAGCAGAGGTTTAATCCAAAACCTAGGAACGAGTCCCAGTATTCATCCCTCAGTGCCTTCTTGGTGTATATAAAGACCTCTTTTCCAGAGTTTACTTCCCTCTGGGCATAGGTAGACACTGTGTGCTGGAGTGTTCTGAAAAAACACTTGTGTGCCTGTGTTCTGAAAAAAGGATACAGGCAGTTTGTCATCCATCCCTATTCACCAAACTCTTAAAAGTAAATAAAGCTTCATTTCAGATTTATATTACACAAAAGCAGTTAACTAGACAGTTAATTTAACAATCCAAAGAGGTTTTTTTTGTTTTTACTGTGATGTTATACCTTTCACCACATTTATCCTCTCTTAAGGATCGTATTCCTCCCTTACCTGCAATCTTTCCAGAAAGTCTTAGCTGCCTTCAAACCTTTTATTTCCTAGAAGATGGATGGTTTCACCTGTTTCTGAACAATTCTGGACAGTCATGTTCTAGACCTGTGAGGTGCTAAAATGTGCGGTGTGAGGGGTACGAGGCTGAAGTGCCGGTCCCCAGTAGCCCCGCTCGGCTGCCGGGGGTCTGCAGTGCGAGCAGCTCAGCAGCGCCCGCAGCTCCTGCCTGCCGGGATGCCGCGGGGTGCAGGCGCTGACCCCGCGCTTCTGCGCTCCCATCGAGGCACCCAAGTGCCCGCCTCTCAGCCTTCAGGGGGTGGAAACACATCAGCTTCTGTTCCTATGGACACTCAGTCCCTTGGCCATTCTTAAAATGCATTGGGAAGATTCGGCCTTGAGCAAACATAAATCAAGAATTTTTTTTTTTTTTTTTTTTAATGGTTTAGGGGCCTTTTGTTTGTTTGTTTCTTTGGTTGGGTTTTGGGTGGTTTTTTTGTTGTTTTTTTGAGGGTGGGCAGTAGGTTTTTTTGTGTCTAGCTACTGTTAATACAGGTTTGCTTTGTATGCAGATGTTTGGGGTATGAAGGTAGCCTCTTGATTTGAGACTGCCCTCAGCCTGCACAGGGCTACATTCCAAGGCAAGCTTCCCATACTCTGCCTGAGAATATTCCATTTGGAGCAAAAGGGATTTAGTTTAGCTCTTCATTAGGACACAAGCTGTTAGGAGTCAGGAATTCCCCTGACACTTGACCTATTCACATTCCATCTGAGAACTTGCATCATCTTTCATACTGTCTTATTTCATCTTTATTGAAAATGATGGTTTTGTTGTTTTTTATTTAATTCTCTCTCCTATATTCACAGAGAAGAGCTTGTTTGTGTGGATTTTTTTTTTTTTCCTGGCTGGAATGATGTATTTTGTAAAGGAAAAAAAAAAAAAGTAATTTTTAAACAACATAACAGAAAACTATGAGGATTTTGCTTTTCAAATATCTCTGAGTTCTGATCTAAAACAACTAAGTGCTTAATTTTTCTGTTTTGAACTCAGACCCCAGATATGTCTCATACATGAAAAGAATCTTGATCAGCTTTTTCCCAAATGTGGGAATAAATGATACAAGATGTGGAAAAAATGTTTCCTCCTCCTTGTATTCCAGAGTAGGTTTTCTGGTTTCTTTGTTCTGTACTATCATTGTGGTAAACAAAAAATTTTTTGCTTTAATTTTATTTTTGGGAAAAATGTCTGTTTAAATAAATGCTTGTAAATTATCTCATAATGCAGAAGAGATACTCACTCAATTAATCCAGGAAAAAAATGAACAGATTTGTGAAGAAATTGCATTCTTCTATAATTATAGAAAAACATATGAGGTAGAGAGAGAGATAGATTGGATATGGGCAGCCATAGTCACTGAACACATTTTATTAAGGTTAGCAACAACGTGAAATGTTAGAGGTAATACAAGGATAATGATAATAGGGCCAAATAAGTGTCGGGCAAAAGCAACTCTTATTAATCTGTTGAGTCATTTTCACTTTCAAAATATCACTGAAGTGTAATTCAAAAGGAATATGATGAAAAAAAACCCATAGGGGGTAAAGAAGAGGGGAAATTATACATATATGCACATATATTATATATGTATGTGCAATATTTATATGCACCTACTTATTATGTATTCGTATATAATATTGTCTACTAGAGATTATATATTATATAATGTATATGTATGTAAAAGTTTTCTGGCTATTTTACCACATTGTTATTCACAAATTTTAATGGGCTCCTTAGGAGAGTCTGTATATGTATATTATTTTTCATAAATGTACTAGTTTATCTCTTGCTTTCTTTTCTGTACCTTTTTCTTTTAAGGCAAAAAGCACATTTGATCACATCCTGTGGGGGGGTTGAAATTTTCAGAAAGATTTTTACTGGCCACATGGATAAGCTATTGTATGACTGAAGTAGGAAATCAAGTGTGACAGAAGATAAGAATTTTTTTGCAGTTTACTCTACTCACCACATCCTAATTGATGGTGCCCATGTTTTCATTTCATAGTAAATGAAAGGAATGTAGCACTAGGCTGAAGGTGGCAGTTTCCAATCAACTAATTCATTACAGATTCATAGCCTGCCTTTTTCTCCCAATAAGAGAATGAGAGCCACGTAACAGTATTGGTTACAGTATTCTCAGCCTGGCATATCAATCAAATTAGTAAGAAAATAAAGTACGAAAAATGTTGTCCGAATATTTCAGTAGATAAGTGTTGTGCAAGATATGACTTTGATTAAGTGGAATTTTGTATAATGAATGTGGAGTTTTCACTGTATTCCTCATTCAAATAGTATTTCCAAAAAAATTTAAGATATGATCACAGTTATTCTCACAGATTTTTTTTTACTTTGTAAACACATCAAAATCATTCAAAATGGAAATTGTGCATCTACTTACACTTTGTCTGCTCATTTATTCCTCTGAGTAATTCCTCTGAGTAATTACAGTTGGAAATAATGCTATTCAAATGGAATAACTCCTTTAATAATAGAAATTTGTACATACATTTTCAGGTAACCTGTGTAAGTATATCACACAGAGAGATAAGTGAAATCAGATGAGGAAGAAAACTGTGTGGGATCTAGAGCAAGAGTACTTGAAAGGAAAGGAGGTCCTGGGGTTAAATCTCCTCTTTCATAACTCTCACATGAGTATGAATAGTTCTGCTGTTAAATCATAGCGTTTCTTTGGATTTTTTAATCTCAAATGAATTATACACATGAAAAAACACATTAACTCCAAAGAAATTCATGTGGGTTTATTACACTGTGACCATGCAGGTACCTGAGAGTTAGAGTCAGCGGTGAATTAATTTAACTTAGGTGTACAATCCCGCTTAAAGATTAAATTTGTCATCAGATTTTAAAAACATAGGTAATGTGATGGAGGGAATATAATTTTGATAAGGCTAATCACAAATTCTGTAGACCTGTACTTCAGGATGTGGAATCTTTGATGACAGCAATATTTAAAAAGGAAAATATTTGTAAAGCCTTTAATAATAATATATATACTTTTCTGTGCATTGGAAGGTATATACCAGAAATCAAAAATAACAGACTGAGGCTCTGAGGAATAGTTTCCAAAGCGACCTGAAAGATGAATCCTGACAATCTGTTGATTCATCAGTTTTTGCAGTTAGACTATTAATAATTAATGCTGCTAATAGGTATTTAACAGTATGGAAAATGTTAAATTCCTCACAGTATCTTAATAATCCCTATGTTTATTTGACCTTACTGGAGATCCAGCTTTTATTTTGCATTTTTTGAGGTCAGCACTTCTGATTTCATAACTGACCATTCTTCTTGTAGGTCTGTAAGAACTCAAGTTGTTAGAAT
This sequence comes from Rhipidura dahli, assembly GCA_013399225.1. Classification (NCBI taxonomy): domain Eukaryota; kingdom Metazoa; phylum Chordata; class Aves; order Passeriformes; family Rhipiduridae; genus Rhipidura; species Rhipidura dahli. Next base: position 431,397 of record VXAC01003492.1, read on the forward strand.
AATGTCTAGAATTTCTCGTAATGATCAGAAGAAAACATTGAAGATGTGACCTTTGGTTTTCTTTCTTTTTGCATTTTGTATGACTAAAAATTCTTATCTTTTAACATCAAATATATTAAAAAATAAGTATGAAATACTTTCCTCCATTAAAGTTTTTGTGGAATCTTTTGCAGTTGACCTCTCCTTGAAATGCTGGCTGGTGAACTGAAGTCCAAATTATCTTTATATTCTGAGCAGAACTGAATTCTATGTACATATTGTGTATGTAACTTACATTGAACACTTTAAAACTTTTACAAAAATGAGGTTCTTGTGACTTTTGCTTCAATGAATTTTCAGAGATAGAATTTTTCTACTCACAATGGAACTAAGGATCAAAGAATGAAATTCCAGAGGAATCTCTGCTTTGTCTCTACTGGTGTCAATAACCACTGGTCTTTCTTTCCTGGTGGTTGTGTTGTATGTTTCTATCTCACAGAACAGGTACAATGCATGCATTCTAAAGGCAGGCTGTAAAATACTCTGTTTCGAACCCAAGACACCAACATTGTTGCTGAACTACTGCCTCCATACAAGGAGTGGCAGATACTCTTAGGAGAGAATCATTTAGGAAAATCAGTGAATAAAAATAAATCATCTTAATTGCAACAAATATTCCCATTTAGATGTATTTGTATATAGATCATTCAAAAATTACTCCCATGCTTCAGAAAATTCATTATTTAAATGAGAGTTAATTATTGTCAAGGGTCACAGGAAAATCATTCATGCTATTCCTAAGAGTCATATTTGTGTGATTTGATGGTAGAATGGATAAAAAATATTCTTAAGTAAAGCATTGTTTAAAAAGCCAATTTATAGAGCTTTATTGTGTATAGTTCAAATGAACAAGGTTCAATAAATTCTGGGCAATGTCAACACAGCAGTCTCTTGGATAGGGAAAATCTGCCAGGATGTTTGGTGTGTGAACAGCAGGTTGAGAGAAGCTGCATTGCTGGAAGCAGTGTGGCCACCAGTCTTGTAATGACCTGGTAATTGACCTTGTGAGTAATCTTGTAAATGACCTTATGAATCAGATCTTAGGAGATTTGCTAATTCTCTTAGCAGTGATGTAGCCAAGAACACAGGAGGAGAGTCAGGGCCAAAATCTTCCAATTTACTGGAAAGTACTTTCAAAAAGTAAACAAACTCTGTCAAAGCAGAATCCTAGCTTTCAGGGGTGTTGCATGTTTATTAGCAATACCATGTGTGAATATTTTTTGCCTTGACTGAAAGATAGCCTTTAGTTATACCTCTGAATTCTAAAGGTACTTTCACTGGAAGTGTAGTTTGGAGGCCCACGTGCTTCTCAGTGCTCACAGGTTCTCACAGGTTCTCGGTGAAGGCACGCAGGTTCTCTTCAGTAAAACATTTATGATTGAAGTATTTTACATGATATCTTGGTGAGTTCCAGCCCACCTTCTGCTTGTAGATGAAAATACTTGTCGTCTTTGTAATAGGTCCATTAGTTTGGGTTACATTCTCCCTTCTTCTTCTAAAGCCTGTTATTCTGAAAAACCCAAAAGCAGTAAGTTGGAGTTTTGAAGTTGCAAGGTTCACCAGTAATCAATGATAAGTATGCTATGAATAAATATGTTTTCATAAAAATACAGTGACTCATTGTGACCCAAATCTGGGAAAAAAATTAACAAATAAAAGAAGAAGAAATAAAGCATCAATTGTGTAGCCGGTAAGGGTTAAAAAATATTTGGGAAATATTTCCATTTCAACAGCTAGAGTTAAATGGATAAACAAATCTGTGAATATAGGTAACAAACTGATGCATCACTTTTCTTGTCTGTTTATGATGTTTTGATTTTAGTAGTCACAAGAAATCATGGCCCACTTTCTTCTAAAATAAACCCATAGCATCCTGCAATACTATCTAAGTACTGAGTCAGAGAGAAAGATCATGGCATTTGCCAGTATTTGATCATCCCTCTCTTCAAAATGATTATGTTCATTTACAAGTATTTAAATGTAAAACTTTGTGTTATACAAGCCTGATACATTTTTTACATGGAAATTAGTGGTTGATGTGCAAATATACAAAGTTACTACTTACCATTAAGAAAAAGATAAAGAATTTTAATTTTATTTACTTTAAAATTACTTATTTTTTGGTGTAAAGAAAGTTTTAAGTAGTATTACCTACCAAAAGAATTACAAGAACACCAATGAAACAAAAATATCTAGAATATTACATTAAGGATAATTTATTAAATCCCACTGCAAAAGAAAATAAAAAAAAAAAACAAACAAAAAAAAGCAGTGTTTTCTGAAGTAGAGGTTTTTTTGTTATGAAAACTGAACTCAAGAATACACTAAAGCTTATTCTGATTACTGCTTTGAAAACTGAAAATCATTGAAGGCTATTATCAGTGTACAACTAAGTCGAGAAACCTCTTCCATCTGTAGTCAGACCTTGGAGAAAGATGAATAATGAATCTGGTTTGCTTTCTGATTTTCAGTTTTCTGTACTGCACGATTTTTGCTCATGCACTGTTAGCACTGAGATCAGTCTTTGCTAGCGAGCTATAAGCAAGCTGTAAACAACAGAATGGAAGAAAGAAGCCATGGTACAGCACCAAAAATCAATGTTTAGTTTAATGGAGCATCTGGAACATACAAAATTTAGCAGGTCTTACTAGTGATGCGAAGTTCAAATTAGTGCTGTTAAGGAGGTACTAACTTTAATTTTTCTCAATAACTGTTAAACAAGACTCAAATTTTTCTCAGTAACTGTTAAACAAGACTGAAGTTTTATTACTCCAACATTTTAATTGCTGCACTTAGGCAAGACCTGCTGTAAATTCTGGAGATATAAACTTTGGTCTTCTCTTTTTTGTAGGAGGTCAGATTAATTCTTGTTCTAACATCCTGAAACTGTAATGTCTATTGGAAGATCTCTGTGAACTGGAAAATCAGAAAATATTGTAGAAGTGACAACTAAGACTTTGGGAGGTTTTTTCCTATGTTTCTATTTTATTGTATTTATTTAGATTGTTTCATTTTTAAATTACTTTTTATTAGTAAGGTAGCTATGTTTAAGAGGTGAGTGTAGCTTACCTGTCTTTGTACTGCATCTCCTAAATCTGTGTAGGTGAGGAGAGAAAACTCCCTGACCTGCTCCCAGAAGTTCCAATTCTCAAACTATTTTCAGGAGATACTTTTAGCAGACCAGCTGGCACTGTCTTTTGCTGTTGTTGTTGTTGTTGTTGTTGTGTATAGCCTTCCTTTTATTTTTCTCTAGGCTGTGTATTAGTACTGATTTCTGGTGCTTATCAGGAAGATGTCTCTTTCTGTGGTACTTTCTGATAAGTGACAGCAGACCTAAAAGGAAGCTGTAGCTGTACAAAGCACTTATAGATGATATTTGTAAGAGAAAACCCGGCTCATACTGCGCTTTTACAGGAAGCACTCACTGCAAGACAGGATTTGTTTTGATTCATCTCCCAACAGATGTGGAATTCCAAGTTTTGCAGATGAGGCTCTTCTCTTTTCTGATAAATATTTATCTTTTGAGTCACTTCAGGCCATGTATTTCTATCCTCTTCCAGTAGAAGTTCAAAAATTACAGAACTTCAGTTTAATTCTTCAAAAGATTTTGTTACATGAAGTGGAAAATTGTCCATTTCTTCAGCTGTTCTTATCCTGTGTCAGCTTCTGGATAGAGCAACCTTTCTTTTAAATAACCATAATTTAATACAATTTTTGTGAGTGAATCCTATGTTTTAGTTGGGGAAATACAAGATTTTGTTTTCAAATCTTGCTTTTTCTACAACTTCTGCATGTGGTATATTTAAATTAATTCTCCTTCTGTCTTAAATGCTCTGGTCTGTTTTAATTTCCAGAATTTTTCAGTATCTTTGAACTTCTATTTATTTTAACGTATTTGGTTTTTGGGCACTGAACAAACTGAGTAAAACCAACATTAGAAGCCATGGATCTGGATTTCTCCTCTGTTCTATATATTCTGTACAGTTTTAATTCTGTGTAGTTTTAAAACTTTTGGATCATATCCAAGGCCCTTTAATTATTATTGACTGAAGCTAATAATTTCTACTTCAAATAGTGAGTTTGGCAGACTTTTGAGATACGGTGACATTCCTGCACAGGTCACTAAATCAAACAATGTAATTGATATTGAAGCTAAACAGAATCAGAATATAGTATTTGCATTTATTACAAAGAATTCCCTAATGCTCTGTTAATGGAGTCTGTGCTCTGACTGAAATATTGATCAGAAGTTCTTACTGAAAACCCTTAAGTTAATACCAGTAGTAGTAATTATGCATTTCATCCACTTATTTTTTTGTGGTTTGTACATATGTCAGATCTGTCTTACTGATCTAAAAAGTGCAGATAGAGTTTAGACAACTTTCTCAATGCCATGTACTGTATACCTAGCCTTGCTAGAAATCTAAATTGCTTGATTTTTCCTGGCAGCATTTCATTGTGCTTTTAACCATGACAAGTAGTTTTTACAAAATCATTATTTTTTCAGGGAAACAAAATACTTTCTCTGTAAATTAAATCTAAATTAATGATGTGAGTCCAGGAGGCACAATTTTCTGATATTAGGACATAATGTTCAAAATAAAAAAAAAGTCGAAATAAGTTGATGAATTCAGTGTCCCACAGTCATCTGGTATGAGGGCTACAAACAAAAATTCTCAGTCAAGTACCAAACAATATTAAATATTGTGCAGATACTAGTTCAAGATTCCTGCTTTGAGGTCATGTTCCAAGGATTGTGCCTGTGTACAAGGAATAAAGAGGAGCAAATATCTCATTTGCTCCGGTCTCAGAGCCAGTACAGAGCCAGGTTCTTTTGATGGCTTGCTCTGCTCCAGTGCCCTGGCCAACACATGGACATCCTCACTCCAGCTAGACTTTAACCTGCCATGGCCTCTTCCTCTTTCACCAAAAAACTTAAATTTCAGCCCTGGAATATTTAAAACATTAGGGCCTGCAAACTGAGGGAACAGAAAGAATATGAAAAAAAGTCTGTCTTTCTTACATTGCTTGTCTTGTGTGAAAGTATATAGTTGAATCATGGGGATTCAACTGGTCAGGACATTCACTCACCACAAACTAGACCAATGCTTGCTTCCAATGATTGCTGCAGCATTTCATAGTAAGCAATCAATGGAACAGGGATTAGAAATCACATTTCATAATCAGCTGCCAAGAAGGAGTCCATTAATGCAGCACATTATTACCAAATTTTCTGAAGACTGTTAAGATAATTTAGTTTCTACTTAATTTTAAAGAAAAGCAGTATTGCAAAACTAAACAATTTCTCTGAATTTTACATTCTAAAAGAATCAGAAACGTATCTGATTCTTAGAAATGTCATTGAAGAGTGCTTATTTTAGTGGATGATTAATTAGGCCTGCAATTAAAAAAAAAAAAAATAGTCTGCTATGTAGTTCTAATGAGAGCTACTTCCTGTAGGCCACCATTTCAGAAGGTGTATAAAAAGCCTCACTAACTAAGCATAAACTGGGCCAAAGGCTGGCACTGTGGCTGCGTAACGAATACTTCAGATTTATAATTTTTTTACTATAGTAAAAAAGTACAGGGATTTCAGTACTTCCAGTATGCTGAGGCTAAATTCTTACAGCAGAATGTAGTGAATTGCACACGACGACCTTCCAGAGATGAGCAGATTGACAACAGAGCTGAGACTGTTTTGCATTACATGTTAATTATGCAGTTGATGGTCATTTCTTATTTTTAGAAAATGAAAGATAGATTTTGCATTTCCATGCTTTGAAATAAAAATGGGATTTATATTTCTGGTCTTAAACACTGTACTTTATTAAATACAGCTACAAAATTTCTTATTTTAGGGTCCCAGGATTTTATTTTTCTTTTTATTTTCTATGTATTTTACCTTATTCTTACCTGCTGCTCCACTCTTCAAACATTGATGACTGGATGTGTTGAAAAAAATAGAAATCACATGAAATATAATGGATTTAATCAGAATTTGTATCTGATGATCTCATTAAAAAAATCTTGTGCTGCAAATTAATAATACATTTTAAAAACAGAATATATGTTTTTCTGAACAGTATTTTAAATTCATTTAAAGTGCTAGGACTGCTTATCACATAGGCTTCATTCTCTTGAACACAGAGAAGATATATGATGTTTTTCAGAAAAAGCTGCACTCTGACATAGTCATTTATTGGCACAAAAAAAATCATAGATAGCTGTGCAGATGAGAGGAAGCACAAGAATTTAAATTATCTTTTCGCATTCAAATGCTGGCTTAATGAATGTTACAAGAACAGAATAAATGGAAATAAGATGGAAGAGATGTGAGAAAAATTCTTTTCAGGATTTTCACTAATTATTACCAAAATGAAATCACTTAAAAATCCTTTAAAGACCCATACCCAGTCTATTTACTCTTGGTAAATTTTGTAAGGAAGGAAAATACTGACAATAATTACTGTCACTGACACTGTTAAATTTTTATCTCTTGCACTCAGAGGACTTTAAGCTTTTCAACAAAACATGCACTGTACTTTATAATAATAAATGTTTCTGCATGAAGACACATTACAGTTCTTTTGTTTGTTTGTATGTTTTCCAAGAAAAGAAAAATTAATTAGGATTTTTTTTTAAAAAGAACAAGACTTGAGAAAAATGGAAGACCAAAGGCAATATGATTGTTTAAAATGAAGAATTTGTAAACTTAGAGATTCATCATTGTTTTCCATGTAGGTGTTACTGTGAAAGATCTTACAGAGTATTAGATGGATGAAGATACACAGCCATGACTGAGTCAAAGGCAGTGTATTAGCCCTGCTAATGAAAGCTTTATCTTTTCTCCTTCAAAATATTTGATTGTTAATTTACCTTTGCCTAAGAATTAAAATTTGAACCTTTTCTTAGAAAACCTTAATTAAATTAAATTAATATTTAATTTAATAAATGACAATTTAATACTTGTATTAACCTGTAGCTATTCGTTATACTGCTTTATAATTTGGTTACTGGGCCAGTGTTTAAATGAAATTAAGGCTCTGTTTCATTCAGAAAAAAAAAAAAAAGCTGACAAACAAAACAAAATTTAATATGACAGCCATGTTTTTAGTATAGGGTTAATTGTAAGTAGTAGAAGAAGCACTGGCAATCAGGAGGTCAAGGGAGGTAATTCTCCCCCTCTTCTCTGCTCTTATGAGTCCCTACCTGGAATATTGTCCAGGTCACAGGCCTCCAGCATAAGGAAGACATGGACTTGTTTGAGCAAGTACTGAAGGCCATGAAGACAAGCTGAGAGAGCTGGGGTTCTTCAGTCTGGAGAAGACATGGCTGCCCCATCCTTGGCAGTGTTCATGTCCAGATTGGATGGGGCTTTGAGTAACCCCGTCTAGTGGAAGGTGTCCCTGCTCATGGTAGAGGGGTTGGAAATAGATATTTAAGGTCTTTTTCAACCCAAGCCATCCTAGGAGTCTATGAGCCTATGCATGTTACTAATATTTTGGGTTTTTTAATGGGATGCTGGCATGAGAAGTAGATGGTAGATGGTAGATCTGATATGGTTTGGACATGAGAAGCTATGCACAGGTGAGATATGTCAAAGCAATTAAATCTCCTAGTCTAAGTGTATCAGACAGGTGTCATTTGAGAAGTGATCAAAGCCTGCAGTACATCTGAATGAGGCAAAATGTGGTGGCTAAACATTATTGTCCAGCATCTCTGAGTTTTAGAGCCACCAGCTGTCTAAACTCCACTTCAAGGGAAGTATTTTTCCCCTCAGAGTTCTGTGCTAAGGAAGAACATACATCTACAAGTACAGCCACCACACTTGTAACCGGTCAAGTCATCAAGGTCCCTTCCAACACAGACCATTCTACAATCCTATCATTCTTTGATTATGTCAAATATAACACTAATTTTCTTTCACAAAGTGTCTAGAAGCTGTGTTAGCATGGCCTTACTACTGTCAACATGAAAGGACATCTTTTTAAAGTATGGAGAATAGAGTAATTGCAGAAATTGAAGCATTTCTAATGGTTTCCCCTTTAAAGAACAAGTTTCTAGTTATGGGATAACTGAAATGCAAGTATAGCTTTCATGTGAAAATTAATCCAAGTAATTGAGATGGTAGAACTTACATTTTGAAAACACATACAGGTATGCCATGGCTACATTACTTATGCAGAAGCAGTTACACAGGCAAGAGTATATATGTGAATATATTTGTAAGGTATAATAGCAGACCAAAGGGCAAATTAAAAATATCTAAATTAAATTAAGGTTTCATTATTTGCAGAAGTTAATTAAAAACTTGGCAAGATTTTTTTCTTTGATGTTCTATATATAATTGTTCTTTGAAAATGGATACTTTTCATAAACTTCCTAGAATTGTGTCTGGCATCTTTAAAGATGCAATTAGTCTAGTCAGTACCTTGTTCTCTGTTCTAAAAGTTAACATTGCCTTTGTTCTTTAAACACAAAACATGTCCCTATTGTCACTTCCAATTTCAATTTTAGCTAGTTTGAGAATCAAAACAGTTTGAATTCTCAGACAAGTAGATCTTTCATGTCTAACTCCATCAAAGGATCATCTTTACCTCATATTTTGTCCACCTATTGGCAGCTCTGTTCATATATCATTATTAGGTTGCAAAAGAATGCTCTTAAAATTCAGGAAACACTGGAAATAAATTTGCCTTTGCAATATTATGTCAACCCCTTTTGCACCTTTCAGTTTTAATTATATTTTTAGTCCTTAATCCAAAGATAAGCTTACAATTAACTTAACAAATACTTATTTACATTTTTCATAATCATTCACTCAGATATAAAAAGATGGAGCTGAAACAGAAGGTGCAATAGAAGCTAATTGACTGAGTTAGAATTTGTCTGGGATGTTCAAGTTAATTCACACATTTATTTCACACTTTAACCATACACTTAACTATTCTTTCAAAACATGCTCAGTTTCTAAAGAGCTTAAGGCTAAGCAAGAACTAATTCAGGGAAGAAAACTTTGGCATATATATATATATCTAACTCTCTTGAATAAAGCTTTTCTCCTAGTGAAGCATAATATGGTTATATAAAAATATATATGTGTATATATTTATGTGTGTGTATGAGTGTGAACGGTGAAAACAGATACAGAAACTTTTTTTTAAAAAAAAGAAGGAAGTAATTTATATGAATCAAGGCACACTAAGACTTAAACATCAACCCTGGTTTTATTGGAAGTTTTAAGGGATGTCCAGATCTTAGCTGGCCAAAAGTAAGAGGCAGGTTTATTTTTGACTGTCAGGTAACACTGACTGAGTTCACAAAGTTTCTGTTAACTCAGTAGAAGACACTAACGATTTGAGTATGATAGATTTGGCAAAACCAGGGAGTACTCACCAAGGTTTATGGAAAACAAAGTCATGACTTGGATCTGACCAGATAGAAATACTTGTTAGGCAGGACCTTCTGTTTGTGAATTAATAGGGCATACACCAGCTGAGGTCTGAAGTGACTAGTTATTCAGGTACTGAATTGTGCCAGAATGTATTGGGTTTATGTGACAAGGTTTTGATGGTGGGGGAACTGCAAGGGGTGACGTCCATGGGGACATGTCAGAAGCTGCTCCCATACTGGACAGAGCCAGATGCAGCCAGCTGTCCAAAGCTGATCCAGTCAGTGTCACTGGGAAAATCTTTGTGATAGCATTTCTAAGAGGGGGTAAAAATGCACAGCACGACAGCAGATGAGAGAAAGAAGTGAAAACATTTGAGAGAAACAGCCCTGCAGAAAGCAAAGTCACTGCAGATGGAGGAAGAGGAGGTGCTCCAGGTGCTGAAGCAGAAATTCAACTGCAGCCCATGGTGAAGGCCATGGTGAGGCAGCTTGTTCCCCTGCAGCCCATGGAGGTCCACTGTGGAGTAAATATTCACCCACCACACCTTTACAGACAGTCTCTCCTAGAGAGGCTTCGTTTCATCTTAGTTCTGTTTTTCTTGGCATCTGGCACTGTAGACAAATTTAGAGAGGGGAGGATTGCTGCAAGACTTGGAATTAATCCCTGAAATAAAAAAAAAAAAGTTTTTAAGTTGTGAAAATCATAATGAGTGAATGAACACAGCAGCTTGAGTTATTGGTATATTCAAAAATTAAAACAATAGAAGCTGAAATAAGCACATTCCTCCTGAAGGAGCATGTGAAATATGTACATTGGTGAATAACACATTTATTGTAGTGCAAAGGACTAGAGCTGCTGTTACTGAATTGGCCATGCACCAAGGTTTGTGCTGTTGTCAGAAGGATATCCTCACTGAGGGTTCAGAGGTCCAGGACAATTAAGTAGTTTAAAAATGTCTCCCAGAGAGCAGAGAAACCCTTAATAATGACAAAAGGGATCAGGAAGAAATTAACACAGAACATGTATACATAGATCACAGCACAGCTGAGATTATCACCAATGTGTCTGCCATTACTGATAAGGAGAATGTCCATGAGACAGATTATTCTTGAAAATTTTTATTCCATTTTGTTACTTAACCCAGTATCTTGCAAATGCTGTTAAGCAATGTTTCTCCACAGATATGCAGTGAAGATAAAGACTGAGAAAATGAAAACTTACAAAGGTTCAAATTCCCAGTCAGACAGAAGTACAAAATTTAGTTCTTCATAGGTACTTCCATGGAGAGATATAGTTATCTTCTAAAGAATTAGGAGCAAATTTAGAGGTTTAGGGATTTTGAGCTGTAATGAAAATTGAAAGATAATTCATCTTAAGGTGTTTATTATTGTGCTTCACAACCTCCACTGAATATGTTTCTACCTGTGTTGAACAGCATGGCCTTTGAGAAAATGGAAAAGAACAGGTCTGATTCATCTTCCTTATTTTTTGTTTATTAGGATTTGGTCATATTACTCCTACTTTAAGTACCTCCAAATGCATATATATATACACACATATATACACATATGTATATCTGGTTTGAACAGGTAACGCATATGAGAAAGTTTCATGTCTTTAGCTAAGTCTGTATGAGTCAGATTATAAACCAATGTTTCTCTTTTTTAAAACTGTGTAGAAAATAAATGAGTTTTGCAGACACAATCTCTAAAAAAACTTGAAAAAATGCAATTGAGCAAAATACAGGGGTAATTTTTACAGCAGCATGTTTTAAAATGGAGATGAACAATCCACAACCTGTGGGAATGGGGCCTACAGCCATGTGATACGCTGGGAGACAAGTGGTGATAGGATTCCCATGGACATGGTGGCATGCTGAGGGGCTGAGAGGTTATCAGGGGGAGAACGGGCAGCCCCTGCGATGCAATCAGCCGGCTGGAAGAGGCAGTAACACTAAGATATCACAGTTCTGCTCCACCCTTACACAAGACCCACAGCCTTTGTAATGGTTCTTTTTCTAATCTTTCCACCATTTATGATGGCAGTAACAGAACATTTGACTACAGTATCACCTTCACTTTCCCAAAAGTATAAACAGGCATTTGAAACCCTCAGTGGCAGAGGATGAGACTATGACCACCTCATAGGCTAGTTGATGGACTTTCTCCTCTCTCCTCCCCAAATCAAGGACACCTCTTTGGTAAGATTTGCACCTCCAACCACATCAGATTATACTCAGGAACACTGTTTGCTGCACTACACATTTATATTTTGCAGGTCTAGTGAATTTATCCCCAGCAATCTAAAAGAATGTATAATCTGTTGCTCCAATAAACCTAACATTTGTGTATCTGTGTTCATGGAGGTTTCTGTTTAACTCACTCAGACTTAAAGTGTTGAATTGGTAAACCACACTATATGTGAATCTGTGATCATGAATGAGAAGAGACATATATGTGTGCATAACCACATCACTGGGTGCATCTGGGATCTTACTGCCTGTGATTGCCTTTGTAGTGTTGAATAGGTTATAAGCTGATCTCTAAGGACAAACTGGAAAGGACGGAGGATTTACTTCCATCATGCTTCTAGACAGGGATTGAGGTGAGAACGACTGGCCTATAGATCAGAGTCCCCGTTGTTGCCCTTCCTGAAGAAATATTTGTTGTTTTCCAGTCTTCAGGAATCTCTCCCAGTTGCCATGACCTTTCAAGATAATGCAGAATGGCCTCACAGTGACATCTGGCAGTTCTCACAGGATCCACATGTGCATCCCATCAGGCTGCACGGACTTCAGTATGTCCCCAAAACTGTTGCTCCTCCACCAAGGGTAGGTGGTCTTTGCTCCTGATTTTCTCACTTGTCTCAGGAAACTGGGGTTACTGAAGGTTGGTCTAAGTAGTGAAGACCAAGCCAAAGAGAACATTGCATACCTCAGCCTTTTCCATGTTCTTTGTCACCACAGGTCAGCTGCAGATCTGTTTTCCCTTGTCTTACTGTACTGCTCATCTATCTGTAGAAGCCTTTCATGTCACCCTTCATGCCCCTTACCAGATTCAGCTCTGGCTGGGCATTTCCTTACACCATCCCTGCACAACTGGACAGTGCTTTTTGTGTGATGTGATCCTGCTTCCATTTCTTGTATGGCTGCTTTTCAAATTTGGATTTTTAAAGGTTGCTTGGGTATCTCTGAAGGCCTCCTGACACCCTTGCCTGATTTCTTACACATCAGGATTGGTCTTTCTTGGTCTTGCAGGAGGTGATTCCTGAAAATCACCAGCTCTTCTGGAACCCTCTTCTCTACAGGACAGTTTTCCAGAAGAGCCTTCCAAACAGACCCCTGTGCAGGCCAGAAGGCGGCAAATGTTCACTGGAGTAGTTTGCTTGACAGCTTCAAGATAACAACTCCTTAGTTATTTTCAGAAAATTTGGCCTTCCCTGCACCCCAGTAAATATACAGCACCAAGCATTCTTTGTTGGTGGTGAAGAGAGGTTGCAAACTTGTATAGTCTCTCTGCATGCCATGCTTCTTTATTTATCCCAACCTTCATTACTGTATTCATCCCTAAAACCAGAAATGTTAAGGGAACTTTGTCCTTTATATATACACCAAACTGTGAGTAAATAAAGCAAATATGTGGAAACAGGCTTGAATTAACCAGACAGATTATTCATTTATTTTAAATTATTTTCCTTCTATCAGATAAGCAGTAGGTAATGCTTTTCAGTTTCTGGGTTTTTCCAGCCATGCTATATTCACAGGGGTCTATTTGTTGAGAGATGTGGGCATGATTTAGGCAGTTTACAATGAAATATGGATTTAGATATGTAACGGTTAGTTCTGACAACTGGTGTCATAGGTTGATAGAAAGAAAATATTCAGATTAATAAAATGCATACTGAAAAAGAATGCAGTCAGACACTGATCCATATTTAGCATGGTTGCTATGGAATAGCACAGATTAATGTGCTATTAGCCACTGATATAATACTCGAGAAGAACTGGGGATTTAAAAAAAGATAAGAAACAGACAGATAAGACTTCAAAATAACTTATATAATATTGTGTTTCAGAAGAAAATGCAGGTGGTAGAGATAGTAGGAGTCAGTGATTGCCAGACATTGAAACATTAAGGGTGCTGTTATACATCCACCCTTGTTAGACTTACAGTGGAAAGGAGTTGCTGACATGTTTCTTATGTTCAGTTGGTGAGGATAAAGAATGCTTGTTCTGCACTTCTTCCTGGAAAGAAACATCAATTTAAGACACATAAATAGCAGGACGTGGTACTGTTATAAGAAATTACTTTTTCCATCTCTCAGCAATACTTAGAACAAGGAGTTTTTCAAGTCCAAAAGGCAGAATAAGGTATGGCAGAGACTAACTGAACAATTTCAGAAGGTCTTGAAGCTCTGTATTACATAAAAGCTGTTGTTGGTGCTATGCTGGCCTGACAGGTGAAGATGTGCTGTTACAAACAATCTTTATAGCAACTTAACTTTGAAGACAGGATGTCTGGGACAGACAGTATTGCAGACATTGGCGTTTCATTAAAACAGCTCTCAGGAGATAAATGAAACAGAACTGCCTCCAATTTAATTAAGCCACTCCCTGTGTGCTAGATCTTCAGGTTTGGTTACAGGTGAGCTGCAGTGGGCCAGCCCTGCTATTTAAACAGCAATTGCTGGTACAAATACTGAGAGAATTTCTCAGCAATGTGTTTTTGACAATAAATATGCACTTCTGTACTGTCTGTGTTAAACTTAGTTCCTAGTATGGAAAAAATAAGGACATGTGTTGTATTATTCATTAGGGAAAAGATTTTCCTGACAATTGTTTCTTTTTAAGTAGATGATCCATAATGTGATGAAAACACCATAAGAATATAGTGACTGCATAATCTGAGCATATATTGTTGGTCTCTTGGTCCTATTGGCTGTTTTTTGTTCATCTTTGCCTATTTCTTGCAAAATTCAAAGAAACTATGTTTCAGGTCATTAATTGGAGAGAAGAGGCCAGCTATCATACTGTTAGATCTTTGTAGGATATTCTTTTCTCTTTTGCCTTAAATTATGGATGTATATAATGCATAAACCAGAAACATTGAAACTCCTTGGACATCTCAGCCACATCACTAGACCTTACACCTTAGAAATGTCATGTGTCATCCCTCCCCCTCCCAAACTATTATGTGGTCACCTGAATGTGTCACTTGTTAATTTGTAGGAAAAAAATCATTATAGAAAAAAAGACTGTAATTATGTAATTTTTCAAAGGAGAGTAAAGAGGAATGATTTTATAAATGTTCATTCAAGCTGGTTTTGGTATGATGCTGCTCCTCATATCTTCACTTAACAGAGAAGCAGGAAGAGACTCCTGTTGCATTAATGTCAGGAAACAATGAATAGAGTAAGTCTCCAATAACAGAGGTTTATTTATTTCAGGAAAGTCAGCCATAACAGCAAGATATGCATGTATATGACACTCCAGAACATATTTCTTACTACATAATACTTTTCTCTCAGCGTATACCCTCAGGGATCATCAGAGTGACCACTCACTTTGGCTTACTTTTTAGTCAGAATTAGCTATTTTCAATTACCATAAAAATATCTATCCACATGAGCTTTTCTCCTGCTTTGTTAGAGCTCTTAGGGATAGACTGTAGCCTGTGAACCTGAAATCATCAGTATGACCAGGTAGCTACTTTGAAGCAATGCATGCTGAAATTTAGTTAACAGGATTTACAAAAAACATTTTACAGTAGTTAATAGAGAAAAACATTCCAAAGACAGAGGACATAGTAATCATAGCCAAAATATTTTATTGCTTCTATTTAAATTTATGGGTTTGGTATTCCCTTTGAATTTGTTTGTATTTCTTAGAAATATTTGTAATTTTTGTTGGGTAAACAAACACTTGTTGACAGATTATGTGAGGATAAATGTTGTACTGACAACACAGTTTTCAGTCAGTCTAGATTGTCTGAGTGGTACCTAGGTGACCTCTTGTCAAAGATGGCATCTCAGAATGGTTTCAAAGGACTTTGATAGTGTAAGGTTTAGATAACATTAGCAGTAATGAGCTTTTCCATACTAATTCTAGTTTACAAAAGGAGTTTACTGCCTTTTCAAGTTGTTTTGGAATTAAACTAACAAGTCTGAAAGTTATAAACATTTATTTCTGGCAGAAAAAACACATCCGTGCTAAATAAATGCCAATAGTCTTTTATTTAGCTTCAATTTTGGAGACTAGCTAGATCATCAGAAAGAAATTGCAGTACTTTTCAAAATCAGGGGAACTCCGTGGAAAAAGTTTTGGATATTTTATTTGCAAGATTCCTGGTGAAGTGCAAAAGGAAAAAGTCAACACACTGTAGACTGTATATATAAAATATATATGTATCTAATATGTACATAGTATTATTACACACACAAATACATATATGCTCACACAAATGTATTTATGTGAAATGCCCATAATGCATTTGCTGTATTGACTATGTATTTGCACTTATATATTTAAAAATATTATATATATACATTATACATATATTCATACATGCATACATATATATATGTACAATGTGTAATGTTTTTTGTGAAAATAAATAAATGCAAGGCATGAACTGCAATCTTGCTTTAATTAAACTTGTTAATTTCTCCTTTTGGCTAAAAATGAGGGTGTAATTTAAAACAATTGGATGTGTGCAGAGCCCCAGATATTCAGTAAGCTGCAGCTCATTAGGAGGCCTGGCTGGTAAGGGCAATGAAAGCCATGGGTGCTCTGTTAGTGCAACAGTTCCACAAGTAATGACAGATTAAGGGCTTTCTTTGCCTCCCTGTCTTAGGTAATTTATTTCTGCTCCTGCAGGACAGTTCAATTCCTCTGTCACCTCCTGAGACACTAATCTGCTTTGTACTCAATTGAGAGAAAGCCATGGTACAAGACAGGAGCCAAAGCATGAATATCAGTGTGCTACTTGTTCCTGGTTGCCTTTTTGTGTGTCTTAGGGAGATCTACTGCCTCCAGAAGTCCTGTAGTTTCCTATTACCACAGAACTCAGGCCACTCTTGCTTAATACAAGCAAGAATAAAGATTAATGAAAACACAGCTATTGTCTGTCTTTCAGACTACTGGAAAAGTGGGCTGTTCTTTGCAGTAATATTTCTTGTAATCTGCAGATCAACACTCTGCATTTCAGCATATCTCTCTGAGTGTAAATGACAGGAGCAGGGTGCCTTGCACAGCCTGTGGCAGTGTGTTTGGTTCTGGACCATGCTGGCACTTACCTGGCAGAATACTCTGCTTGTTTTTTCTGTAAATCTTTTCTCTCCTGTCCGTATTATGGAAAGGAGTATCTTTGGAAAGGAGTAACTGAAGCATGTCTAACTGTCCCAGCATACTGAATGCTTCTTTACCCTGGAGAGTGGAAATAAGAGAAAGGCAAGATAATATATTTAGAGGGGTACCAGATTACTTTATAGACCTGACTGAAGAGTAGGAAAACATACTGGCAAACTGTTTTTACTGCCAAGGTTTCTCTCTTGTGAGTGAGCCTGAAAGGAAAAAGTCAGATCCCTTGAAGGTTCCAAAACAATAAACAAAAAGTGACGAACTGCTTCAAAAACTATTTCTTTTTATCTCTGCACATAATTAGTGGTTATGGATAGTCATTATTTTGTTTCATCAAAAACCTGAACCATGGCAGCACAGCAGATGTAGAAAGAACTTAAATCCAGAGTTCTCATTAGGCAGGTACAATGTCTGTGATCCCACCAAATGCCATTGGTGATGTGCTCAAAACTGGATCATGAAGGAAGAGAGATGAGGTAGAGCATGTGAAGTTGAAAGGCTGATGTGCTCCAGGGCTTTATAGTAGGTGGTGGAGAGGTGGGTTGGAAGATAAGGGTTAGTGTCTTTGGAGCCAGTAATAGATTTTAGGGAAGAGAAACTGAGGGTCAGAATTGGCGGTGCATATACACCTTTTTACAGTACACATGGTACTTTCTCTTTGTCATTTGAGAAACAGTATTTGCCTTTGATTATGAGATACATTGCATTCCTGTTCAAAATTTGGACACACCAAGCTACCTTAATTCAAGTGAAACTAAGAAAAGGCCTGATTGCAGAACTTAGATAGAGTAACTGATCACTATTGTTTTCTGATATGTTTGATTTCAGATTAAGTCATACTTTCTTTTACTGAATTTTCATATTTTTTGCAGTGTATCTGATTAATCAAGTCAACTACTGACAGGAGATAGAAATTTTAGATTACAATACTCATAGGCCTACATTTTTGTTAAGGAACTAAAAAATTTACACATAGCAGATGTAAATGTTCACAGTAGCACTTGAATGTATGTATACTTTAGAAAAGGAAGAGTTCAGTGAGGGTACAATGAAAAAACATTGAAAAATAATGATGTTTTCCCTCTCTCTGCCCTTGGCTGCATGCTCCCATTTCCCGTCTTGTGTTGGCTCAAGTTTCTGTGCAGCCATGTGGTGTTCCCCTTCCCTGGTGATTGGTGATGGAGCTTACTGGTGTGGAAGTTTTCTGAGTGAAGAGAGAGCAATTATTAATGCATGAACTTGGAAACTGCATGCACATTGAAACGCTCCAAATCTTATTGCCAGAAGGAAACTCATTACATATTTATATGGAGCTATGATTTTTGGTAGGTCTAATTTGATAGTCCAATCAAAATAAAGCAAAGAGCTATAATACTAACACAGTGCTCATACATTCTGTTGTATTATTATTCTATTGAGCTATAATACTAACACAGTACTAATACATTCACAGTCCAAACTGATATGGGAAAGTCTCTGTAACACACCTCCTTACACACACACACACACAAACACACACAAATCATAGTCTCTGCTTACTTTCTCTGGTGTTGTGCTCACTCTCCAGTCTCCCTCAAGGTTCTTAGGGTTGTGGGACAGTCTTTCTCAGGCAGAGGAGATAGGAAAGGGTGCTAGCAAGTTGTCTATGTCCCCAGTTTGACACCAGCTATAGTCTGATGCTTCTGGGAAAAGTAGCAGGAGTTCTTTCTTCCTTCTTTTGGGCGTCCCCTTGTATTTATGTTTGTCCATTTTCTCGATGTGTTTGCAAACATTTCCTTAACTTGTTGTCAGTTATTTTCATTATTCCACTTGCTTATTTTTCTATACTCTTTGTATGTCTAAACTGGTTTAACAAGATATTATGTCTGTAGTGACTAATGACTGACCATTGTGATTTCTGTTTAGTTCAGTGTCCCTGGCACCACTCTGTGTTTACACTCTTGCATGCCATATTTTATGATTCTACGTTTTGTCACTGCAAACCAAAGCTAACATATGAAATCTGACTGCTAGGTAACAGACATTGTAGCTAAAATAAGCTAAAATCAGCTTATGCCATAGGCTTGTCCAGGCAGGTTTGGAGATCCTACACTGCCAGGTTAAAACCAAGCCGAAGTGGACTTTTAATCATAATTGTAAAATGCCATATGTACTGGACTACAACAGCTCTACCTCACTCATAGCTTCTTCACCTAGGCCTTTTCAAGTCAGGACACTCCTGATGCTTCTGGGCTCTGCACAGTGTAGCATGTTGTCTTCCTCCCATCCATGAGAAAACATTGCTCCTGACTTCATTGGAACTTGAAGATAAGACCCTGGGACTTATTTCCCAAAGCACCAGTAGCTCTTGGCTGTGCCAGTGCTCTGAGAGCACCAACAGAAGCTGTGTCAGGACTCTGATAAGTATGGCAGGGCTGAAGAATCCATAACCAAGTGCCATATCTACAAATTATTTTCTGCCTGAAACCTCTTGATCTTAATCTCTGACAGAGCAACGTGTCAGGTGCTTTTGCGATCAGAGCTGTCTGTTTTCTCCCACAGTAGTAGGCGTTACCAATCCTTTTAATCAGGTGTTGGAACCTTGATTCTTCATTCATGGGGATAATTAGGGTTGTGAATTCTGCTGTGGATATAGGAAACAAAAACTACTTTCTAATGTCTTTTTAATGCTTTTTCTTTCCCAAGGTACTTTTTTTTTTTTTTTTTTAAAAAAGCTAGTAATCTGAGAGGTCTTGGCCCAGTAGTGCTTTCTTGCTTCTTTCCCTCTTCTTTGTAGATACATTTCAGCACAACCCCATCCAACCATACCTTATGCCCACAGCAGTCACATTCCCATGGTTCTACAGTTCCTTTGTTTGGAAGAACATGTGACAGGGATATCTATTTGAGTTAGGAATGATCAAATTATGGCGTACTCATAAAACACAGCAAAAACTTGAACACTTCTGTTTCTCCTGGGGTATTTTCCCAACACAGAAAGAAATATCTTTTCAAATATGTTTTAAAATGGTGTTTTGAGCCCACAGCTTATAGTCAGCTCTGTTAGGGACAGCAACCCATGCAAAAATCTAGTGATTTCAAGGGACTGACATATGGCTTCTGCACATCAAAAATAAACTCATTTTCATTGACTGTTCAATATTATAGCAGTTTGCATTTCAGCTTAGGAAAATTAAGAAGAAAAACACAGAAAAGCCTATTTAGTTTTGAGGACACACTAAGTTCACATAAAGCTCAGAACTTGCCATTGCTCAGAACTGATTGCTCAGAGACTATTGGAATGGCCTATTTCATCTTGTGTAGTTAAACATACATTTTATGAGGAAAGAAAATACCTAATAGAGGAAGCAGCAGTTTGAGTGATGAGTGCAAAGTGATTATTTACATTGCAATAATTTGATACACCTTGTTCAGTTTGTAGGTGAAAGGTATTTTAATGTGAGAGAGGTAAGATAATATTTGCCAGCAGTTACTCAGATGACTGCTTCTCCCTTTACTGGAAGACTGAAAGTGCAAACTACAATGAATCTTCTCTATACTTCCTTTCTTGCTGGATCTGCAAAAAACCCTGTGAAAATCAGTATAATGCATGACTTGTAGACATTGCCCATGACATTTAAGGTAGTAATTTGATTTTGAGAAGCGTGTCAAGGAAAAAACTCAAAGAAAGTTTGGGCTTTTCTGTCTGTAATGTCATCAGTATTCAGAATTTCTCAGAGGAATTCAGATAGTCAGAGAGCAGAAAAGGATACTATCATTTCTATCAGGGTGGCATCTTGGGGACATCCAAGAACAAAGCTGCATTGTGCTAAGCAGTATAGAAATGCAGTAGCTGACATCGTGTGCCCTGACAAGGATGCCAGGAATTACTGATCAGACCTAAGTGTTGCTCAGAGTTGTAGGGTATGTCCTCCTGACAAAGGGAGGCAGTGGGCAGAACTACTAGCTCAAGTCCCAGAAGTGACAGTGCCTCTATGGATAGCAGGATTATGCATGGGAAAACTCTGAACCTTGATCTATGTCTCATCAAATATTTCAACATTGTTGGAGCAGAGTTCAGGGCCAAAAATGGTACCAAGTTGTATGGTTTTGAGAACAGAACATGAAGTAGGCAATCTTGGTTCATGAAATAACTAAGTATTTAAAAGGAGATGCAGGAAAGGCTACTATAAACAGTACTAAAAGTTTTTTTCATAGGAGAGTGAGAGAACAAAGTCAATCCATGACAATAGACCTCCCCTGAGCTATTTTCTTCCATTTTCTCAGGAAAAATTTTTATGACTCACAACACCGTGTTCTTGTCAAGTTTTGTCCCTTGTGCTCTTCATTTCTAGGATATAGTTAAGAGCCATTTCAGCTATGTTAGAGTAAGAAACATCTGCTGTAAGAGTGTGCCAGCATTACCAGGATTGGCTCTCCAACTGAATTTTTATTAGGCATTACCTTAGCAAACATACTGTGCTTGTCAGCATTATGTAAAAAGGGAATCTTCTCAGGTCTTTCTGTAAGAGATCAATCCTAGGCTTGAGAAAAATAAAATAAAAAAAAAATCCTACGTGAATATTCTTGCAAAAGCAACCATATGCTTTCTACAAACATTTTTAATAATGGGTGGTAAATAGAAAAAGGTGTGCTGCCTGTTACTTATTCTATGAGAAGCCTACTTGACCTTTCATCTCTCTTTTAAAATCTTGCTAAGATCGATGAATCAATTATGTTTCCTGCTACAAATTTTTAAAAACTGATTTAATGATTGTTTTTTCCTAACATAACCTATTTTTTTCCCAGTGCATTTGACTTGCCAGATATAATTTCAGTTATATGATGGAAATGGCATATTTATCTCTTGCTAATACTTTCTCAGTAGCTTTTGAACTTACTGTCTAATTGCAATCAAATTTATTAGCGCAGTAGAGCTATCAAAATTACCAGACTCCTATATGCTTTGTAGAAAAAAAATTAAAGTTGGGTAGAGGAGAGTTTTATTTTTCTTTCCTTTTTAGGAAAGGTTTCTGAAGGAGAGCCAAGGGAGGGTTTTACTGTGCTCTGATTTTCTCTGGCACACAAGGCAAAAAGAAATCAGTGCAGCACACCAATGTTCTCACAGCAACAGTCTGATGGGATGTGTGTGGGCAGTGGTCACACCCCATAATCCACAGCTACGAGGGAGACATAGTGGAGGAGTCGGGGGTCCTGCAGAGTCGCTAATGTGCAGAGCTGGCATATGTGCCATAAATCATAAGGGAATAAGGCTTTGTAGGTCATTAACAGGCCCACTGGAGCAGAGTTCAGTTTACAAATCCCTGTCTCCTACTTTAGCCCCTCATTTTTGTATTTGTTAATGCACCATATTTACTGCAATTGCTACTGCAAAAATAAGTGAGTAAATAAATAAAACTCATAGGCTTTCCACTGGAAGCAGTATGACCAATCTATCAGCACTTTATTTCTGATCGGTAACACCAGTTAACTGCAATATGATCCAAAGCTCTGCTGTTGCTTTAACAGGCAGATCCCACTCGTTGAATTGTAGCATTTGCTATGCTGCTGTGCACCTAAAAGTGCAGGATCAATCCACATTGGAACTAACTGTGAGTTATCATCTGTAACTGCCAAATCCTTATGTTAAAAGTACAAATCTTACATATCAATTATATCCCCTTTACTTTTTAAAAATTAAGTCAAAATCAGTAACTTTTAACAATGACAGCAAACAGAAAATAATCTAGTAATCTTGAGTCCAGGATAAGAGTTGACCCTTAACTTTTATATTTTAATTGGCTTTGGTTTTGGCTGCATAGGACTGAACTGAGAACAAAACTCAGTTGTTTTTAATAAAGGCATTTAATGCAGAACTTGATTTGAATAATTTATTTTTTACTAGCAAGTAATTTTGAGTAAATTTGTTCTCTGAAAATTTCTCATTATGTGTTATATAGCATATATGTCTTTATAGTTAACTTCCATTTTTATTTCTAACTTAGAATCTGTTTCAATAAATACAGAGATGCACCACTTGGTTCTGTGATTTTTGCATGCATTATTTTCAGTAAAGGTTCTACATGTTGATCCTAATTTTTTTCTTGCGCAGTAAAAATATGTTTTGTCTGTACTGCACAAACACTTGCTGCAAGTTAAGATGCAGTTTTCTCAGATGATCATGGTTGTTTCCACGCAGTTTTAAAGCTAAATCAGCCCATGAAAGACCTGAAAGTTATAACCAAGCAAACTCCTTTTTATGTAGGTAAATAAAACAAAATACTCTTGAAGTCTCTGGGAAAAAAAAAAAAAAAAAAAAAACCAAAAAAAAAAAACCAAAAAAAAAAACAAACAACCACTGAATTTAGAGCAGGGTCAAAAGTCAGTATGGCTCTTTTTTTGTTTTCAAGGTCAGATAGGAGAAATCCTATTCTTTAGCTTAAAGGCATTGTCTGTAAACATTGATAACGATGTTTTCAAAAATAATTTATTTGCAGAGCTTATTTCATAAAAACAATCTCTGCTGATGTCAGCCACAATAAGATTGCACAAAGCAAATGGAAATTGTATCCCAGATTTTTCTTTTTCTTACAGTGACTGTGGTTTGTCTTTGTGCATTTTTAGTTGCTACATTATGTGGGGTTTTCCTTATGATACTATAGGGTTTGCATTATTAGTAATAACCAGCATTTCTCAACAGCAGCTTTTTGCAAACAGGCTTGTATACATCACAGGCACTTCTCTTTCTAATTAAAGCACCTACTAGTTCTCCAAACTCAAAGATAACATTTAGATTTAATTTCTATTATATAATGATGTATTGTATCCACCTGGAGGATAATGAAGAAGCAATGGCTTTCATAAATGTTGCATTTGAGACAGAACAATTTAACTACATGGAGTCTCCTTCCGTGACATTTGCATAAAATGATGGCATTAAGCTCCCAGTGGTGCTCTTCCCATCATACACAAGATCAAAGAGCTATTATTCTCTGAGCCTGTCTGCAGCTGTTAAATACTTTCAAGGACTGTTTTCAGTCTCTCAATTTTTCAAGAGTATTTGCCATAGGGGAGCGTCGGTGTTTCCACTGTACTTAAGCTGTAATTTTCCCAAAACAATGTTGCGTTCAGGCGACTGACGTGTTCAATTTCTTAGGATTCAGCTGCGGAGTCATGTAACACGTAGCATACCATGGTGGTGAAACGTGTGGTCTCTTCTTCTCAGGAGCCAGAGCTCTCTTGGGAGCTGCCTCCTGCTGACTCACTGAGGGAGCAGTGGCTGCTAACACCTTCCTCATGTGCTGCATGTGGAAATAATGACTTAGGCAGCCCCAACAGTGAGCAAACAGGATGCAAAGACGTGCACGAGTGCATGTGAATGTAAGGGAGGGACACAAAGATGAGGAAGAGGTACATGGATGAGACTTAAATTTAAATGCTTTTTGTTCTTTTTGTTATGGTACCAGAAACTTAAATCTCAGTGCAAGTCTAGTTGTGCACTGAAATGTCGCATTTATGTTGTAATAAACAATGTTTTTTTCTTATCCCCCAGTTTTGTGTAAAGACAATTGTTCATCTTACAGGCACCAGATATTAAGTTCAGAATTTTCATAACTCATCACACAACATTAGGCTGCTTAAATCCCCAAATTACCATCTCCCGTAAAATCCATCACTTTGCAAATAGGTGATTACATGAAAGACAGATGAATTATCAAAGAAGCAAATCACTTTTGAATGATGAAAGTAGTTACTAGAAGAAAGTACCCTGAGTGATGAAAAATCTTGCTTGGTATTGTAGGATGCGTTTAGTACTGCAGCCTTTGGAGTAATTACCAAGAATTCTCAGAGGGCTTGTCATGGACCATCCTCGAAGCAGATGACTATTATACAAAGAAAAGCTTTGTCTGGGCAGATCTGCAAATGATACATGATATGGTTATATAAGTTAGCACTGTTTGCTCATTCCCACACTTGGATTTTGAGCTTATTTTTTACCCAGCTCTCAGCAAACAAACTTATGCTTCTTACAGACCTGTAATAGAAACACTGAGCACAAAAATCACCCGTTAAAAGTTTTAGTCAAACATAGTGGCAGTGGCTGAGTACATATGCTCATATGCACAGCAAGCTCTAGATGAAATAGCTCTATACCTAGAGTATTTCTTCCCACTCTCCTCCTTGTGCTTATGCCATGGAAGTATTTTCTTAAATGTGACTACAGAAATACAGCAGGTGTACCAGGCCCTTGCAGCATTGAGAGGTAAAACCAGCCTGCTAGGGGAGGACTGGATGCCAAGCCTTGACACTGGCCACATCCATCAGAAATGTCGTGATCTCCTTTTTTAAATCAGAACAGATTGACAAAAGTCCTCACAAAACCTCTGTGGCATAAAAAAAACCCAAACCCAAATCAAACCTAAGACACTGAAACCAGCTTTGAAACTTTCCCCAGATTACTGCTAGCACAGAACCTTTGAACACTGGTGTCCATATGTGGCTTGATGCACCAACAGAGGAACTGCCCAGGGGTCCCTCCTTGGCAAATGCTTTCGTGAGGAACTGCTCTGAGCACCAGCACTGCAGCTGGGGGGCTGACAGCTTGTCAGCACAGGCACTGCATATCTAAATTCACACTGGCACATAAAATACACCTGGGCCATCAGGCCAGCTTCTCCCTCTGGGATGAGGGCTGGCAGCAGCAGGGGTTCACATGGAGCAGCCAGGGAACAGATCTGATCAATGAATGGCAGCCAGGACCAGCCAGCAGCCCAGATCAGTAGCACAGTGAGGAAGTAGGTCTGATGTCAAGCCTGGAATTCAATCTGTGAGTCAGGATCAGGTCCAGAAAACACCTGGTGGGTACACAGTGATGAGGCAAGGCTCAGTAAAACAGGGAGTCAGCCTTCGAGCTGGTGCTGGATCAACATAATTCCCACCAGCCATACCTTGGCTAAACCGCCCACCAGCACTGCACCTCAGGCCCAGGTCTGAGCTTAAAGAGAACTTATGGGCCCACAGCTGTGGGCACTGCTCCAAGTGAGGAAGCTTCAGCATTCTGGATTGTTTGAGCAAACAGAGGCCAGAAAGAGAAAGCTTCAGAAAGAAAAAACCAGCTTCCTGGAAATAATGAGGAGAAGAACCATGGGACAGGCATCACTTTTCCTAAAACCTCATAAATTCTGGCTATTGAAAAGTTAGTTTGTTTTCTAATCAGCCATGCCTTCACATGTTGTTTTATTCTGGGCTGTTTTTTCGTTTTTTTTGGGGGGGTTTTTTGCTGCAGACTAAGAAGTTTCCTTATGCCTTGGTACCAAGCTGAACTCATGGCAAGTTTATAGAGATGTGAAGGTTGAGGTGTATTTGGTAGTTCTAGTCCCCGCCTGTGTCTGGCAGGGTGAGAGCCAAGTGTGATTTCCAGGAACGCCTCACATCAGCACAGAGGGTGCACCAAGACGCACAGCAGCCCACAGTGCAGGCACTCTTCACACACCTGGAGGCTGAGAACACTCTTTGTGCTCTCTGGAGCCTACCTCCACAGAACACTCATTGCCTTGTTGGTGCATAGCACATCTTACAACACTCTGTAAGATGGCAGAATAGTTTAAAACATCACCTGTTCTTCACAGTTGGGGTGACCAAGTGCAAATGGATCAGTCTGCCTGGATGCTGTAGTCACTGCCTTTGCCTCATCTTGTAATTTCTCCGGGTAAATAATTATGGTCATAGCATCCTCTACCTTACAGGCTCTTGCCCCTCACAGATCAGTATGGGCTCTGGGAGAAGGAATACTTCTCATCTGAATCATTCCTATATGGGGTGTTTGTGTTAAGCTGTCTGCTTTCCTTTAAAGGATACTAGAAATACACTTTTCACACCTACACTTTTAGAATACATCTGTTGCACGAAGCCGTCTGCAGGGACTTTGGCTGTTGAAGGCTTTAGTGCTTTTTTCCAGCTCCGTATCATCTAACTGCTTTTCAGGATAGGAATTAGTCTTTTTATTTAGTTGTGTTGTACTTAAACCCTGAAGCCCAGTGTACCTGTGTGCAGTCTACCTGTGTGCAGTCTACCTGTGGACATGCCCAGAAACATTATTGCATTTGCCAAACTAATAGTAATGAGGTTAATTTGATATAAACTGGACATTTTCTGCCTTTTTTTTTTCTTTTTCTTCTTTTTTTCGGTGTGTGGAGGAACTTCTGAAAGCTACTGTTAGATGCTAGTGTTAGATGCTAATGTTAGATGCATCTGTACAACAAAAGGTAGCCACAGATGGAGTTGGCAATGGATTTATGTGCCTGAGGACCCCTATAAAATCTACTAAATAGTTATCTGCATTGGGCACATGAAAATATTCCCACCGAATAGACTCTAAATTACTACTGGCATTGAAAATATATTTTTTTAATTCAACAGAACAAGTTTAGTTCTACATGTATGCTCAGAAGTTACAAGTTCTAGGATTACAGAGAGAATTTGCCTCAAGCTGGTCAAGTATAATGATAACTGTCTTATTCCTCTTTGTTTTATAGTTAAAATATGAAAAATTAAAGATTACCATTGGGAATTCTTGGTATTTATTTCCCTTTTGTTCTGTCTTTATCAGAAGGAAAAATCTTGGATAAGTCCAATTTTCACATGAACTGAAGTAATTTTCTCCTTAAGTCTGGTATTTTCAGATTTCAGTACATTTTAATAGATTCCACCATTATTTGAGAATTTCAGTATCTAAAGGGAAGTTTTGGTCACATGATGAATACTAAACCAGTGTTTGATTCTTTGACACTACAAACATATTTGAACTCCTAGAATCCACCGAAAATTCTAGCCTTTCAATGTCAGTTCTGTAAAATAGTGTATTTAATTCTCATGTAGATGACAGCTTTGGGCAATTTGCAGGTAGAGCTGGTAGATGAAAGCAGAAGGGTTACAAATTATGGTATATGTTGTGCTCTGCAGTTTCTACTTTTGAAGAACTGCTATAAAATATTTTTATCCCCTTCCCCTTAGACTACACTGTAATGCAATATATTTTGGAATTTCAGTAGTGCCTTTCTACCACTGTTGTTACTAAAAATGTTCTTCAAGAAAAACAAAATTTCCTCTCCGTGCTCTGTTACTCTGCTGTGTCTGAATTCAGTCTTGTTCCTGGAGACATCTCAAGTTATGTGAACATTTTTTTTTTGCAGTCATGGTTGCTCTTACACTCTGATCTTACCTCTCTCTCTTCTTAAAGTATTGAATTACTAACTATGAGAAAAAGAATCGTAAGCATTTGTTTCTTTGGATTAGCACTGAAAAGTAGAAAAATTGTAGACCAAAACTAGATTATCTAAAATAAAAATAGAAGTCTGGTATTTCAGTGTACTTCCTTGTCATATCTCAAGCAATTTAAGTTCTGTTGCCAAAGTTTGAGAATTATAGATTAGGGCCAAAATCATCCCAAGTTTTTATAAGATTTTTAAAAAATTCATTTGATATTAAGTCTAAAAACAAGAACTTTGATATTTGAAATGATAGAGTAATTCATTGGATGTGTCATATTAACTAATATCTTATTAAGATGATGTACAGTTGACTTAGAACTTTTGTGGAGCAATAACAATACACTGATATTCCTCAATCAGTTTAGGAACAAAATAGTTTTTACAAAATCATAGGCAAGTTCAGGTTGGAAGGGACCTCAAAAGGTCCTCCTAAAAGCAGGGTCACTCCACACTGTTGAGGGCTTTAACCAGTCTAGGTTGAAAACCTCAAGAATGAGACTACACAAGCTTCTCTGGGAAACCTGTTTCAATGCTTGACTGTCCTGTGGTGAAAAAGTTTGCCCTTGTACCTATTTGGAACCTTTTTTATTTCAAGAGATTATAGAAAACTGATTTTAGCCTTCGGATAGATGGCAGCATTACACATAAACTATCTGTTATTTAACACACTCTTATTTATTCATAAGAAAGGACTTAAGTTACTACCTCAACATAAGTAATCAAGCTGTGACAGATGTCATCAAGTTTTATTATAAAATGTGGGTTTCCAATTCTAAACTGAATAACTTAGCAGAAACAGCAGTTTCCAAAAATCTGTAAGTAGCTGTAAGCATACCCTACAGTTCTACTGAGCACATCTGCCATAACAAACCTGCCAAAAAAATTCAAGAAATCAATGGATCTGTCAAGGATGGAGACCTGCTTTTTCAATCTTTTATTTATAACCAAGTAAAGCATTTGACTGTAGCCTCCTCCCTGCTGGGATATTCTTCTGTCACAAGAAAAAACCTGCAGCAGACCTTTAAGCCTCTGTCTGATGAAAAGACTGTATTATGCCTTACTAATATCCTAACAGAGCAGGCCAGTGAAAACACTTGAGCTGAAGGACATCTCTGCTTTTTGAGAGCTATCACAGAGAAAAATGAGGAGTTTTCATCTGAGA
Source organism: Rhipidura dahli (assembly GCA_013399225.1). NCBI lineage: Eukaryota > Metazoa > Chordata > Aves > Passeriformes > Rhipiduridae > Rhipidura > Rhipidura dahli. The sequence goes on from VXAC01003492.1 coordinate 460,598, forward strand.
TACAGATTTGTTACGCCATTTAATCAAACATTCCTTTCCCACTTAACAATATGGTTAGATAATGTCAAATACAGAATATTTTGCAGAGTTATTGAATACAACTTCTCTAAATCATTATGCAGCCAGACTGAAACACAAAAACAGAAAACTTGAAGACTGAGAAGTTTTCCCATATTCTGAAATACAGCATTTTGGAATATGTACAATAAAAGGACAAACTACTATATTTGATCCAAGTACAAATGTTACTTGCAACAAAGATCAGCATTACTAATCCCTACTTATTTTTGTCAATTCATTTAGCCTGAGAAAAACTGTGGAAACATCAGTGAAATCTTGCTCTTATTATGCTATCAAAGTAAGGATAGGATACAGAGCACCCTTCAGCTATCCATAAAGAAAGGTAAAATCTCTTATTAAAAGCAATTTTAATTTTTTTAAAATTATCATAAGAGATGTAACTGAAAATGAAGTGAGGACATAGTCAAATAGTAAGTCTCAATGAATAACATACAAACAAAATAAAAGGAAAGCGCAATCATCCAAATATTTCACAAGTTTCTTATGTGACTAGAAAGTTTGGAAAAGAGAACAAAGATGGGATACATGCTCATATTCCCTGTTGGTTGTTTTGTTCTCTGTAAAAATTACTACATAAACACATTATCAACATCCTTGCAAAATATTTTTATGAATTGTTTTCTGAAGCTTGCATCCAAGGCAGAAAACATCTGGCTTATGAAACTGCATTTAGATCCAGAAAAGTTTGTAAAAACAAGTACTTATTATTCATGCCTTTTATAAGAACTACTCTGAAACATATAAGGCTAAAGTAAGATTAACTGGCTTCCTCTGAAGATGGAGCTAAGATAGAATAGCATAGTAGGATAAAATCTTTTTTATTTGTAACCTATAGACCCCACAAGAAAGAGTGTGTATATATATATGTATATACATTTTGAGGTAGTGAATGCTTTGCATTATAGCAACAACATGTAGAGATCTTGAAGAACAGCAGGTAAAACAAACAAGTTACACCTAAAGCCATGCAATGGCAAAAGATGTTTCTGACACCTAAAATACTGGAGCATGTTCTTGCCATTTTTTTCCTAGCTCAAAAGACAAATTCTAAGAATTCAAATCAGTTAGTAAAATACTACATAATTTAATCTAACAATCTTAGCAAAAAAAAACTTAGGAATAGTCAGAGTTCTGAATAGTGTAAAAAAACGGAAGTGTTTTAGTTTGATGTGAAATGTTTGCTTTTGAAATTTGCATATTGAAAAAAATGACCTATTAAGAAGCCATCACTTTGACATTGAAATATTCTGAAAGGCTACTACATGTTATCCATATATTAGGTATGACTACTGAGAAAAAAATATTCCACATTTACCATAACAGGAGATAAGATGAATTAAATCAGAGCATTAAAAGAAAACTTCAGTTTCAGAACTTGTGAGTCAGATGGGGCAGACTTTGAAGTGAAGATGTGCAGGGAATAATACCTAATATGCCAGAGGTTAGGGAATATGTGGTAGCTGTGGTTTGATGATGGCTGAGGGATGTGGTAGTACATATTCTACCAGCCAGTGCAACTCTTATTAAAAATGCAGTAACGTTTGCAGCATGAGGTTTCCTCGACTTGTATTTATCATCAATTGGAAGGTTATTCCAGAGTAGCTTTGCAGTACAATGCAAAAGTTTAGTAGTTAAGACAGTTTAAATAATACAATATAAGTATCTTATGGTTTACACATATATCTATATCTATATCTATATCTATATTTATGTGAACATTGCTTTGTAATGAGATGCTGTGTGTTCATCGGCATTTTCATTTGCTTTCTATGACAGGTTATGTCTCTTCTTATGACAGGTTGTGTCTCTTCCACAAGCTTGAAATATGACCAACCTCTTAAGAAATTCATCATAAATCTGCCTTTTGTTTTTGCTCAGGCAGATGGAACTTTTCTAAAACCATATTAAAAAAAGTCACATTAGTTATCGTGTTGCCTGTGTAACTGGTCCAGCTTCAGGATGGTCAGCTTTGGTGGACATACTTGTTTAAATGTTGTCTGGGTGCAGTTAAACCCCATAGATGTGGTACTCAATTACATGGGCTTTATACACCAACACATTCCACAGCTTGAAGAACTTGTGATTTTATTTCATCAGGATTGCCAGCAAGGCAGGATACATGTCTTACTGCAGCCCTTTTCAGAATTATGGAAGAGATTAATTCACTGTTACCTAGTCCCCCAATAGGATGAATATTTCAGACCCTGATTTCAGCTGTTGGGAGTAAAGGAAATGCTTTTATTTTTGGGATTGCAAAGTCCTCCTGAGGGCTGGATGTTAAGTTGGCAATAGAAGTTATTACACCTTCATCATTTCACATCTGAGAAAATTCTGATGTCTCTAAGCCTTAAAAAAATTTCTGCTGAAATAGTAACTGCTGAAATATTCTGCTGAATAGATGAAATCAAATTTGCCTAATCTGGGGAAGAAGGAGATGGTGTTTTGCTTAAGGTGATACAATGCTGTATTTTTCATTCTATACATTTGGAAGTGGTTGCAGACGTGTTTGTTCTCAGGTATGGAAAGCAGTTTTACAGTCCTGTAAAGAAATCATAGATCTGTTGCAAAAAATAGTAAATTTGAACCATGTCAGAGTTGCATTTAAATTCAGACAAACAACATTCAAATCAACATATCTCAGAGCTAGGACCACCCTGCCTCCTCCAATAGAAGCCAGTGACATGTCACTTTACCCAGTTTTAAAGATTTATTACTAAAACAGCCTTCTGGAAATAAATTTTGAATTTTCTTCAAATTCTTCAGGGCTGTACTGATTCAGGCTGGGATGGAGTTACTTTTCCCTGTGGCAGCCCTCATTGTGCCATGCTGAGTGTTGGTGCTGGAAAGGTGTTGATAACAGGGCTGGCACAGCTCCAAGGCTGTCTATCCAAACTGTCCCCCCCAAAAGGACATAGGCTGAGGCATGGGCAAGAGTCTGGGAAGGAGCACAGCCAAAACAGCTGATGCAAGTGGGGCAAAGGGATATTCCATACCATATGGCACCTGTTCAGCAATAAAAGCCTCAAGTGTCTTCTGAAGTACTAAAGCCCTACTTCCCAGGAAGTGGCTGGTCACCACCTGCTAATGGGAAGTAGTGAAAAAAGTCACTTTGTTTACTTTTGTTTCCATGCATGACCTTTGCTGTTTCTTAATTAAACTGCTTTTATCTTGACCCACAAGGTCTTTTTTGATCTTATTTTCACCCCCCCCATGCTGCTGAGAAGGGGAGTGATAAAGGCTTGGTGGGCACCTGGTGGTCAGCCAAGGTCAACCACCACAAGGGATAAAGGGGAGGTTTAATATGTGCCAGCTGGAAAGATCTCATCACAATCAGGATACTAGAGAAAGTGAACTGAAAAGAGAACACTTTTTCTTTCTTTCTTTTCATCCCCAGACACTCCTTTTGGAAATCACAGAAAGCAAAACCTTGTATTTTCAAGTTACTAGACAAAACTGTTTCCCAAGACATAACCTCTTCCCCTCCCATCCCCCCACCACAATCCCAGTTCAAAACACATTTTCTCTTTTAGCACCTTGTTTAGATAGGATAAATAAATTCTTGGGGGATCCTCTTTATCCACACCTTCATGCAAGTCTGTGTCACTCTACCTTGTGTAGTTAGGCATGGATGATGTATTGACTGAAATTGTCTCTGTATCATAAATTACAGACATCTGTAGGGTTAGACATATGGGGAAAATGCTGTAGTAACAATTTCATGAGGAGAAAAAGCCTGAACACTTTTTTTGTTATTCTTGTGATTGTCAGTTATTTCTTTGGAAATAGTACCATTAGTACTACTAGTACTAGTAATATCTCTGAAAAGTAGAATCCTGAATTCAGCCTGTCACTTTGAAAATACAGGAACTCTTGGCAACATGGACTGCATATTTAGGTAACAAGAAAAAAAGTACAGCTATCAGTATAAAAACGCTATGAAAGAAAACAAATTTTCTTCTACTTCATTGTATTCTACCTAAAGAAAGTTAAAACATCTTATTAGTTTTGCTTCTGACATGTCCTTTTCCTCTGAACTCTGAATACTGCTTCAGCTTTACATTTTCAGAGGGCTTGCTCTGAACGTACAATTTTGTCATCAGCAGTGCTCTCTGCATTCATCCTACTGACAAAGAAATGCTTTGATCCACAGAAATCACAACAGGCTTTACTCTTCTAGGCCACAGATTCAGTAAGTTCCAAGTCTTCAAGTAGTCATAAATTAGATGCACATTTTAGTGTTTATATAGGGAAGCTGTTGTGTTTAGAGAATGAGATTAACCAGAGTGGTCACAGAAAACGGAATAGTACATCCCATGCTCCCAGTAAAGTCCTAGATCTCTAAGACATAAAAACAGTGATTTGCCCAAAGTGGGGCTGTATTGAAGGTAAGGAATAATACTGCATGGTTTTTTTAGTAAAATATCACGTGTATATAATATTAAATTACCCTAGTGAGCAACTCAGTAGGTTATCTCTCTAAGTTCATATTTTCATTTTTACACAGTACTCAAAATTTATAAATGCAAAAAGATTATCCTAAATACTTTGCTGTAAACAGAAATAATATGTCAGTGCATGGTTCAACTAATGGGACCTATTTAAAAAAATAGATCCATATTTACATGCAAAGAAAACATTTAAAAAACTAGACTTTCCTATAGAAGTGAGAATGCATTAAAAGGGTTAAACTTATAGTTTATATTGTCAAGATTTGATTCTTAAGAATTTGATATGAAATGAGATTTACAGGACCCCTGCTCTATTGAAATAAAGATAACGTATTGCATATCTATTTATATAACAGATTTCAGGAGCACAGAAGAACAGATGTCCCTAATTGCTTAGTTACTGTTAGTTGTCAGCTTAGATATTCTGGCCAGAAAATTTTTATAATACAGCAAAAGTAATTGTTCTACTGATAGACCCAGTTTAAATGATTGTTCCTAGTTTTGAACATAATCTGATTACCTGCTAGTCACGTAGAAAGTTTTTAGACAAAAGCACAAATAGATTGATTTGGATTGTTGAACTTAATTATAACTACATTATTTGACTAATGAATAGGAATCAATTTCAGAAAAATGGTAAAAAGTTAAATAGCAAATAGTCAATATGCTACTTAAACATCTCCTACTCTTAGGGGGAACAGTGTTGTTGGTTTTTTCCTTGCCTAAAATTGTTCATTTGTCAGGATATGATCATGTTCTCTCTGGGACAGAAGTGGATAATATACCATAGAATCATAGAATATCCTGAGTTGGAAGGGACCCACTGGGTTTGTCAATGCAAACTCCTGCCCTGCACAGGACACTCCAAGATTGTGCCTGAGGCTGTTGTCCAAACCATTCTTGAGCTCTGTCAGGGCTGGTTCTGTGACCTCTTCTCTGGGGGGGTCCTGTTCCAGCACCTGATCACCCTCTAGGGGAAGAACCTTTTCCTAATGTGTAACCTAAACTTCCCCTGACTCAGCTTCGTGCTGTTTCCGTGGGTCCTGTCACTGTCACCACAGAGCAGAGATCAGTGCCTGCCCCTCCTCTTCCCCTCATGAGGAAGCTGCAGACTGCAACGAAGTCTCCCCTCAGTCTCCTCCAGGCTGAACAGACCAAGTGACTTCAGTGACTGCTCATGTGGCTTCCCCTCAAGGCTCTTCATCACCCTCATGTCCCTCCTGTGGACACTCTTTAATAGCTTAATATCTTTTTTATATTTTGGTGCCCAAAACTGCCCCAGGACTCGAGGTGAGGCTGCTCCAGTGCAGAGCAGAGTGAGACAATCCCCTCCCTTGCCTGGCTGGTGATGCTGTGCCTGATGACCCTCCTGGCTGCCAGGGCACTGCTGACTCACGTGCAGCTTGCTGTCAAACATAACTCCCAGGTCCCTTTCCACAGCTCTGTTTTCCAGCCTCCCATTCTCAAGTCTGTTCATCCAGGGTTGCCCTTTCCCAGGTACAGACTCCAGCCATTGGAAAAGCCAAATTAAGGTGGTATTAAACTGTGTTTGTTTTCAGTTTTTCAAATAAATATGAACCACAGCAAAAGAAAGAAGCTTGCATTATTTCTACCATAAGTATTCTACATTTCCTAACAATTAGAAAAAAATGGCTGCTTGCAGCAACTTAGAGGGTCTGATCCTGGTTCCACAGTTAATTTGATCATGCTTCTGGCAACCTGACGTGGTCAAGTGCAAACAGATGTTCCACAGCAGTAAGATGCAGTTCAAAACTTGGACACATCAGTGTGGGTTCTGCCCAAGCTAATTATTTGTGGTGAGAAAAAAAAATCAGTATTTTATTAAAGACATATGTTTTTAATTCTCATATCAATAAAGAATAAACTGATTGTCATAAACAGTGAACAAGTTACAGTAAAGAGTTTATGAGAATCTTATCCATAACATCTCACTACCTGGAATGGCAAATGCTGTGGGCCATATATGCAGCCATAGCTTAATACTTTTTGTGTTAAGTGTACTTATCTGTGTTTAGGTTCTGAGCCCTCACTTAAGACAAAACCCATCTGAAGCAAAACCTGAGGATGTTCCCAGCAATCATTAGATCATAAATTAATCTGTAAATCAGTTGCTGTCATTTCTTTTTATTCACTTTTGTTTTCTAATACTTGAGGAATAAAATATTTCTAATATTTTAGAATAACTCTAATATTTTAGATTAAATATTATAATAAAATATATCTAATATTTTAGAATAATTCTAATTCATATGAATTCTAATATTTAGAATGCATATGAAAGGGATATTTTGATTACATGAACATGATTGTTTTCCTTTTTTAGTATATTTTAACTATAAGTAACTAAGATTTTTGATGGGACTAATTTTATGCAGCTTCACTTGGAGCTATAAATCTTAATAGGGTTTGTCCCTTGCTATCCTAGATAATCAGACTCATAAATTACAGAAATTAAAGGCTAGAAGGAAACAGTTTTCTTGTAGCAATCTCTGATTGTCACCAACCCTTTAGCCACATTTGCTGTTCCTTTCACAGGGCATTTTAACATATCATGTTCAGCTGCACACCATCTACCTGCTCAAATCTTCAAATCCTGTCTCCAAACATCTGGAACTAGACTAACAAAGTTATTACTGATTACTTTAATAACATGTGGCTGATGAGCACTATTGACAGAGCAGTACTGACTGTTTAAATACTGTATAAATACAGAAAAAAAAATATTGGCAACTTCTTGTGTATTTTCTTGTTGTTTTATTCTATACTGTGTTCTATTTCTATCTAGTAAAAAATAAATTAGGAGATAAAATTATATTCGAAGATACTTTGATACAAACATTTGAATACAGTGAACTCTTTTAGATGCTAAATGTTCTAATGCTTGGTTCTTAAGCAATTACTCTGATGAGATTCTGCGTTAATGAGATTCATTTGACAGATTCATTTAAAAAAATTCTTTGTTATATAATCACCATTTCATCAGAGCTTGAATGTTGGTAGAAATGTAACTCTACAAAGTACTGTGAAGACTGAATACAAAAATGTTGATAATTATAGTAATTTGGTTGAAGTCCTTGCTTAAATTTAAGTTCACATCTTTTCTTGTATACTGTTACGAAAGTTTTAACACATATTTCACACACCCTTGAAGCAAAAAAGAAAACTCCCAGAAGAGTAGTTTAATGCAGCCCTTCATTTAGCACTGTTGGCTGCCACAGAGACCAAATTTAAGTACTTTTTCCAATACTTAAGTTTTCCCTAATGTTGATTTACAACTGAAAACAACAGCTAGAATGCTTTAAAAAAATCACTTAATCAGCAATTGGTCAACATTTGTTTCATATATATTGTGTTGTTTCAACTTTTGGCTAAACTGAACAGAATGAAAATGTGATTAGATAGAATCAGATGATAGAATTCATGATAAAAATAGCCAAATTTAACCAAATTCCAGCACACCATCATAAAATCATGAAGGAGAAATTGTGCAATATGATAGACTTCTCTGGTGAGATGACTGGTTTGATAGGAGAAAGGAGAGTACTGAATGTTGTTTATTTCAAATTCAGCAAGGTTTTTGACACTGTCTATTAACAAGCTCTTAAAAAGCCTTATAAAATACAGGCTAGGGAAAATGATTGGTAGTGTGGGCAGAAAACTGACTGAACTGCTGGGATCATAGGATTGGTAACAACACAAAGTCCATGTGGACGACAGCGACCAGTGGTGTGCCTTAGGGATGAAAACTGGTGCACATTGTGTTTAACACCTTCATTCATGACCTGGATGATGGAAGAGTGAACTGTCAGCAGATTTGCAGATGGCATGAATCTGGGAGTAGTGGCTAATACACCAGTAGATCATGATGCCATCCAGGTGGACTTGGGCAGGCTGGAGAAATGGGCAAGCAGGACTCCCATGAAGTTCAACAAGGGCAAGTGAAAGTCCTGAACCTTGGGTGGAAGGTTCAAACCCAGGCACCAGTACAAACTGGGACCAAGGAGCTAGAAGGAAGCTCTACAGAGAAGGTATTTGGTGTCCTTGTGGGCAGCAAGCAGACAAAGAACCAGCAGTACACTCTAGCAGAAAAGAATGTCAGAGGTATCCTGGACTGCATTAGAATAAGTGTTGGCATCAGGTCAAGGGAGATGACCCTTCTACTTGGCACTGGTACGGCCATGTCGGAAGAGATGGGTCCAGCACAGTATAAGAAATATATGGACTTACTAGAGTGAGTGGGGTGCATCTTGCATGAAGGTGAGTAAGGAATTGCAGCACCTGAGAGCCAAGACTGCTGGAGTGGCCAGCCTGGGGAAGAGAAGGTTCAGAGAGATCTTATCCATGTGTACAAACTGGGCAGGAGGGAATGAAGAAGAGGCAGTCACCAACTTCTCTCAGTGGTGCCCTCTGAAAAGGGCAATGGGCACAGATTGAAATACATGAAATTCTATCTGAAGACAAGGAAACACTTTTTTTTTTACTGTGCAGGTGGTCAGTCGCTGGATCCTGTGGGCCAGAGAGGTTTTGGAGCCTCCATCCTTGGAGGTAGGTCCTGGGAACCTACTTTGGCTGTCCCTGCTTGAACAAGGGGATTGGACAAGACGAACTCCAGATGTCCTCTCCAGTCTCAATCACTCTGTGATTCTCTGTGTGTGTCAAAACATCTTACACTTCGAGTTATTTTCAACATTGTTTCAAATTCTTTGAAAAATGACTTCTAGCATTATGACAGGCATGGGAGGAAGTTTAAAACAGGAAAAATGTTCTGGCAGCAACCTTAATTTTCTTGTTTATACCAACCAGTATTTTGTTGGTTTTTTTTCCCTTTCTCTATAATTTCCAGCTTGTGAGAAAAAAAATGCAATTCAGTGTATTTAGACTGCAGAAATTTGCTATGATTTCCTTTGACTCTGGTGATTAAAGTGTATCTATTAGGACTAGACAGTTAGAGTTTAAATGCTAAAGATATGGATGAATCTTTAAAGTTGCTTATGGTATCTTGTTTTGTAGGAAGGAGTTGTTCAATCTGTGCTAGAAATATTTCAAATACACGGAAAATTGATGCAAACCATGTAAGAGCTTATTTTGTGGATGTATGGTGAATTCATAGAGTTGAAAAATGATCTATGTGTATTCTTCATAACAAAAGCTAGGAAGCTGAATAACACTTTTAATTTAATACCTATAAATATTAATGAATATTTACGGTAACATTCTGTAGCACAACAGAAAGTGGCATCTAGGCTAGTGTAAAGAAGTTCATCTTTTCATTTAAAAGAACCACAGAGAAAGTTAAAATATGACTCTTTTAGGCATTAAAAAAGAAAATAAGATACTGGAGAATGTATGATGATAGCAGTAATTGAAATGTTGATGTTATGGTTTAAGCAAACTACAAATACCTGCACAATACCAACAAGTTGACAGCTCATTACTGGTGGAATCATATAACACAAAACAAATAATACAATTAGCAACATGTTTTGTTTCGTTCACACCAAGAGATTTGTCATTAATTATCAGTTACTAAATCTTTCAATCAATGACAGCAAATCCACAGTAATGTCACTGTGAAATAACCAAAACAAGTTTCTGCCATGGACCAAAAAGATCTAATATGTATTCCTAACACGCATTAAAATGGTAACTTCCTCATAGGAGCAGTACCATATGTGCACTACAAATAAATTTAGTCCACTAATATAATTCTGAATTTCTTCCTTGGTAAAATGCTGGGGAACAAAAGAATCTTGAAGAGATGCAAAACCACTCAGAAGGGAAAGACAATTTGTTCGTGCTTTGGTTAAGTTAATTTATGTAGTTAAAATGTCACAATATGAATCACTGGTTTATCAGACTCCTACCTTGATGGGTAAAGAGCAGCTGAGGTTCCAACTGCTTCCAAAGGTAATCAAACTTTGAGTAGAGATTTTCCTGTGGGTCTTTTCTTCTATTATCATCTATTTTCATATACTTCTGTAACAACATGCAAAATACAGAGAAGATACTCAGCTGTAATATCTTTCAAGAAGTAATTTCCTTATAGTTCACTGACTTGAAGGAAAAGCATAATCTAACTAAAAGTCATACGCAAGTTAAAACATTGTATATATTATTGATATCTATTTATATATTATTTATATAACATTTTAGTTAGCTATCCCCTTTTTAATGCAGTAATTTTACTCAGTCACACCAGTGCACAGTAAAACTTATTTTTCAGAAAGGCATGCAATGTTTTTTAATATTTTTAATGACTCTCAAAAAAGTACAGACTAAAGCTAGAAGGAGTATCTCAGCACATCAGTAAGTATATATACAGATGTAAAATATACTTTATGTATACTATGGTGGCATGCTTGACAAAGACATATTTTCCATGAAAGTGTATTGGCAGACTTACAAGAATTAGAGGGCAGAATATAATTATTACAACCCCAAATACGCGTTGGTATATCCTGCTTCATTACTGATATCACATGAACTCTGAGATTGTTTTCTACCAAACTACCTCTAAAGAATACACAAACTATTTAATTTTCCTTCAAAACACTTTAATCTGCAAATTAAATCTATTCACACCACCTAATGAAGAGTCATAGACAACAAACAAGGGAATTTTCTAGATAGCCAATTCTTTTTCCTGCACTTTTTTGTTCCACGTTCATTGGTTTAGAGACTTCTGTGATTGTAGATCGCCTGAAGGAACAAAGGGCCTGACTCAGCACCATTTCCACTACAGTGTTGTTTTGTGGTTGTCTGAATCCTAAGCTGTACCTGGAGGTTTCACAGTTTTCTTTTGGTGCAAAAAGAGCACCAAAACACATCTTAAGACTTTGATGATTCCTCTCTTTCCTTCTCTCTTTGCTGCTTGTTTAGAACTTACTGTCTTGTGTCTTTACTTAGCTCTAGGAGCCTACAAGAATTCAGATGATGAATAATTACATAGGGGGTTTTTTTGACTTGGTCGCCATATATGCTAGGAAAAAGTTCTAAATTCATCAAAACCCTGAGGTAGAATTGTCTGGTCCTTTTCCTTACATATGGACAGAAAAAATATAACCCGTGCCTGAAGTTTGGTACTACTACAGTACAAAATATGAAGCATCCCCAAGGCTGTTATGTACAAAGAAAACCTCACATCTCCTGGGCAAAGGAGAATGAAATTAGAAGTTTAAAATGAAACAGTACTCTGTCAGTTGTGTACTTTCAAGAGCACAATTTTCTTCATCTTTGCTAATCCGTACAGCAACTATGAGTAGCTTTCTGGGTTTCCACAAACTCCACACAGTTCCTTCTGGATATCCTGCTTTCTTTTTTCCAAAGTCTTAACTTTGGAAGTCTTCCTTCATAAAGATCCCTTGCACCTATCAGGAATAAAACATCTGTTTATCTTCATGCTTCACGCTCCCATTCTGTCTTTGGCTGCTTGCCCTGTGCTGCTGTTCAAGGCCTTCTCTGCACTTATGCTATGCTCAGCCTGTCCCAGGAGGAGAAAAACTCCACTTCCCTGTTCCTTCCTAGGAGAGGTGGCACCAAAAGCACAATCCCAGCCAGCTCTGGCAGCCTTTCTCTCGGCTGCTCAGCCACAATCTTGTTGCAAAACACACAATTTGCATTTATGTGACACAGGGTTATGTCAGTTGTCACATACCAACTGAAAGATTGTCATGATGGGATCTAGTTTCAGTCAGCCTGAATACAACAAGGGAGAGCACAGAAAGTGGATTCTAACTGATATTGCTAGAGATTAATATAAAATGGTTGCACTGACAAAAAGAAATGCTGGCAAAAAGAAACACAGTCAACAAGTCCAAGGTGCAAAATGAACAAGAAACATAAGGATTAGTTTTGACTCAGAGAAGAGTTGCTCCTGAGGCAGGACAGAGAGCTCTTATCTTGATTTTTTCATGTGCTTTGTGTTTGGTTTTTTTTGTTGTTTGTTTGTTTTGTTTTTTTTTTTAATTTAAAAAGTCAGCTGTAGTCAGACAATTGGTACAGGTGCAGCAGCAGAGAAAAAAAAATTGTTTACAATGCTTCAGTAGGGGAAGAATGGGTTATAAAACAGCTGGATGAGTTGCAAATATTTTGAAGACCTAACAGAGTCATCCAAATGTATCTAATGAAAGAAAGGAACTAGTCATTGCTAGGGTAGCCCATTTAATTTCATTTCCAAAACAAACCAACAATATGCTGAAACAAAAACAGCAGATATTTTCTAAGCACATAGAACATAATAAGAAGTTAAGTAACAAACAAGATGGACTTCTCCAATCACGTTATTTTTTTTTTTTTTTTTAAATTGCTCTTCTATTTGGTGGGTATCCAATTTTTTTATCTTTTTGCCAGAGGGGAATTGGCAGATATTTTGTGTCTTGTCCAGTAATCCTTAAAAGACCAGTAATCTCACGAGGAACCTCGGGAAAGGGCAACTGGATGAGGCAGCTGCACAGCTCATTGGAAACTTACATCTGGAGGAACAGTCATTCATATTCCACTGTCGGACTAGCAGCTAAATAATGGAGGTTTCTACGGGAATCCCTCCTGCACCTATGAGTGTTCAACACTTCTGTTAATGACTTGGATGAATGGCTGCCTGCATTTTTGAGGAAAATTTAGAATTCAAGTCCATCTTGGCAAATTAGAGAATCGGCCTTATAAAAAACATGCTGCAATTCAATAGGCTAAATGAAAAATCTACCTTTACAGTGAAATGTCTGTCTTTACAAATATAGCTTGGGTGAGGAGACACAAATACTTTATAGCAGAATGTACAGTTATAGTAAATCAGATGCTGAAAATGAGGTAAATCTCTCATATTGTTATTTAAAGGACAAAAGCCACACATTATAAATAAATCAAAGCATCTTCTGTTAAATGAATTAAGTAGGTCTGTGCTCTCTGGTGCTGTATGATCAAAATTAAAAAAAATACTGCAAGAAAATGTTATATTTACTCCAGAGGAAAATAAATTGAAGGAAGCAGTAAAAAAATAAAATCAAAAGTTGTTTGTTTTGTTGGTTTTAATAGAAACCAAAACAAAAATAGACATCAAAAACGGTCTCCAATAATAAAAATAGAGTGAGAAGCAGGAAAGTTCACCTTGGGTTTTTCACTTTCCACGGCTGCAAGATATTAAAGAAATGTTGGACAAGTGTTTGGCATAGCTGTTTTTATCTCTGGCTGTGGAAGAAGATTTGCATGAAGGTGAGGAATAATTAGAGAACTACACTGCTTTCTTTTCCCAACCGATCCATCAATAAAAACATGGGTTGGAAAAAAAGTTTGTAAATACTGTGGCTTTTCACTAATTGAATCAATTTTGTGCAATATTTCAGATCTTTCACACACACACCCTCTCCCCCGAGTGTATTTTGAAGTAATATGCAAAATTAATTTGAAGATTGAAAGGGGAAGCATTTCTCTAAGTACAGATGATCACCTACTATTTGGAAGGATTTTTATACACACAGACTGCAATGTCTTGCTGTGAATTTGTGATAGTTAATTCTTGGTCTCAGGGCTCTGATTTGACCACTTAAAGGTCATATCAAGATAAACATGGTCTAAATGGGAAATCAGTCTCAAAGAAGACTTTGGACTCCAGCTAAACATTATAGCAAATTGATGTTGAACAAGAAGGCAGTTTTATATTATTTACTTCAATTAATTTTTTCAGCATCAAAAAATTTTTGGCTGTTATAATCCCAACTGGCTGTTACATAATTTACATCCAGTTTATTAAAATGATAAGCAGTTAACTGTTAAGTCAACTGCAACTGGTCAACCAAAAAATGCAAATATTTTGGAATTGATTCAAAATCTCTTGTCCTGTAAAATGAACATAAAATATCTAGCAATTAAAAGGGTATAACAACTTTACAGGGTAAAACTAATCAACATAAATGAAAAAGTGGATTTTAGAAAACAAGTTTTTCAACATCATAAGGAGAATCAGTGTTGTATTGTTATTTGTCACACATTCAGGCCTGGTTTTGCTGTCTTCCATTTATGAGTTTTAGCTATTCTAATAAATCCCTTTTAATAAAAATGATTTCTGTTCAACTGTGACTCATATTCCAACAAGTTTCCTGTTTTATAATCTCACTTTGAAGCCCTTCACAGCCATTTAATTTGTTATTATTATTTATTTTTTAAAAATAATTTTACTGGAGAATATTATTAATTAAGCCAATAGGGCATAAGTATCTTTCTTATACCTAATTGTATCATACATATCTCTAGTGAATATCTTTTGATCTCATCTTTCCCTGAAAAGATTCAGTTTCATTCTAAAAATTCCCTCATGTATTAATGATTAAACTAACTTCTCTAGGGCACAATAAGAATGGAAAAAGTGATATTTAGCATAAATTTTATAGAACAGTCTCTTGTAACATCAGGAAAGCAATAAAAGAACATTGGTTATGAAATAATCTATGTGCCATTCTTCTACTTAAAAGCACACATGGGGATTGTTAAATAATAATATATTATTAGGTGTTCATCACACTGGATTCTCAGTAGAGACAATTACCCTTTTGTTTCCACCAGAAAGCAAATTACTCTTTGTGGTGATGAGTCTTATGCCTTAGTTATATTCCCATGTCTGATAAAATTTTTAAATAATTTAGTTTGCAGCAGAACTTAGGAAGAGTAGTAGTGGCTTTGGCACTTCTGTAGAGTCACTGGGAAGCAAAGATTTCCTGACCTGCTTCACTGACAGTAGTCAAAAATGACTAACACAAACAGCTTTACAACACCTCATGCCTTACTTCTCTGTTGTCCACTATCTCTTCACCTTGTTTTTCATAGTAATATTTTTGATCGATCCCTATGTTGCATTTCTTGAAAATGTTTTGAGATTTTATTTGACAGTGTTACTGAAAACCATGATATCCTTCAATAAGGACAACTTGGAAACCAAAGGTAGGGTACAAATTCTTGCGACCTCCTGTCTAATCCCTTAGCACCTGGAGTTATGTACAGTCTCCTTTACTGTAACATGGGTTTTGGCCTTGTGTAGCATGTGCAGTGGCAGTCACAGAGGGGAACAGGAGTAGGGCTGCAGAGTCAGAGAAACACAGAATCACAGAATGGGTCAGGTTGGAAGGCACCACAGTGGGACAGATGATCCAACCTCCCTGCCCAAGCAGGGTCACCCTAGAGTGCACGGCACAGGATTGTGTCCAGATGGTTCTGGAATATCTCCACTGAGGGAGACTCCACAACATCTCTTGTATACACTCAGTAACCACTCTCCATTTACAACACAAGAAATGACATAGCAAACCTTAGATGAATGTTTTCTGAGAAGTACTCTTGGCTGCGAGTTTCTCAAGTGAACTCTTTGGCTTGGCAATGAAGTGTTCACTGAACCAGAGGAACATAAAGGAAGAAAAATTAAATATTAATTCAAGCAGACTTTGGAGTCCAGTTCTTCTCCTTCCCAGGTGAATTCCCTCAGGATCTCACTCCTTCTTACATTCTCTTGTTTCATGAATGTTTAATTCTGCTATCTAAAGCAGAGCAGCTTAAATGGGTGAAAATGAGAAACCTAATTCCTGAACATATAATAACCATGTTTTTCACCCAAGATGGTAGATACAACGCAAACTTCTGAAAGTGTGGAAGATGAAACTTTAAATTTTAATAGCTAAATCTACAGAGCAGTGAGGGAAAGGAGTAGGAAGCAGCCCTAATCAAAGTATAGGAAAGTAAAAAGCAGAGATAGCCACTTTGGGATGATAGTAGATGGAGCATAGAGCACCAGTTTCCTCGTAATTTTTGGCTACAAAAGGCTTGAGAATTGCTTGTTTGGAGATCCCTCTGTGATACAGTAATTGACATTTAACAGTGAAAGGAGGAGATCTTTACTCTTCCATCTCAAACAATCCTGAAGTTACTTGCTGTACTTTCTGCCCTTGGATCTATTGGATGCAGTGGGGCTGCTTACAGGAAGCACAAGGGAGAAAACATATGTCCTGTCTGAATTTTGACTAGTCTTAGATATGAGACAGATGTCTAGCAGAAGGTGAGATACACCACTCCTGGTCATATCCAGAGGCTGAACTTCAAGTTTCTTATTTGCAAAATCTAAGTGTTCTTAGTATTTTAATGCCTTAGGAACTGGGAAATAACTGAAGAGTGATTTAGAGGGTTTTGAACAGGGTGTTTACTTCCAAATTTTGCCATTTACATCTTTTGTGGATATAGTCTTGGGGCTACACTACAAAGTGTTTTCCTTTGTTTCAGTTCATGAGAACCAACATCTCTGTCTATATGCCTGTAAAATATGTTCAAGAGGAGTACCAAATGTTGACTGCTTTGAAATGCCCTGCTCATGAGTTATTTTGATAAGTAGAATTTAATTAAATCATTTTTAAGGCAAAAGACTGATGAAAAATAGAAACATATCTGGCTTGTTATATAAATATTTTGTTACTATTTTTATATGGTAGAAAACTCTGAAACTTGAAAATCTTTCAAAAACATTGTTGGTATACCAAAAAGGGATGTTTCACTTGTTTTGACACAGTTGTGTTCTGACATGTGCTGATCATACTGAATATCATTAGCAACCATAATATTTTGCATAGCTTTGATAAGAGAGACATCATTACTCCATAAAAAAATTTCTTTTTTTTCCCTTAAAATGCTTCTGTCATAAAGTTAAAGTGATACAAAAGTTTCTTAACAACTTGAGAACCTTTTGTTGGCAAAAATTTGCACTCACAACAAATTAGAAACAGAATAATGTGAAATAATTTGCTCAAATCTCATTTTCCTTCTAGGCTTGCCTCTCATCGCCTACTTTGGGAAAAGGGCCAGTAAGGAACCGAAGTACATCTGATCCTTGTTTTGCATAAAAGAAAAAGCAGTAGAGGTTTTGGAACATCAGAACATACAATTTTAAGTTGCTTGGTGAAAGTCAGGCTCTCCCATGTTCCCATGCTTAAGGGAATTTGGTTGTACTCTGTATAACTGAAACTGATGTTTCCAAATTTTCTCACACCTCCGCAAGAAGAGAAACCACTGAGTAACATAACCATTCATATAACCTATGTTATGGTCTCTGTAATTTAAAAGTGGAACTTGAAGTTGGGTCTCCCACAGACTGAAGGAGGGGCCTTGCTGCTAGTTACTGAAACTTCTTACTTTGTGTATCGGAAACAACCAGTCATGAAAGTGAAGAATCCAATTATCAGTTTTAATTTGTAAAAAAATGCAGATAGAACAAATGACTAAATGTAGGAGCCGTTAAGAGTACAAACACTTTCACAGCTATGAGCTGCTGCAGTCCCTATAGGGCTGCTACAGGCATGATGCGTTCTACTTGGACTAGTTGTCATCATCTATCTCATCCCAGAACTGAGTAACTTCATAAAAATTTTGGCTTCAGTCTATCAGCATCTTTCAACAAATGTTATTTCACAAGAAAATTCCTGGATCAATTTTAATTATGGCAGGTTAAGTCTGCTAATGTGTGATACTTGTTTTGTTGACTAAGTGAAAGAAGTCAGAATGTCTGGTAGATTCAAATTCTGTCCCGATTATCTGTAGGATAAGAAGTTACAGGATGTGTATGCAAGTTTGGACGAAGTTACATGACAGGCCAAGACTAAAAAGGAAGAGAGGAAAGGTGTGAGGGAGGAAGATAGGGAGGAAGGAAAGGGTTTTTTTCCAGGGAGGAAGAGGACACAGCCAAAGACTAATGATATTTTTGTGCATTCTCTCTGCAGCGAAATAGGAGGCTCCTAGAAAGAGGGATAGAAAGAGGTTAATAGGAAGAAGTTATTTCAGATAACAATTCAGAAACTCTCAGATGTTCTGAATTGCCCCTCTGGAACAGCTCATCTCTTTCCATTAACTAAAGAAAGAATGTAGCATGACTTCTCTGGAACTAACCTCTGTGTACAGTCACTCAGCACTGCTGTGCAAAGCAGTAATGCATACATTTGTACACAGTGTCTCTGACTTCTGGAACCCATCATACATTCAGAATGATCCAAGTTTCTATAGAAAAAGGATGGGATTTGCTTTATATTCAATTTGTAGGCAAAAAAAAAAAAAAATAACAAACAAAAAAAACCCCAAACCAAAACCAGAAAAAACCCAAACTATTTTACACAAATATTAGACCCTTCTTCAGACCATACTGACCTTCCAAAATATAATCAGTTTTGCTTACACATTGCCAAAACTGCATGTACAGTCTTAACCTGCTATAGCCTCCCATGTGGGAGCCATGCAAAATTTTTAAGCTTTTCTGTTGGAGTTTGGTAGGGCCAACTGACCAGAAGCTAGTGGGCTGATGTAGGAAGCTAGAAGACAAATGTCTCTCTCTGGCAACAGTTTTCCTTCTGGGGTGTGCTCATGGCTGGAGAAGTGAAGATATGGATACCTTGGTTCAATATTTTCACCTATTGACCCAGCAAAAGGACACTTAGATGCATCAAAAAAAAAGTGTTAATGGAAATATAACATCCTTGATAGCATCGCAAAACCTAACATCTGTTCTTAGTCACATTGCTGGGATGAAGTCAGTGTCATTGATACACTGCTGGTCCTCTCAGCTAAGGAAGAATATTCATTTGGAGGTCTGGTGTTTCTATGTAGCAGAGTCTGAGAAGACTAAATTGTATTCCTACAGAATACAACCCATTAGACAAATCTTATCCAGCTGCTTAAGACTGAAGCCCAGCAGCACACCAGATGTACCAATACAGCAGCACTGGTGGCCCATAGCACCATGGAGAGCTAGAAGTGGCAGTGCAAGCACCTGTGCAGAACTGAGCTCAGCTGAATGGTGGTGCAACCTCTGCTCAGCTCACCTTGCTACCAGCTTATCACTGGTTTCCATTATTTCGGTCTGAAAACATTAGCTGTGGGAGCTCCTGCACCATACAGGCTTTGTTCCCAAATACCATGTGGTGTGGCATGTGGGAACAGTCACCATCCTGCCCTTCTGTGGGGAAACCATGCAGATGCGCCCTGCAGGGAGTGCCCACCATCTTATTTTAGCTCCTGGTGGTGAATGCCTTTTGGTCAGTAAAATACCTTCTCTTTTTTGTATACTTCTGCTATTAATGTAGCTGCTGTCATTGTGCATGTCTTATTCCATTGCTTTGTGTGTTAGTAAATCGTTATCTCAACCCATAGTCTCCTCTTTTTTGTCCCTCCCTTACCAGAGGGGTGAGGGAAGGGGAGTGGCTTACTTGCAGTTTAATTTCCTGCTGGCGTTAAAACCAGCGCAGTGAACTTTTGGGAAGTACCCTTATCAGCACCCAAATTGCAGGAAGCCTTCAGGCATTCTGAAGGCATTCTTTCAATATATGGAAGCCCTGAGTGCAGACATTTCTGAGAAATGAAGGGAATAATGGTTTTCTTAGTTGTAGGCTCCAGGCTGTTTGGTTAAAATGTTCTTATATTTGCAGCATTGTTCATTGGGCCACACTCTCACATGGTGTATAACAGCTACATGCCTTTAAAATTAGTGGAACTGTGCCAAGAAATACCTAGAAAGGATCAGGCCCATCCCTTTGTAATTATCTTCATTAATGTTAAAAAAAGTGCATTTGGATTCTGAGAATTCTCTGCCAGATTTCACAGAAATATAACCACTTATCTTCTCTGGTGTTAGTCTGATTCATAGTCTCATTAAGAGAGTGTGCCAAAGGAATACCCAAACATAGGGCTGTTTGGCTCTTCTCTCACAGATAAAGGTGTGTTCTTCCTTCCTGCTGTTTCTCACATTCATCCCTGCCCCATCAAGTTTATTTTCTATCCTGTAAAATGTGTACCTTTACTATTATATTTTTAAATTACCCAGTGTATTGACACACCATTTCAGAACAGTTACATTTCAAGAAGTATCAAAATCATGAGGCTGATGTACTAAAGGCCATAGATGTCCAAATCCCAAATTACCATCTGAAATACTCAGCACCAACCCAAACATGAAAGTAGGTAAAGAGATGATCTTGCTCCCATTTTGACAATTTTCTGTTGTATTTAAAGGATTGTTTTGTGAGCATGCTGCGTTATCCTTCTTAAGGCAACTGAGTGGATAACTTCTGGCATGGGTTTTCAAAAATTGGTTAGAAGGAATACAGAGACGGACAACCTAGTAGGATTGCTAATGTGCTTTACTAAAATTAAATTCTTCTCAAAGTGAGTTTATTGATTATCTCACACCCCATTCCCCCTGCCCCAGATATATAACCATGGTAGGAAAGAGTTTGCTTCTGGTGTGATTAAAATACTTAGAGAGGAAGCAAGAAGTCAAAATTTAATTATTTCTCCTACTTGAGAGAAATTGTTCTCTCAGTTTTCAGGAAAATCATTTTCCTCTACTCTGTGAGTAGTCACAGGTCTGTGCTTAAAAAGAAAACATGTTTGCCAGAGAATTTAAGTAAATATTTCTGGCTTTCCTCAAAGAGTGTTCTTTCTAGGTGAATAGTATAAACTAGAATGAGATAATCATCAATATTTCTAGTCAAAGTTTTAACTCTTACATTTCTAACTAACTACAGAGTAATCAGACAAGATTATTAACCAGATATTCACTATAATCAGATTAAATCTTCTGCTATTATCTTCTTTACTCTAAGAAGCCCATTAAAAAAATGAAGTAACAGCATTATCATTCTCAGTTAAACACCTTTGACCCAAAATTTTCCTCACCTTTTACTTCACTTTTGATATGATTCACTGGAAATTATTTTTAACTCTTCTGAACCATTTAATTGCCATGAATTTCACATGTAGGCTAATATGTGCTCCCTAATTACTATTGATAACTCCTTGCCCAGTACCTAACATCATTGGAAATATAGGCTAATCCTTTGTCTTCTAGCTCAGCTGATCAGGTACTGTAAAGCCTCAAAAGATGACATTTTACCATACAGTGTGACTATTCTATTATTTTGGATAGCTTTTGCAAATATTGGTTGCACAACTGCTACTTCCCATTTTAACTAGTCTTTCTCAACAGAACATCTGACTGTTGCATTATGGATTGTTCTCGATATGACCTAAGAAACTCCATCTGTAAGTTATCCATAATATTATTTGCATACCCAGTCTATTGGGGAATAAAATACTATATGATATTTTTATGATTCGGATGCTCTATACAGAAGCAGATGATGTAGATGATCTTTTTCTCTAGCACATTTTGTTAAGGAACATACTTTAATGGTGTTTTAGAAGATTAACCCTATTCATTTGGAGCTAAGCTTATTAGTAAGTCAATCTTTTTAAATCCTGGCTTCTATGCATCTGATAACAACACAGCCCTTCAGTGTAAACAGTGCTCCTGTTTAAACACACTGATGTGCTGAAAGACATGTAGGTATTTTGTCTTCTCTTCACAGTGTCTTACCCTATTAAAAGTATATGGATTGACCTAATCCATAAATAATTTATATAACCTTCAAATTAAAACAACACAATCATTCTTTTTACCTCCATTGACTTCAATACTCAGACATAAAACACTGGATTGCATACAGAATTTGTATGCAGCTTTTTGTAATGTATTATTCAAGAAGTCTGCCATTAGCTACAGTATACATTGCAGTAACAGCTGCTGTTGCAACATAAATAGGGAACTGCCACTTCTCCACTCTGTGATCAGGAGTATATGCTGGATCAGTTTATGTAGAGAAGAAAGCATCTGGCAACTAGCTTTGCTCAGGTCTCTTCTAGTAGGGCTCTTTTAAACTCAGGATTTAACTTTGTGATAGGCTCCTCAGCTGAAGTGCAAGGCCTTGATTTCTCCTGTGTATCACAGACCTGCAGATCTAACTGTCTGACTCATGTAAATGGCAGAGTAGCTGTGAATGTGAGAGAGAGACACTACCAGACTGAGATTGGTGCCACAGTGTGAAGGTTGTCACATTAATAAGCAGCAAAAGTAGAAAGGCAGCAGGCTTCTTCACTCTTGACATTAACATCAGATTTATACATCCCCTTTCACAAAATCAGCCATGCACAAGAGGCTTGTGCTACACTGATTTGTACCATGGTAGCACGGTCATGCTAAAGTAAAAACTCATTGATCATTTTCATTTCATAGCCTTTTGCAATATGCTAGGGGCTAAAACACCACTAAGTGTTGAGTATTAGGACCACTTACCTATTTTGCCCTCCAAATTATTTTTAGGAACAGTTTGGAAGATGAATACACAGTTTTGAATGATCCCACTTTAATCTAACAGCACTAATCGTAAATGGACACACTGCTTGTTCTGAATCTTTAAGGAGGCATATATGTTCCTCGCCCTGGAAGAGGAAGTACCTATGGCTAAAAGATTCTTTACAGCTGTTTAAATCTCTGATCAGATGGTGAGCAGTGTTATATGAGGGTAGGACATGAGTGGGGAATGAAGGTGAAAACACTTTTGCTGCAAAATCAAAGATGGGAACAACTGCTTGGAGGTGAGAGAGAGCAGAGAGAGAGAGGAAGAATAGAGAAGAAACTCTTCTGTCTCAAAGAGGACGAGTTCAAGTAGACCTGTGGCAAGAGACCTGAGGGTAAAAGGTTCACAGAAGTGACATCTGTTGCAATACATTTATACTCCCCGGAAGTCTGGAACAATAAAGAAAGTCTATTCCACTGCAAAGAAGAAGGGAGAAGACAAGAGTGGAACATAAAAGTTCTGACTTTGATGTGGAAAAGGGCAATATGCATTGGCTTCATATTATTATGACACCAAACTGACTGGAGCATCCACCAGCCTGAGTAGGACCACCATCTGATAACATAAAGATGCCTGTTTTCAAAGACATGTGACTTGGCATTTTCTTATGGCAGCAGCATTTCTTATGACCAGGGCAGGATAAAAACTTGACACAGATGCGGTGAAAAAGTAACAGTTTTATCTCACATCTTCAAAGGGCACCAGAGCTGGAAGTTAGAGGCATTTATGACTCCATAGGTTCCAAATATGTGGCAATCCAGCCAGACCAGAGAAGTTCTTCTCCCTACTCATAACATGCAGGAGGCATTCTTACAGTTTCCCTAAAGGGGAACTCCGTAGCTGTCCATGGCCATGTTGGTCTTGGCATTCAGTCAGAACGGTAGTCATGCTGCCAGAGGCTTCCTGAACTAAAAAAATAGCTTTTGTGACAGGCAGGAAGAGACAAGGGATTGTGTGGGAATTGGGCCTGGCAGGATACATCCATAGGACAGTAAAGATCCAACAGGTTTTTTTGTCCTTTCCCATAGACAATTTTTATCGATGTCTGTCATAGACATTCCAATTCCAACAGAGAAGAAACAAGTCTTATATTTATTAACTGCTCTTTGGCCCCAAGTTACTGCTGTAGATGAGACTTTGTTCCTTAGCTGCCTTGAAAGGCCAAGCAGTAGCATTGCCTTTACATGTATTCTGTGACCTCCTCTGAAAAAAATCTCCCTACACCATAGCCTGAAGAGGGCCTCTGAGAACACAAATCTCAGAGGTTTTGAGAGAGTCCAGATGGCCCCAGTAGGAAAGGGTAGTTTTTACTGATGTATTCTCATTGCACTGTGACTAATGTGCACTGGACAGTAGGAAGGACTGGCCAAGATGTAAATATTCTCTGTTGTTTTCTATTAGTTTTCCAAGAGGGCAGTCAGTCCTTGAAATTGAAGTAAAGTGTGGACTGGTTTTCAGGGCCAACACAGTTTGTACTTGCCAAAAGAAAAATATTTTCATATTTGACAATGAAATATTTCTGCACTTCAAAACAGCGTGTCTGTTCTCTTGACTTCCAGAAAAACTTTTAGCTGTCTGCCTTCCCTGCCTCCTCCCCACTTTTGATGGAGTGCAAAAGCCCTGCACCTTGATCTAGGCAAGGAGAATCTCTGCTCCAGCTGGGGAGCATTCCATATGACTCTCAGGTCGTGTACTTGAGAATAAATGCAGAGTAGAGATAATGTGAGGCTGGGCAGTGAGCACCAAGGGACAGAAGGCAAGACAGCCTCCACAGGCCTTGAGTACCCTGGCGACTAGATAGTAAAAAAATTTGGGGGAAAGTAGATGGGTGTCTGTATTTTAGTCACTTACTTACAAAGAAGGGACTTTTTTTTATTAATAGAACAGGCAAGACCTGCCTGTTGGCTGAACACCCTTAAGAAATTGTAATGGCAACAGAGGGAAAGCCTCCATAGGCAAATGAGACAGAGAAGAGAAAGGAAAAACTGTCAGAATGAGAAATCAGAGTTGTCTTGGAGGAGTATGGAGGATTATGGGGTGTGCACGGTGCACGTGCAAGCAGGTAGCTCTGGGATGAGTACTGAATGCTGCCATACTCATGGAATCCCCAAGAAGTGTGGTGTGAGCAAGTCCATCAAAGGCTGGAGGGAGCTTGCAAGGCTGCTGAATGACAGGGAAGGAGCAGCTGTAGATGATGGTGGTCAAACAGAGCAGCTCAGCTGTGGACATGTCGGGGAAGCACACAGGTGATTTTGCACTGTAGGTTTAAGTGCAAAACCTTATTTTATTTTTCTTTTTCTTGGTATACTTTTGGATGTTCCAGAAAAAGTAACAAAATATGTCTCATGAACATTAAAGTGAAGAAGGGTGGATATTTGCTTTAGAGCTACCTAGTTATCTGTATCTAGGATCTTTTTATATTGTATGGGATTAATAGCAAGGATATTATAAAAATTTTACATTGCATTTGGTAACCAAGTTTAAAATTGGAAGATGTTATTTTTTGCACATCTTTATTTAAATGCATTTATTTCGTTGACTCTTAAAATAAGTACTTCACTTTTGTGACACTTGTGGCCTCTTTTTTCAGCCACAACACTTTGCAAGTCTTTTTTAAAAAGTTATGTTTGGGACAACTTCTTCAGATTAAGGATGGAGGTCTTTGGGGTATAATTATTTCATTGCTGGACAGCTGTTCTGTGCCAGTCTCTGATTGTGTCTCCTGTTTGATCAAAACCAAATTTTAAAAAACCCAACCCAGATCCATCAATGCAGGTATGTCCTACTTCTACTAGCTCTTTAAATAAATTTTCAAAGCACTGTTTTTATTTCAGAATCAAAGTGCATTTTATTCACTGGGCAGCAGGGATGATAACTAGGCCTATTGTCATTGAAGAGCATTCCCAGAGTGGCTCAGACAGCAACTTCCTAAAATTATTATGTTATCTTGTGCACATATCAGCAAAATTAGAAGCAGTAAGTTATTTGTGATTATGATGATTCCAGTTACAATAACTGGAGCTTTCTTCAGCCATGTATAATGGAAGCAAGATGTATGGGGTTTATTTTATTAGGGCTATTTATAGCAGTAAAAACATGGGATAGGAAAGTATGCAGTGATAAAGGGAAATTGAAACTAAATACAATGCAAGCATCATTAGTGGCACCTTTACTATATTGCATTGACAGACTAACTTGCATTGCTAGACTAATGCTACATTCAATAATATTCATGTTCCTCACAAAAAAACCTGAAATGTAATTCATGAAAGAAATTATCTTTTGGTAGAAATCAAATTATATTAGCACCTCAGCAAAAAGTCTCTTTTGTCCTCAGACATCTGTGTTAACCTCCTTAAAAGCAGCTTGTTCAGCTTACAAGGCAGCATGCTCTTACTTCTGCTCTTCGATCCTTTAGTGAAAGGCACTGGGGAGCTGAATGCTGTCAGCCTGGAGCAGGACCTGCTTTTAAGCTCTCCGTGTAAGTAAGAATGGAATGCTCTGAGGTCAGGCAACACACTTAAATCAGCTTTTATCTCACACTGGGCTATGTAAGAACAAACAAAAGAAGTATTTATTTACTAAGTATAAATACATGACAGTGTTTCTCAAACATTCAGAAATAAAAGGAAGTAATGTATATCTACATAGCATTTTAGCTTTCAAGGTCCATTTCCCCCTTCAGAGGTCAGCTAGGAAGCTGAAAGATGCTTCACAGCCTTCATGTCTGAAGTCTGTTTTGCAAACAACCTAACTTTGTCTGACTACATTTGTGGAAGAAAATCCTGGATTTGCTGTTCCTACTTCACAAATAACATAATTCTCCTGATGAGGTTTAACAGAATTAAGTTCACTCTGCAAGACACAGAAATTTTGGGCAAAGTTTCAACTTTGCTGCCACCAGAGAAGTGTCTGCTTAATCTTACCTGGAAAAGTTAATGTTTCTTGGGTGTGATCCAGGGCTAGCCTTATTTTTCCATAGAGCAAATGAAAGATTATTTTCAAGGTGAGCTGAGCAAGTAGCTATGTCATTCATTGTAGGGCAAAGGCATTTCCTGTTTCCTAAGTCAATGAACGGTATCCCTTCACATTGACCCTGTCATTTTCTAGAAATAGCATTTTCACAACATTGTTGTGAAAATAAAGTATGTCGATTACACCCCTAGATTTTCACAGTAAACAGCATTAGCCTAGTTTAGACTATGAAACGTGAAAAAGACATGAAAAAGGAAGGATCATATCATGCAGGCAGGTAATATTTGTAAACATTCTGGTTAAGCAAAAAAAAAAAATATAACATAATTTGTTTAACTTAAAAGTATCAGCTTGGGTTAGAACCCTTTCTGCCTTCACAAGCAATTGATCTCCACATTCATCACAGTGTGTCTCAGTACTTGGCTACAACCCTCAGTTTAGCAGCTTATGCATAAATATGTTCCACAGAAATGAGAAGTGGCAACCTATGCAAAACTTGCATCTTCTTTTCCATCTGTTTTTCTTCTATTTTGTGCCTTTTCCCCTTCCTTACAAGGGCCTAGTGGATTCTGCAGAACTTCAGGAAAAAAGCAATTTGCATGCACAAGTACAAACAGAATGACACTGGAGAGCAAGATAGCAGCTTAGTCAAAAGCTGAGAAAATCTGTGATCTGAGAGGATTACTCAGAATATCTTAGGAGGCTGTAAAAACTTTACCCTGATAAAAGTTACTTTGAATATATCATCTAACCTTCTTGTGTGAAAAAATGTTTTCATCTCCCGTTCTCCGGCTAAGTTCTGGCAAGCTCCTTATATCACCTAAAGCCACTAGGATTTCTGCAGCTTCAGGAGACAATCTACAGAATCCCAAGGAATCTACATTACCATCTCTGGAGTCTGGCTGGGTTTTGTGTTCCTTGTAGACTGCTCTGGGGATTGTATACACTTCATGCCAGTGTGATGATGGATGCTTCGTGATGCTATATAAATATTTTCTTACTTTTCTATTATTTTAAACATTACAGGTAGAGAGTAGGTAATTAATGTCTCAGCTAGGGTGATTGTGACAGACTTTATCAGAAAGGCCAAGTTAAAATGACTGCTTACATTTTAAAATTCACTTCCTTTTAGGACACCAGAAAAATGCTGAGAATGCCACATCTACATATTCTTTGTTTATATACTTTGTGGCTGTGCCACTTTCTCTGAGTATTCCCTTATGAAAGCATATGGACCTATTCAGAGAAATATATATCACACTACAGGGCACAGCTTTGTTTTAGCTCATTTGCTGTAGAGTGCAAGTAATTTTCAATTTTAAAAAGGCACTACATTCTATTTCTGTAGGGATTTTATAAAGAGCTATTCCCAAGGGCAAGCCTGTGGGAAAAGTTGTAATAAACTGCCTCCCACCATTGTATTGTCCAGCAGACAAAAATAAACAAATACATGTCTTCCTTTCTTTTTAAAGAAACATGTATCATTGCAATTCTTTTTTTAAATCTCCATGTATTATGAGTAATGTACAAGAATAAAAACTATCCAGATCTAACCACAGACAGTTGCAGGATCACCAAAAATGACACTGGTCTCTCCAAAGAAAAATGATACAACACTGTCCCAATTCATTGTGAAAAGGTCAACAATCTTAATCCGTTTAAAAATCTTTTTGAGTGGCCTTCTAGTACTTCTTTTACTATCACTCTTCTGTAATAAAGCAGTTCTAATTCAAGATGACCACTTAATAGCACATCATTCAAAGCTAATGACATACTATCTCATTTTCTAGAAAATCGTGCAGAAGAAGAAAGAGAAAAAACACTGATTTTTTTTCACAGTCTACATTTTTTATATCCTTGTTTTACTCATATTTTTACATTATTGTATAAAAACACCACAAGAGCCTGAAAAGCTACAAAACCTAGAAACACTTAAAGCTGCTTCTTGAGAATGATTACCTGCATGAGGAGAATTGCCAGAAGGCATTGAACCCATAGTCTATGTTGGGGAAGACAACAACAGAAAACATGACTCAAGGAGAGGCAAGGATGATCCCCTCAGCCCAAACACCATTTCACTCCTGTGGAGAAAGCACATATTGGGATATTTAGAGGATTTCAGGCACCTGGGCACAGCATCAACCCTGCTTCATGCAAGAATTGAGAAAGAAATCTACTCCAGGACTATGATTTAGGGACCCAAGCCATAAACAATGCCAAGATTTTCCTGCAAACCAGCAGGTTTGGGAGCCCTTGGCTCACCCACAGAAGCCTTCTGGAGGTACTGAGCCAGGATGTGGTATCATACCCTTTTGGACCAAATTCACTCGGGTAACTTTTGCTCCCTTACTAGGTAATAAAAGCCATAGCTAATTAAGACAAAACTAAGTCCACCCAATAATTATTCATTGAAAAGAATTCTCCTGTTTAAAGGGAAAATTATTTTTTGTATTTTCTTTGGGCAATCTCAGAAGACTATTTATGAAAAGTTCCCTGAAGCAAAGCAAACAGCAAACAGCAGAAGCCTGTCAGCAAACTTTGTTTTTGATATAAAAATATAAATCTAAAAATAGAAACATAAACAGGAACTGTGAGAGATGATGCAGACTGTGTTACATGCTGCCAGGTTTTGGTAGGTGAGCAACAGGTTCACAAATCCTCTTTGGAATTTGGAAAAGACAAGTGTACCACCAGCTCAGAGCAAGCAGACAGCTATGCGGGAAGACAAGCTGCCAGTGACTGCACTCTGCTTTTTCCTCAGGCCCAATCTTCTTTAGCACATAATAATCTTGATCATTATTTCCTAAATTCTCATTTGGAACAAACTTGTCAGTTGTCCCTCTGTGGTGCAGCTCAGGAAGTGCTTTGGCCAAGTAATGATTTTTCAAAGTTTCTCTGGACAAGATGTGAGTCTCCCTGTTCTGTCCTGCCTTGAACACTGCCTCAGCAGGTTCAGAGTCCTCAGCTAACTCTCCTCACCTTTACTCCATACCTCACTCAATGCAATGTCTGCCATGACCATCCCACCATCCTGTTGGGCTCTTCAACAATCTCAGCTTGGTGCTTTCAACAGCAAAATCACAACAAAACAATACAGCTTTCAGCTGGATACCCTATCAGCATGCACACCCCCATACTCGGTATTGAGCACAGCTTGTGTGCTCCAAAGAGCATCACCATCTGCAGTCAGAATGGGACCCCTGCTCAGCCACTTGGCCTGGGCTTCAGGGAATGCTCCCAGGGGACATTGTCACTGGCAGTGTAGATGAGGCTACAGTCCAGTAATATGTTCTTGCAGTGAAAACTACTGCTAAAAATCTGGGTGCTGTTTTGTGGGCATCTTCGGAGTTCCAACTGATATGTGTTGTGGCTAAATAAAGGCATGAGAGAGATAATTTTATTCAGTAAAAAGCATCATGGAAGCTTAGGTGAATAGATTCCTTTAATACTTCCTTCCCAGGCATTAATGAAATGGATTTGGGCCAGCCTGTTCTCTCTCTTTTTCTCTCATTTTCAGTACCACTGAGGTGGCATTTAATCATATAAAACTTCTAGGGATCTCTATTTCTTAGATGTAGCTCAATGTGTATGTGAATACTTGATAAGAGTTCCGAGTTTCCACAAGATTATGAGGCAATTATTTCCATCTGGCATCCTCAAAATAATAGCCAACATACTTAACCAGGAAGTACATTTTGCTTTTGAAATGCAGAATTACTCAAGCAATGACTGAAATGCTGCTAACTTCATAGGCTATGTTCCTATCAGATGATGCTTCTCAACGTTTCAATGCTGTTTCATGCAGTGAAAGCTGATGTCAGTTTTGATTAGTGTGATGTGGTGATTTTTCTAGGATTCAGGTAAGAACCTGCAAAAATTAAGAGCTTCAACACAACCCTTATACTCCTTCTGCTAAAAATGATCTGATCTGGCTTGTTAGCAGGTAATGCTTGAATAAAAAGAAAAAGCTGCTTCTATTTGAGGTCAAGTTATTTTTAGCCTGCTTTCCCTGGAATCTAAGTTTATGCAGCTTCATTCACACAAGAGTTTTTATAGATTTTTCTGAGGGGGATGGGAAAGGGAGGGTGGGAACAGTGTAGTAGTAACTCCTTAGTTATTTGTGGGCTTTCTGACTGAGATATTTATACTCTCTATCTGTAGGGATTCCTCCACTTCAGCACATTATGGATTCACATAACAATTTTGTTCATTTAAAAATGATCTGATTATGAAAACTGGAAAAACTGCAGTTTTATAAATAAAAATACTTTTATTATGTTGATATACCCAATCCTTGAGTTGAGAAAGGGAAAAAGGAGTTAACAAGCTAAACATATCTGAAGTGGCTACTGTTGGCTTTTCCTCACAGTATTTCAGAAATATTCCATATGGAAGGAAGCAGATTTGATAAGGCTCTTCGAGAGGGAATCAAAAAATAAGAGGATGAAAAAAGACAGAGAATCTTCTGTCATAATTAGAAGCATTTGGTCCCTCAGTTTTGACAAGTTTGCCAAGAGAAAAAGTAAGTTTCCTAGGAAGAGATGGTAGGGAGGAAAGACAGATGACAGTAATATTATCAGTCTGAGATTCTAGAATCAGAAAAATAGAAAATGTGAAATCAGTCTCTGACACTAAGATTTTTGAAGAATAAATACTACTGTGTGTATTTGAGGTCTTTTTTGCCTTTGTTATGTTTTTAGCATTTCTTTTAAATTGATTTTGTCTTATTTCTCCAGAGAGATGATATAGATTTAAGATTTGTATGTGGAGTTTATAAATAGTGGACTAATTCCATATGTAAACAGTTTCCAACAGACAATTGTCATTATTGAATTAATGCCATACCCTAATTAAATTTAAATTCCATTGTAAAACAGTTTGGTTTGATTTTGAACAGAAGCTATGTGTCATGATCTGAGCACTCCTCTTTCACCTGGCCTGTCATGGTTCTTTTTTTTTAATGTTTTTCCCCGCTGACCTGTTTCTGTCAGATACCTCTTGCAATCCACAGAAAGTATTGCAAAATCCTACATTCAGACTTTATATTTACATCCCCCTAGGCTGAAGCTGTGTGCCTGCAAGCATCTAAGTTGATCTTGCAGCCTGCCAGAGCAGATGGAAGTCAGTTCCTGCCTCACCAAGTCCTCCTCCTCATTCCCAGCTCCTTGCACCCAGTCTTGTCTGGGAAGGGCCCTTGCACTGGGTCCTCCTCACACCCTTCCCTTAGTGACCCAGCTGCTCCTCCATGAGAGGAGGCAAAGCTTTGTGGGAGCTAGAAAGGGTTAAGTGGAAGCACATAATAGAGACATGGTGTGTTGGACAGTTTGGTGGGGATGAGCAAAGGAGGAGAGGGCAGGGGGAGAACTGGACACATGCAGGACGTGTATGTTTAGGGGCAGTAGGAGAACAAAATGAGGGCTGGGCTTACCAGCATGGAGGACAGGACAGAGAATGGTCATTGAAGGCCTGCCAGAAATTCTCTGAGAGTGTTCTGGTATTGTTAGTGGCAGGAGCAATGCTGGGAGCTTGGGGCACACTGTGATGCTGCCAGGTGTCCCCACAAGCTGAGAGCTGTGCTGGCTCTCTTCTGCCCACTCACCTCTATAGCCTGCTTGCTGTGCAAAGCTTTCATTTGCTCCCAGCTTTCACTGAGATAAGGGAAAGCCTGAACATTAGCTGAGTGAATCTTTCTCTCTTTCTGTTTGAAGTCTGCTAACTGCTAAGCTGCCCTGAAATGTACTTTTGATCCTTTAAGCTCAGTGAAGGCAGAAGATAGGGCAGGATTATAGAAAGGTCTTGATTTTCTCTTGATACTTGGGTGTTACCTCACTAAGTAGATTGACAATTCCCTGATCTACAGCCTATCTCACTCATAAAGGTACTGCTGTTTCAGAGTTTGCCCTGCCTCAGTGCTTGTGACTTCTAGCAATAGGTGCTCATTACATATTTTTTATTTCAATCAAAAACCAACTTTTTGCCTGAGAAGTTTAAAACTTTAAGTGACAAATTACTTACATGGTTATGAATACATTAAAGTGTGAATAGAGGGAGTTAAAGTACATAGCTCCAAGTCTCTAACCTGGGCTTTACATCAGGGTCTGCTTTTCAGAAGTTATGCAGAAGAACACTACCTACAGTCTTCAGTGGTGGTTCTTGATGTTCAGTAGCTAAGTGAGGTTGTAAGTATCTAAAGAATGGGTATTGTGATCAAGGTTGGCAGTTAATTTGTGGCAAACACCTTTTAACCCAGATATTGTAATTTCTGCTGTATCTACAGAAAAATTGTATCTATTAAAGTGCTCCTATTTCACTGCAGAACAAAATAAAATAAGTTAATTAAGTCTTTTGCACATGAACATTTTGCCAAAATTTTGAGGTTGATGTTGTTAAAATATATTGACATTATTAAAGGCCTAAATAGAATCCTGCTACTTTTTTCTTTCAATTAGGATGAAAAGTTTATTATATGAAACAGCTATGTTTTTAGTAAAATTTTTATTCACTATATAATCACAGTGTCTTGCTTGCATAACTAGAGAAATAAATATGCCAAGAAGACAGTATTTTTCTTGCTCAGAAATACTCAGGTATGATACCCTTTTTTTTGCTGAAAAAGTTTTGGTTTATTTCCTTCTTCCTAGCATCATGTTTTAAGTCCATCTGCCTTTGCCCTCTCAGAAACCCACAGCTGGTGTTGATACTGTCAGTCCTACACTGGGTCCTAGATTAGATTTGGAAAAAGCTCATGATGAAGTGCTTGAACAGTAACTCTTTTCATTTGCATCTTATTTTATTCTGGGCTTGTTGTGTAGACATGATGGAATACGAAACTAAATGGAGACTTATGAAAATCCTCATTGAGTGTTAGTATCTACCATCTCAGTACTCTGGCATTTCCTTCCAAATTAGTTGTTGTTTTAATATTCAAAAGAGATTAATTGTTCTTCTGTTGAGCCTGATGACATGTTGCTGGGAAAGTCACTAGCTGTATGAGTTGTTCCTTTTGGTTCAAGAACTCGAGTCATATTGCAGCTATTTTCCCCTTTCTGCAAAACAAGATGTTGTAAATGAACATAGATTTAGAAATACTACTCTGAATCTTGGTAAGATACTAAAATTGATCAGGGTATAAACTTAGGTAAGAGCTCTTCCATGGTGTTTGTCTTAGAGTCTTTTTATACAAAAAAATCTTTATATGAAGTCTCTCTTTGGATATTGGTAACTCCAATAGTTTCCAATGAAGAGGCAGAACATTCACTTGTATATCACATATATGGAATTGCTGATATAGAAAAGATAATTTTCTAGTGATTTTTCTAGGAAAAATACACTTCTCATATGCTACATATTTTCTCATCTTTCCTTCTTTAGGGATCACTCAGCCCAGGTAATTTTAGTGTTTCTTGCTATGTGAAATCAGTAAATAATTTCACTTAGCTCTTCCTTTTTCTTCCACATCACCTACCATGGTATTTGTTTCCAATTGTCATGTGCATTTGTGGTTTGTAGTTTTGGTTTGTTTTTTTTTCCACTGTCCAAAAACTAATAAGAAATTAAAATTGAGCTTCAAAGAGATTGAACTCATTAAAAGCATAGTAAATGAGCAGTTCTGAAGTAAGGCAGAATACAAGGAGCATAAGGAGTTAAAACTTTTCCATGCTATTTACACTATCATGGGTCAGAAAAAAATGCTTTGTCCTTGGGAAATTGGAGGTAGTATCTGTAAAAAAACTACAGTGTCCAGATTGGGTTTTCTGATTCATTCACTTGTCATGCAGACAGCACAATGCAATGTTAACTCACTCTTTTAAAAGGTTGAAAGCTTTTTCTCTTCTCATCCCTAGTTAAATCTCATCCCTTCTCTTCTCTTCCCTAGTTAAATGAAGAAAAATATTTTATGTCTTGATGCCTATGCAAAAACAAAAAACCAGCCCTCACAGAAAACTTACTCTTTATTTGAGTGTAAAGCAGATTGTGCACTGGGTCTGAGTCTAACAGCTATTTGTCTGAAGGGTGAAGTGAGAGTACTTATGTGCTGCATCATATTCCAACAAATTTCCCATTAAACTGGAGAAATGTAATCACTGAGTGTATTTCATTACCCTGCATTTAATGAAAGGGACAGGAACACATAGTATGAGGCAGAGAGCAACAGGTCCTTAAGAAAACAAATAGTGTGAGAATGGTACCCTTCTAAAAGTATGCTAAATGTTGGCAAGATTTGGACCAGACGATCTCCATACAGCCCTTCCAACCTACATTCTCATCCTATGGTTTTCATTGGATACTGTGGTTTAAGCATAGACAAATAAGCATGTACCTCTCAACTCTTCCACTTTGAGGACTGACCTGTCCCTTTTATGGCTTTATTACAGGCTCTGGGGTTTTTTATGTGCGATAACACATGCCTGAGAAAACAGATATTCACTTGCTTCCCTGCTAATCTTTGAGCTTTTTCAATGTGCTATAGGAAAAAAATCGAGAGCAAAACAATTCACATCCCCAAGCACTCTCAGTATTTCTGTTAACAATGAAGAACTTGTCCTTCACCCTCGCCTAAAACCCTTTCCATGAGACAGCCCTGCCTTTGCTCGCCTTCAGTGGAGACCAGCCATTGGAAGCTGGCATATGCACAAGAATGTTTCATGGGGCTGTGCATGTTCAGATGAAATATGTATGCTCCACTGTGTTCTGCTGTGCTCATCTATCTGTCCTGCTCAGTCAGGAGGAGATGAGCAGCTTCCCAAATAATCTGTGCTTCAATAGCAGAAGGTCCATTTGGGGAGCTGCATTCCTGGAAATACAGTGAAGGAATTCAGTAAGGCATATTCTGAATCAGGCTACAATACTAAGCAACAGTCTCATTAATGGTGCTTTCTGCCAAATGTTGTTTCACTTGCCTTCAGAACTGTCTGCATTAATGACTACTTCCACTTGCTAGTTATTTACATAAGGTATTGTTCTCATGTCACTCCTAGCAGCTAGATAGCAGCTTCTGGCTAGGTGAGATGAAAAAGCAACAGATAGACCAAGTCACAAATAAATTCAGAGAAAGCTGAGTTTAATGTGTTGGTAGGAAGGAGGAAATATTCCTCCCACAAAGTCCCCACTATGCATAAGGTCAAATACATCACCACTGAGGATGCCCTTACCAGAAACCCTCACAGACAGGTGAAGGGGACAAGCCAAGGTAATCTGTGCTTCCCCAGATCTCAGAATTTGATGTGTTTACTTGTTTCCCAACCTTTCCTGGCAAAAATGGGTGGATCTATGAGGACACAAAAAAAAAAAAAAAAAAAAGTCATTGGAAAGGAGCAATTGCAGACCTGCTCAGAGTCTGGGTTGGGTAGCACTTTTCCATAGTCTCTGGTGGAAAAGCATGGTGTCTAGCCCTCATGATCAGCAGTGAAGATCTTCACACAGCTAAAGAGGTCACCAGCCTGTCTACTGAGTCTGGTGTTGCCACATTGCTCCCACCTGTGTCTTGTATCAGCCTCAGGTTCCTGATGGTGGAGAAGCAAATACAAATCAGTCTGGAACATTAAATCCCTCCCCTGAACTTAAATGTCTTCCCAGAGAAAAGGAGACCATTCAAACACATTCATACAAATTCATACAAGTACACTTCAGTGTGATTTAAATTCTGCTCAAAAGGAGCTTCTTTTGTGCTTTTGGCCTGTGACACAGAACTGGCTACAGTTCCAGAGGTTTTGTCTGAAAAGCAAACCTTATCATATGCATATACATTGGTAACACAAATCAGCTACAGACAATTCTAATATGCTTTGAATAAGTTAGAACTCCAAAGGGTGCTACACTGATACTGCAACTTGATAGTGAGTGACTCTTCATCGAACAAAGAGAAAAGCTGCATGTGAAGCCCATGTCTAAAACCATAGGTTTTACTGCACTTTGCTGCTGAAATGTTAGAGCCAACTGATCTCATTCCAGTATGAATCAGAGAGCTCTTCATTGTGTTGATTAATCTGCTCAAAAATATAAAACTTGATGACTTAGAATGGCTGTAATGGTTGGAGTCCAAAAATCAGAGCATTTTTACTTAATTGAGCAGGTATAACTTATATAATGTGAACTTACTGAAGGCAGTGAAATAAAATACATCAGTGTTTTGAAAAATTCCTGTAATAAACAAATTTATTAAAATCTTAGGTGAATAATTAGTTCCCAGACTAATGTGTATTTTCCATCTTTGTACTACACATTTATCTAAAGGATTTTTATACTTTTCCATTTCAGCATTTTTATTGCACCAGAAATGTGGCTGCAATTGTGACTTAGCAGCAAAATTAATTTATATCAAAGCACAGTTTAAATTAAAGCAAAAAAAAAATTATTAAACCAATTTAATAGACTCTAAATGTATAGAAAGATTTTGGAGAAAGGTAATAGTCTTTAGGAAAGCAAGTAACAGAGTGCAGCAAGGCAGCAGTGAGACACTAAAGGACGTCATTTTAAGAATAAAGACTGTTGATAGTTGAGTAGACCCAGAGAGATGATAAACTCTTTAGCACTGGCAAGTAAAAATTACTTATTTCATAACTGATGAAGATAACACTGACTCTGCACTGCATGGAGGATGGGTTATTCTTCTAGCCTGTTTTCCTAAAATACTGAAGTAAGAAACCGATCAATTTTAAAGCTTTACAACATAGTAGGAACTTTTGATAGAACATATAATTTTATATTTCTAGACACATGGGAGAGGAGAACTTAGTTATCAGCAGGGGGAAGAAAAGAAGGTGGTATCTCAAAACCTGAAATATCTGTCTTTTATTTCTTTAAGGCTTATTAATATTTGTATCTTTGTTATGCAACCTACTTAATATAATGAGGTTTATCTAGACCCACCTTATGCCAAACCAGAGTTAGAGCCACATAATATTAAATAGAGCTTTCAAAAAATTGGTTAAGGTTTCTTTAAACTGAAAATGCTTTAATTTTTTTAATGCTTTCATTTGATGAAATGTTCTAGTTTTTCATTCCTAGAGGCAGTCAGAAAAGGTCAAACGAGTTGAAGACACACACAGCCAAAAGTGGGTTAAATTTAAGAGAAAAAAGATTGCAAACAATTGTGAAGAAAGGGGGAAAAAAAGGAAAAAAGAAAAGTATGATAGTCCTTGGAAAAAACAATGCTGATACTATGCTTGGCTGAATTCTAAATGTAACATTTTTGTAGACAGTAATCAATTTCGGACATGATAAAGTAAATATTCCCAGTAGATAGATAAAATGTAACTGATGTTATTTTATAGGGCAAAAACTGAATCTTTGTCCTCAAGGTTACTGCAGGAAGCAAAATCTGTGCATCAGAGCTTGCAGCAAACAAGCCAAGTGACTCAAAAGCTTTTCTTGAACCCAAAGATGTAATGTCTTAGAAAAAGCACTTAAAAATTCATAACCATTCCATGTCTCTTTGCAGCCAGGAGGTTTGGTTATTTTTTCCTCACTGGTGCTCTGAAGTCCTGGCTGTCATTGAGAAACTGTCTGGAATGAGCAGAGTGTGCCTCAAATAACAGGAAACTAAGCAAGAAGGGAGAGCTTAATCTTCCTGATTAATGTAAATGTAGTTTCGAGGGAATAACTTCGGAACTAGAGCTTGTCCTTTGATATTTCTGAAGATCTTGTAGTACAACCAAGTATCAGCTTCTGTGTTGCTATGCTCAGTTTATTCTCAGGATGGCTGATTTGCCAGCCCACTCTGTCAGCATGTTTGTGTGTTTATTTTTAGTAGCAGACTGCAGACAGATGATTGCTATTGGCTGTGGTGTGATTTCTTCACATTTTCAGGTGTCCATTATCAGTTCTTTGCTGGATGTTGCCTCTCCTTCCAGAACTGGCAGAATGTATGATGAGAGAGGTCCTCAACCTTTTTAGTGTTCTATCCCCTACTTCAGCTTCATTTATTAAATAGCAGCAGTTTTTTAAGTGTTTCAAGTTTTCCTGGTTGATTTGGTATTGAAACTGAGAAAGGCTTACCTGAGCTGTTCTGCCAGCTTTCCTTTGAAAGCAGTAACCTCAGGCAGAGGAGCTGTAATAAATGGTGGGAAACTGTAACACACAACCACTAGAGACTCCTCTGCAGATAATCTTTCACTAGAGCTGTAGCTTTGGTTGATTTCCAGAAGTGCTAAGATCCAAAACATGTTGAAACAGAAATAATCTTGTAATGAGAGTGGAAACCATTCATAAAGAAACAGTCGCAATGGAGTTCAGCTCAGAAATTTATTTGGTGGCTGTGAAGGCAAATTGTTGACCTTACTGATAGAGCAGAGAAGTATTTTAAGGTCACAAAAACGGTTGTAAACAGAAAAGGTATCTTATATTCTTCAAAGAAAACACACTTGGATTGTTTTGCTGCTTCCTCCTCAAACAGATTTTTACATTTCCATGAAAAGTAACATCTTATCAAGTAGATGGCATGTTCTGATATATCAAATGCTTTATTTAATTGCCAGAATCAAATGATGCTTGCCTCTGTGTCCTGCAGGTGAACTTTGCCCTTACTAGAGCACTGTTATCACTTTATAGAACCACACAGAAAAGTTTGAAGTGGAAATGATGTATTTTTTTTACATAATGACAGTTAATATTTTTCCTCATAGTAAAACTGCTTTCATATCACTTTAAATTCAGATTAAATAGTTATTTGCAATGTAAAATGTCCATTATAAATTGGTAGAATAAATTCAGAAATACCTGTGTGAAATTCCATTGTTTATGTGCAAGAGTTTCATATAACTATCTGATAAGCATGAATTAATAATTTGCTATGATCTCCTTTTATGCTTATTCTGCCCTCCAAAGGAGTCACAGAATTCCAGAACCTGGAAATCATTTTCTCTAAAAAACAAATGATATGCAAACCTCCAAAAACTGATCTCTTGAGTGCATAGCTTGTCTATTGGATGTTGGTTTTTTTTAAGTTTTTGGATTGCTTTCTGTCACTATTTACAGAGCTAGGCAGACGTAGCAGAATTTAAAACATTACCATTTTTGTAAAAGCTATTTATTTTTTTTGCTGATGCACAGTTTCTCAGAGCTATTACATTTTCCTGATCTTAAAAATGTAGAGAATTCAAAGTTTCTAGTTTATTTTCAAGCCACTGTCCTGATATTCAGACATGATATTTACGAAACCATTAGGGAATTTGACAAAAATTTCAGACTGACTTCCTGAATTGTTGCTTATCTTTATATTTTCTTTAGAAATGGTGTTTTTATTTTGCTGCTTTTATTTTTAATATCAGCATGAGGGACTTGCTCCCCATCCCACCCTGCACCCATCATTGCACACAAGGAGAATATATTCCTCCTATTACTCAATAGCTAAATCCCTAAAGCTGTGTCTGTGAAGGAGGGAAAATTAAATAAAGGGCTTCTCACCGAGCTCCTGATCACCAAACTGAGTGCATGGCCATGCTTCTCTCTCCCTTTGAATCTGGGTTGCTGTGCAAAATAAAGTGCAGTACTCCTGAGACTAGGGCAAATGGAAGCCAAAGACTGGCACTGCATGGCTTCCCACAGCCTGTGGAGCAGCACTGCTGCTGTGGCGTGAGGAGCCAGTGGACACTGTTTGCCTCCAAGGACACACACAGCTTTGTATCTGACTGGTTAGCACATCCAAGCCTGGCCTGGATGGCTACAAGAAAGTGCAGAAGGTGCTGGAATAGGTGCATTGCATGTCTTTGGTCTGGGAACATGAGCTGCTCCTTGGCCTTTGGCAGCACAGCAAGGTTGGGGAATGGAGTTTGGGGTGGGAAGAACACGGAGCTTGAGTTGACTCACAGTTGGATAGGCAAGGGCCAGAGGAGGTAGTAGGGATGTGGCAGGATGAAACAGCAAAATGAGCTCAGGCTATAATCAATCTGAGCAAGATCAACAAGAGGGTCACCAGAAGGAAAGGTTAGACTTCAGTCAGACTTCCTTGTTCAGGAAGTTTTATCAGCAGGAGCCCTATGAGAGACGACTGCATGAAGAAGCATCTGATTAAATTGACCAGCTCTTGCTATCTTAAATCTGATGGACAAATATTTTTAGAGGAAAACAGGGTTAGCATATTTATTCAGCATAAACTGTTTGTTCCTCTGAGGAAAAGCTCTGTGGGAATTTTTGTACTTGCAGCTGGCACACATACTGCTGTGCAGTGCACTTTGCAGTCAGACCAGCCGTGCCTTGAGTATAGCTGACCCCAGAAGTCTAACCTTTTGCTAAACATTTTGAAGTGTTTTCTTCCTAAATACTAACTCAAATGTTTACTGTCTACATAAAAACTGCTAATGGTAGGGCTGCTAACTGCTACCAGGATACATGATGCTTTAATTGCAAGTATGACTCAGCAGGAGAGAACTGGGAGTCTGGGCGGGGGCTGAAGGAGGGACTGGATAATGACAGGAGACAAAGGTGTGTGCATGCAAGAGAGAAAACCTGGGGCTTTGCTGACTTTCCACTTATAGTCCAGGCTGAAATACAGAAGACCAGTTATGCAACCCAGAACCGGATTTTTGGCTCTCAATGAAATAATGTTGGTGGCCTATATGGAAATGTGGATGGATCCATTACCCGAACCCCCAGGGACGTGGTAGGTGTGTGTGGTTCTGGCACATGCAGCCATGGAGCAGGAAGGGCAATAGTGCCGAGCTGCCAACGGAGGAGGAGAACAGCACAGCGTGGGATGCCCAGCGAACCTTTTGATCAGTGCATGGAACTTGGCAATCCTGAGGCTTGCTTTCGCCAAGGGTTGGATTTGTGAAGCGATTCTGTAATATGCAGCCATTCCTTCAGGGTGTATGATTGAAGTTCATGGCAGTTACCTGATTTGCTAAAAAAATTTTCTAAATCCAAGCACTGCCTCCTCCTCCACCCCCACCAGCAGCCCTCATCCCACACACGTGCACACTACATTACAGGTACATTAGGATGCCCACTTAAACTTTTCTATGTAGCAGTGATTCTATTTGAAATGCAGTGAGTACCCAATTATAGCACCTAAGAGCATTCTTCATTCCCACAACTCTGTTTGAGCCAAGGGTTAGAGCATTTAAAATAAAATCAAGAAATCACAGTGCTTACGGACTGAGGCAATTGAATTCCTCTGGAACAATATAAAACAAGACTTAACAACAAACTGCCAAGTGGTACCACCATGTCAATTAGATATTTTCTTCTCAACTTCTGGCAAAGGAGTAATTGCCTCTAAGAACGTATTGCTTTATTCTCAGGGATGATATTTAAAAGATTTAGATGCTATGTCTCTGCCTTCACTGATGCTATTAATTGGTTTTGAGACACATCCCCATTTTGTCATTTCTAAAGGTGAAGGCTGTTCTGTGTTTTGTTAATGATGACAGCATTGCTGAGAAAAAGGAAGGTCTAAAATATTTGACTTTAAGAACATGACAGATTAAATAACCTGGGGGGTCCTAATAATCATCATTCACAATGTAGGAGATGACAAGGTGAAATTTCTAAGATGACATTTTGTCACTTGTGGTAGTCACTTAAAATGACAAAAGCTATACATTCTGCTCTGCAGCTTCTTTACTCTAATTGGGCCAATTTTGCTATCATGCTATTATCCTGCAGAGCAGAACTGGTGACAAACAAAGAAGCTTTTGTGATTCCAACTGAATATTTTTCCATGAGCTCAAGAAAATATCTTCCCAAAAGAGAATGAAAATTGTCCCCACATTCTGTGACTGGCCAAAAGCCCAAGGCTCATGTCTGTCTGGAAAGAAGTCTCATCTGTATTTTTAGTTCCTGCTTGTTTATGGTGGGATTTTGCAGAAGGAGCCACAAGTCAGAGGAACTATAATTGCATTGGGGATTTTTCCTATTATGTGTTACCTTGGGATATGGCAGAGGTAAAAGGGTTAAACTTCCATTTCCTCACTCTCTGCAATTTTGTCAGTCTGCTTTAATTTAACCATGTTTTCCACTACGCACCAGCACATAATTATTCCCTTTAAGTATGTAATGACACAAAACTTGA
The DNA here is from genome assembly GCA_013399225.1 of Rhipidura dahli. NCBI lineage: Eukaryota > Metazoa > Chordata > Aves > Passeriformes > Rhipiduridae > Rhipidura > Rhipidura dahli. The sequence goes on from VXAC01003492.1 coordinate 503,338, forward strand.
TTGTGTTAGTACATGCTTCTTTGTAGCTATTGGGAAATTTAATCCATTTTAGAAACTTTGAACTTTGGGAGAAAATTTTTCATCAACAGCTGCATGAAGAGTAGTAAGGAAATGGTTCTATAAGCTGTTAATGTAGTGTAGTAGAAATCCTACTCTTGGTGTAATGTTAGAAATCCTGAAATGACCTATCTTGTTAAGATGAAAACGTATTATTCATTATCATTCACAAACTGAAATATATTCAGGGCAAAAATATGTTTAGTAACACACATTTGTTAACATGGACTAAAATTACACTGGAATGTAACATGGAGTGTATGTGGAGTGGGCATATATCCAACTCATCTAAAACACAGTTATTTCATGGAAGTGTTAAGCTGTTAAAATGTATTGCTATCAAGAAACAGTTGTTTATTATAATAAGCATTGTTTTTCTGCATGACAGAATTAGGAAAATGTTATTATTTATGCTGTCCATGACTTGGATAAAGATAGATTTTGTTTCCTTCTACTGCACAAGATATTTATATTCATTGGTTTGGAGAAACTAAAATTGGAAAACTGAAGGTAAATATTTCTCTCAATCCTTTTGCACATTTAAGTCTGCAGGGTTCAGATTAAGCAATGGTGGTGGTGGTGGTATATAGTTAGACAGCATTACATAAAAGGCACCAAACATTGTAAGACAAATCACCAAAAATATTATGGCAGTTTCTCTTTGGCTGAAGAACTACATCTTTTCCCAGAATTTCCCTCTTGCCCTTTACTCCACCTACACATGTGACAATTCATAGAATTATATATTAGTTTGGGTTGCAGAAGTCCTTTAAAAACGATCTAGAACAGCCCTCCTGAAATGAGCAGGGACATCTTAACTAGATCAGGTTGTTTTGAGCTCTATTCAATCTGACCTTCAATGTTTCTGGGGAACCTCTCTGGACAATCTGTTCCAATATTTTACTTTTCTAAATGAAGAAAATTTCTTTTTTATATCTAGTCCTCTTTTGGTTTAAAACCACTGTCCCTTGTTCTATTGCAACAGTTCCTATTAAAAATTCAGTCTCTATATTTCATATAAGCCCCCTCTAAGTACTAGAAGGCTGCAATAAGGTCTCCCCAGAGCCTTCTCTTCTCCAAGATAAATAGCCCCAACTCTCTCACCCTTTCTTCATAGGAACATATTTCATCCACTTAACCATTTTTCTGTCCCTCTTCTGGACCCTCTCCAACAGTCCCATGACTCTTCTTTGTGGGAACTCCGGAGCTGGATGCAATACTGCATGTGGAGTCACACCAGAGTGGAGCGCAGCAGAGGGCCAGAGTCTCCTCCCTCAGCCTGCTGGCCACACTGCCTATTTATGCAGCTTGAGATACATTTGGGACCACTCAGCCTGGTGTTGTCTGTAAACATGGTAAGGGAACACTTGATCCCATTGTCTGTGACATTGATGAAGATATTAAACACGACCTTTCCCAATACACTGAGGGACACTCCTCACCACCAGTCTCCATCTGGACATTGAACCAGATTCAGATACCAGCTCCTGACTTCAGCAAGAGTTGTTTTGTTAGCTAAAAGTGCTCACATCTCATTTCTAGGTACCCTGCTGTTACTTCTGCCTTCCTGAAATTCCAAGTCAAGTTGGACTTTTTGTTGCATTAATGCAGCTTCCATGTGAAATACACTCAATTACAACTCAGCAGCTATATGCTGCTCATGCAGCCTCAGCTGAACCAAGTGCCATCATACCGCCGACCCACCTGAGCCACCAGAGCTGCTCCTCAGGGCAGGACTCCTGCTACGCCATCAGGGCAGGTTTTTCCATGGCCTTCTTCACCCCATCAGCTCTGTGCTTCTGGTTGTGTCCAGATCAGCAGCCACAGCTTTCATTCATGTCCATACCCCAAATTTTGGCATCTCCAAATTATGTTCCCTTGTATCCCAATCCATTAATCCTGGTCTACACTTACTCATTAGTCCTGTCTGTACCTGACACTTTTTCACAAATCCCTCTGTATCTGCCTACTGCCACTTCCCCTCTCATTCTTCCAAGGCTCCTTAAAGCTCTCTGAGGCAGGCTGAAAGTCTCAGCAGGTTTACCTCTTCCTCTTAAGCTGGCAACTTTCAATTCTCTCTCAGGAATGGAGAGGTACCAAACCTCCCTGAGCAGCTCAGTTTTTTCCTCCCAAACTCATCCCATCCTAGGCTTCTTACAGAAAAGCCAAAATAAACTGCTGAAACCTTAAAGGAAGGATACCATCCTTACAGGATAAGCTCTGCTTTCTACTGAAAGACCCTGGTAAATGCCACTCACTGGAAGAGAAGTGCATCAACAGGAAATATCTGCATCAAGTGAAGGAGTCTGCATCAAGCAGCATATGTTCTGACAGATAATTCTTCCAGATGATGATAAGACTTAAAAAGGTCTTAAATGGAACTGACACAATGCAATATACTAATTATTTGACAGTGCATAATATCTTTATTTAGAACAATAAAGTATATGTATATAATGTAAATTCCAAATTTGAACTGGTATAAAAAGGGATCTGGGAAAACATCTATCTTTAAGAAGACACATATGTACATACACATCACATTTTATAAACTTTGTTGATTACCTTCAGTCAGAATGTAGCTATGCAAAACTGTGCTGACATTTACATTGAAATAAATGAATTTGCCCATGATGCAACCAGCAAATGTCTGTGTCTCTATCACTAAAGAGTCTGAAGTTTCTGCGTTCCATCATTTGATAACAAAATAGCAACATGCCACCATTACTGTAAATCTGCATTTAAGACAGTAGTATCATATTCCTGAATTGAAGAATGTTGGATAATTCTTAAATGTAAATCTAACTCAAAATACCAGTATTTCATATGTACAGTTAGATTTTCAATTTAATAATTCTGTTTTGTGTACTGAACAGTTTCAGCATATTACATAGAGCAACAGAGAAAACAGAGCTGCTGCAGATGAGAATCTAAAAAATGTGCAGGTTGTACACATACTCCATAGTAAAGCACATTTTATAAATGCTTGCTTATAAAATGACCTCGTGATGAAATAAGTACCATTAATTCATTCAAGTAAATACACGTCTAAAAGTAGAACAGTTACTCAGTATAAGATTATCTGCTTTTTTATTCTCACAAGGCCACTATTAATTGCATGCAAATTCAACTATTTCAAAGGAAACCTAAAAATGTTACGTTTCTCACCAAACCACAGACATCCAAAAGCCAAATTTGGTTGACTTTTATATATTAAAAAAAATAAACCACCCCTTTTCCCCCCAATTTAATTTTAAGAGGAAGGGTGTTAATTTTCCAACTGTGTTAATGCATGGGCTCTGTCTACCCAAAAAGAAGACTGAAAAACCTGATCACTCTCTAGAAGTTAAACAGCTTACACTGGAATAGAGAAGCAATTAGACTATTTCTGCCACCCCATCTCCAACTGAAGAGTAACTTGATCTATTTCCATTTATTTCAAAGATGTCTAACAAGTCAGTAGCCCTTCAAAATTTCACTATGTCCAAAGAAAAGATCTCAGTGGGCACAGAAAGTTCCCAGTAAATTCACAATCCTACTTCCAAGTGCCATGCCACCTAATGTACCCATGCATGTCTAGAAGTCTCCTTCTGCTTCACAAGAGGATTGAGAATGCCCAGTGTTGTGTTCCTATCTCTTAAAAGGGGGGCAAAGAATGGGAAAACCATGTGGTCCAACAACAGTTCTACTCCAGGTGTCATGTGACCTTCATGCACATTCAAAGAACAATGTTTGTGATGTGAAGGTCAAAAGTTTATACATGAATTTTCTTTCTGTTCTCATATAACCTTAAATTTACCTTGCTCCACAGAAGAGATTAAAGTGCCTGACATTATTTGAAAGTGACTGACTTTAAGATGTTGCTCCTGGAAGGTGAACATTTTGTCATGGTCAATTTGTGTTTATTGTATGTTTCAATTCATAATTGATATTTCCTAAAGTACTGAAGTAAAATATCAAGTTTTTGACTATCAAAGTATAATTTGGGGCATACCAAAGTGCCCCAAATCATATGTTATTGGGTATTTGATTTTTCAGAAAGAATGCATTTAGGAAAATGAGTATTTTTATCAACAAAGATCATTCATAAATACAAGATTTTTGTTTTACTGAATCTAAGAAAAAAACCCCAAACCCTCAAATACATAAACTAGCCTCAAGAGCACATTGTATGAAATATTTAAGGTTTTTGTACAATGTGTAAGGATAATCACTTCCATTTACTGTGGATACTTTTCCATTCAGTCAGAACCAATACACAATTATTCTCTGCATTGCTTTCCATCTCTTTTGAATAAGATGCAAATTCCTATCAATTAGGTCATGCTGACATTTCTTTTAGAGTAACTCTTAAATAAATCTGAAACTCAAAATCTGCAAGCCTTGTGAGTAAAGAACTACACAGTGTCAAAGGAGACTGAACTTCAGATGGGGAATTCCATTGTTTCAGCAAAGCACTTGCTTTTTAGAAGTGGTGAGCAACCCTGATTATTAACTGGTGAGTACTCCAGCATCTTCAGAATAAACATGAGGGCATAATTCCCACACTAAACTTCTTTTGATCTAGTCTAAGAAAAGTTCCTCAGGTGATGCAAACCCCAAAATTCTGTTATCCTTAATGGAACTATGCTAATTTATACCAGCTTTGTAGGACTTGAGGACCCTTTTCTGACAAACAGGAAGTGCAAAAAAAGCCTGAGTATAAATAAAAATTCCACGTGATCAAATCCTTGCATCAATGAATTCATGACAAATTTCAGCATGGATTGCAGAAGGGTCAAAATTCCATGTGATGTGGCTACATGCACACATCAGCTTTGTCATCAAGTATGGTAAGGTTCTGAGATTTTTTCTTTTTTGTAAGTATGAAAGACAGTTTTACCAATACACACACACACGTGCACACACACACATACACACATATATTATATGTATGACATATTCTTTTTATGCATGGTTCTCAGAAAATTCAGCAGAATATTAAAATTTCCACAAGAACTCTTGAAAAATTCAGTAACTATACATTTTAAAGAGAACTCAAACTTTATGCAAAACTTTAAAAGGGTTGTTTTGTTTTTTTTTTTTTCAATTTTTCAAGTTACTTAAACTAAAGCTCTTGCTGACCTGGTCAATATCACAACAGATGAGAGGGTGTCACCTGATCTGAGCTGTTACCCTTTATCCTTCTGAATTACAACCCTAATAGAGATAAATAATTCATATTCATTATCTGGCAAGATACAAGAGGAAAAGATGCACAACTACACTTGTAACTTTTACCATGGTATTTTTAGGATTTACTTGAAAATGCACATCTGTACATCAGTCCTGTTCATATTCCATGGATGCTATAACAGTGATAGATGCAGAAGACAGGTGGGAAACAAAGCCTTTCTCTTTTGTTTCAAAAGAATTAACTTTCAAGAGTGGAGAATGCCAGGATATTAAAGCTTACTAATCACTTAAAACACAATGCAAACATTTATTACAGCTGATGTAAATAAAAGCTAAATACACTCTCAGGATCTTTCAGATTTGCTATGCTATACATTTAAAGACAAGGTATCAATGGCATGCATCTTCAGAATTTAAAATGCATTTCATGGGTTTGTCTTTATTCTGATGTTTGAACGCAATTCAGACTCTTTCCTTTGGCTGGAAATTTCACCGGTGTTCACACAACCAGCAGTTACTCTTAATTCTTCGAAGCTCCATGAGGTACATTCACCCCTGTTTACTTTGTCTTCATCCAGTATTTGCTTCTCCTGAACAGAGACCACCAACGCTGATGAATTCTTGAGGATTTCTGGGGTGGGCAACCAGCCACCTGGCACCCGACAGAGACCACATGTTGCTGTACACACAGCCTTTCACAGGCATAAACACAGCTCCTTATAAGTCTAAGTCTAGAACACGAGCTCATGGCATGACTTTGCTTTCAAATTTTATATATTGTAGTGAAGAGTAGGTTATCTGTATCCATTTCTGCGCTTTCTGTCAGTTCAGAGACCTTCATCTAAAGACATCAATGTAAGGTAGAGGACACAGAATTTAAATTAAGGATGCAAAGGTATTTATGACTTGCAATGATTACACACTGTTGGAGGCATTTGAAAGATGCTTTTTTGTTCAGGACATACTTTGTCTGCCAGAGTCAGCTGAAAGTATTAATGCATTTAAAAAACCTCAAATGTCACACAAGGTAGATATTCACATAAGATACATTCCTGCTAAGTGCACACTCTTCTTGTCATTGTTCAATTCAGTGTTGGTTTCACAGTAACAAACACAAATTGTCCTCATTTCTGTGTCATGTCTATGGAGTCATGGGCAGCAACAACAGATGCAGACTCAGTCTGTCACTCCAGAAGGAATACGAATGTGCTTAAAGCTGCTTCATTTATGAAGCGAACATGGAACTGTTACCTGCCTGAAGAGAAAAAGAGAAATTCTGATTTTACTGATTTGTTTTCCTCTCTGTATTACTAAAGAGTAGAGCTTTTCACAGACATACAACATAGACATTTTTTCCTTAAAATTTTGGAAATAAATTTAATTATACTTGCATAGAGATTTCTTTACTTGGAAAGAAAAATACTACAAAATGTACTTTCCTGGTCCAAGAACACACTAGCCTGCAAAAGCTTATTGTTCTCATCTAAGTTAATGAAGCAACTCTCATGGTTTTACAGAAATGTTGTTTGTGCATTATGGTATTGGCAACCCCTGGCAGCCAACTTTCCTTTGAAGTCATCTGGACAAACCAAACTGAGTTTACATCTTTGGAAAAATGGAACAAATTGTCCAGTGCAGTGACAACTTTCCTTCTCAATAAGCAGATGGTAGAACAAAGCAATTAAGGAGACTGAAAAGCCTCTCAAGTTGTAGCTAACTCAATCATATGGAACACCTGAGAGTAAATGCTACAGGATGAACTGCAAAACTGAGATTGTCTGTTATACTCTCACGCTGCTCTTTCCACTCAGGATAAAACATGAAGAGTTGAGCACTGACTGAGTTTTACAGACCCTTGCACAGATTCCATGGGTTAAATACAGCAGTTTCTGTGATAAGAAACCTCTTGCACTGTTCAGCTGGAACTGAGAAACCTCACTCACCTTTGCTGTTCACTCTTACATACTAAAGCAAGAGTGATGCATCTGATAAGGCTACAGAGACTACAAAATGTGCTGACTGAGCTACAGTTAATAAAAGCTCAGCTCTACTCAGCCTGTTCTCCTACAGTCACCTGCTAATTTTACCAGATTGTGTTTTTTAGTTCACATTACTGTAGTATAACAGCTGAAGGCTTCTCTGTATGAACTCTTAACACCAAAAAGGAGAAGCAGTAGCAGTCCTTCATTCTGGAATTCTCGTAGATTTCATTTTTAAGCATTCAAGTTAAAAATCAAAGGTTTAAATTAGTGATACAGGATTAATTAAATTAGCTGCTAAACATCTTATGCGCAAATGAAGCCTACTGATAGCAAGATTTATTTTTTCCCCAAAATGGACTCTGAATCACTTTATATTGCAGCAGCTGAAAGTAGTTATGTCTATGGTAAGACTCTCACCATAACAACTTACCAGTACACGAAACAGTAACAGTGTTGAGGGAGAAAAAGCAACAGCTACACTTGTAGATGCTCTTTTTCTTTTTGCTGCAACATACTGGAAAAGCAAAAAGGTTCTTTATTACTACAGTTCTAGTCTTTCAAGGAAATAGAATAGAAGGGTTTGTAAGTTGGTTAAAATAAAAGGGAGCGCAAAGAATTGTAATTTATGTTTGATATTAGGTCTTCCTACTTATAGATGAATATTCCTAACTTCTCAGGGAAGAGAAATTTGTAATACTAATCTATGCCATATATCCTAAAACACATGCCATGTATTTAAGACATCTGATGAAGAATGCAGTCTGTTTCAAGTTCCTGCTAAGACCCTCCCCTGCATTTAACTGTTTAATCTTTTCTTCATATAATACAATGTTTTATATTTTCTGTGACATTTAAAAGATGTGTTTTCCATTTCACAGGTTTTAACATTTATGAGGATGAGGTGCAGAATGAGCTATTTGTAACAACTAATATACTTGGTGAAATGAATACACAGTCTTCCATTCTACATACTGTATATGAAGAAAATTTGTTTAAAGATTTTATTACTTTAGCAAGCTTAAAGACTGAAAATTTCAGGTCCTGTGACCAAACTGCTGGATCAGAACCTCACCTATTTCTGCCTTCAACAATGGGCAGCACCAGGCATTTCACACAGTGTGAGAAAACTACAGGATGTGTCGTTCCGCCACCTGCATCAGATCTTTCCCTAAATCATTCACAGTTAAAATCTGACCAAACATCATGAAATATGAAGTTAAACAGTACTCTCAAAATGGACTATTCTAACTTAAAATATCCCTAAGTCCTTTCCTGGTTTTCACAGAATTCCTTGCCGAAGTCATATCCAAGGAACTTCAAAGCCTTGAACTGTTATTTCTAAAGTATATTTGATTGGCTGAGAACTTTTTCTCTTTAAAAATCAGATAAAGCAGTGTATAAGTAGGAAGAGAGCCATGAATCATTTCAGGATGACCTTAGGAAATTATTAGCATTAGAATGAGTTCTCATTAACTTTCTACAAACATTAAAAAGAAAACAAAACAGAAAATATAGTACCCTGGGGAATGTAAAAAAGTGAAAGAACATAAAAAATGTTATTGTAAAGGGTATTTAAAAGGATTTAGGAGCACAATCAGAAAGACATTGCTTCCTATTTATTTCCATAATTGTGACCTAGCTTTACACCACACAGCAAATAACAACATTTACTTTATTTTGTTGCTTTCCCTATAGGTCTCAACAATCCTTTCTCACAGTTGGAATAAAGACAGACAAAGTAATGTCCCTGTAATAAAATGCTGTAGGCAGAACTATCCTCCATATCAATTTCTATGTTTAAACGAGAAAGTCCTTTAAACGGCACACTCTAAGCACATCTTTTAGCTCTGCAGCAAGAGTTTGTTTGGGGTTTTTTTTTTTTGTGTCTGTCACAGAGCTAAATAGGAAGTAGGTCTCAGAGATAAAATTAAATATGCAAATACAAACATTAAGTGAAACAATATACCTTATCTCATTTTCCTCTTGATAGTCATGACACTGTGTAGTTTCATCACTTTCTGGTCTGGATTTGGGATGTATTTTCTAGGAAGAAAATGTACTAAATATAAATATTCTAAAGCTTTCTTTAGTAACTCCCTAAACAATTGTATGTTGCAATTTGCTTCAGATTTTCAATATCAAAGTCATCTTGCAAAATGTAGGCCAAACCTTGTCCTCTGACATACATCTACTATTGATATAAATTTTACTATTGAAGTTTTTGTATTGTAGGCAGGGGCATAGGGGGCAAAAGCAAAAAAATTCCTTTCTCAATATACAATAGGAGAAGTGGCAAATTGGGTGAATCCCACAATTTTTGTTTCCAATTAGAGAGTGATCATGCTGATAAGACAGGATTTGGACTTTGATGGTGGAATTCAAGAATTTGACACACAGATTTACATCTGCAAGTCATAGTTAAGTGAAGATCAAAAGAGTTATGTCTTGCTTTCAAATACAGAACGGTTCTGTTATTCCCATCTTCCCACAGCTAAGAAATGTAGCATCACTGTGTAAACAATTACATGTAGTATGCCTTACCTTCCAGTATATGGCTCCCAAAATAAAGCCAATAAGAAGAGACAGCAATGATGTCAGTGCTATGCTGATCCCTTGCAGGCTGGAGCTGCTAATGAAGCCAAGTGCTTCTTCTGTAATTAAAGATACTCTCATTAGTGAAGACAGATTTATAGCAGAAAACTATCTTCAGGGCAACACTATTAGCAAGAGCACTTTCATGCACCACCTACATAACAGCACCTTAAATAGCAGAACAGATACTTTGAAGTGCAATGTACATGAGAAGCCCTTCACACAAAATCTTACAGGAAATTTTTGACCACAAGGATGCTCCACTCACTTCTGAAAAAACAGTGTTGAAAAGTACCAACACCAATTGTCTTTTAGTCATTTGTAGAGAATTATCTCTTTCCCACACTTCAAAGTTTTGGATTTATTAATTTTCAAAGGTCTTACTTTGAAACACAAAGCAATTTTGTGGAAAATAATATATGTCAATTCATAAATTTGCATTAGTTCCATCAGGCAGCTCCCATGGACTGCAGACACTTTGCCTTGCCCCTAATCAATGACCAACATGAGGCTTCTTGAGGGAGGTTGATTTAACAGAATAAGCCTGACTGCTTCTAATATCTTCCTAGAAAGGCACCACTGACTTCAGCAAGATCAAACTCTTGTACCTTGAGGTTTACTGTGTGTTATTTGGTTATAAGCATTTCTTCATAGCTTTTAACATTCTATATGGAAGAGCACCAACCCTATTCTTTTATGTACACAAACAATTCCATTCCCCTCACTGGGAGCTACATGCATACTGAGACTAAAATCTGGCCCTTTGGTTATTTCATCAAGAGCAGGATGTGGACAGTCCTACAGAGTCACCTGGAGACCCTCCTTCTGAAATGCAAAGTGAACCACAGGAGACTGGTAGTTTAGATATTGTCCACCCAGGTTTGGTTCATTTCAAATTGGATGTCTGCAGCTCGAATGGTGGGTGTACTGACAGATTACAGGAAAAGAACCAAACTGTAGGCACTGGAAAAGTGTAGGTGATTGGATACAAAGAAATGAAAATGAACTGACAGCACTCAAAATTTGTGTGACTCATGCAAACAGCAAATATCTAAGCACATACAGTATGACATACTGGGTCAAACAACATGTGTTTAGTACATTACTAAACAGCATCCAAGCAAATACTTTGGTTTAGAAAGGAATGTTCTTATAATTAACTAGGAATTCATTTTCAACTCTCAGATTTTCTTGTTGACATTTTTCAAGTTTTAGACTTGAAATATTCTTTTTATCTTAGAAATTCAGCTGTGCTTTCTAGGCTCAATGTAGCCAGATAAAAAGACAACATAAAGCCTGTATCTTATATATTCATAAATTACATATATCTATGTGTCTTTTATACTGTTTACAAAATCTAGGTTCTGACTGCAGGGGCTTGAGTTTCACTTATATCTGGTAGATTCGGCACCTTAGAAGGAAACATCAGAAGCAGAACTGATGCTAGCTTACTGTGAATGAATTCTGTCTACAGAAGGGAAAAATAGCAGACAAAGTTCTACAGAGTTCTACAGAGGTGAACATCAGCTGAAAAAGAGGGATTGGTCTGCCTCTGTCTGCTCAGACATTAAAGCCAAGAGCAGAAATTAACTGAGGAGACACAACTTTGCTAACTTTCTGTTCCAGACTAGGCACAGAGGATGTTTGCTTGCAGAATGGATATTTAAGAAAACTGGGCAAACTCCAGTGGAAGGAATCAGCCTGAACAACTCAAAAAATGCTCCCCCATTGTTACTTTATCTGAATTCTATTCTCAGAAGAAAATCCTGACATTCCTCTTGTGCTCTAGGCAAGTAAAAAGCCATCCTCATTTGCCTAATGCCATTCTTTTCAGTGAGAGAGGCTAAGATTTGCACCTAAATTATGTAAATCATATGGGGATGGACATGTTTTCTGGATTCCATCCTGAAAACTTCAGAAAAAAATTAAAAAGTGAAATAAAAATCAAAGGAAAGACTCTTCAGGTCATGCATTTGATAACATGCTATGGTAGAGCGTATAACTTCAAAAACCCTCTCTCTACCTATACTGCTGGGCAGCATGTCATGGCAAGCATGCTGTTTTTTACATCAACTCCTAGAGAAATGTTCTGTACGCAGGGTAATCAGTGATAATCTTGTACCTTTGTTTTTAACGGTATTTTTCACAAACTTAAAGCAATTTAAGACAACAGAAGAGACCCCTTTACAATGAAGTATCTAGAACTGGAAAAATCTCATTTCTGAGACATTATCTCCAATGCAGATGATTTCTTCATCCTCTATAGAAAACTGAAAGGAATTTATAATTAGCTTTCCATGTGGGGACCTGCAACCCATGGATTGAGCCTAAATGCAGTCCCAGGGCCTAAATGCACTCATCTCAGCCTACCTTTTTAAATATGACAACGGATTTTTTTTTCCAAAACCTGACAGTGTATGAATTAATTTGAAAGTTAAGTAACCCATAGCTACCTTAAAAAGCAAGCAAAAACAGATTATTTAATTTCACTTTCAAGTCCAGAAAAAATTCTCTTGAAAGATCTGGGGAGAATGAAATGAGTCATGGCAGGTTTCTTCATGTGCCTTTTATATATATATTAAAATTTAAAAGAGAACAGGCTGAAGAATTTTCAGTCTGGAGAACCTCCCAGGGACTTGTGTCCTAATGAAGAAAAGGGAGAGAAGGAAAGAAAGCTGGCTACCAAAGGGACCTTTTCCTCTGTTAGAAACTTTGTAGCTCTGCACAGAAGGAATAGAAGGAACCAGGTGTACCAATAACTTTATGAGCTCTTTGGGCAATGCCAGAGGAACTGCTGATTCTATCCAACAAAGTGAAAAAGGGGAGTGGATGCAGGCCAGCATCTCTCAGAGCTCTCACTCTGAATCTTGTGGAAGATTCCCTAAGGAAGTGAGCTCATTTGATGCTGATTTATGTACATGGACATTGGGATGTTAAGCTGTGAACAAAATATATTTACATTAAAAGCTACTCAGCTACACAATGAAGTTATTGAGCTGCTTCCTACCTTAAGCCATGTGTGATTATGACTGAAAGCACTGGCTCGATTTTTTTTTTTTTTGCCATATATGTCTCAAAGGAATTTTCAGTTTACCTCTGCTCGGTTCCAACATAATTACCACAAGATCTTATCTTTGTAAAAGTGTAGAGCAGCTCTCACCTGTTCATTAGGGTTTTCCATTAACTATGAAGTTGGAACAAAAAAACAGAGGCACAGAAGGCAGCACCAATTGCATTAAGCCATGGGTGAACATTTTCGAATTGTTGTGCAATTACTGAATTAAACTATGGTATTTTTTGCTTAATTAAAAAAGGAGAGCTTCTTCCTAAAAACAGTTACAGAGATCTCTGTGTTTACATGTTCTTTGAGCAGCTTGGTACTAAATAATAGGGCTAAATTATTGTGAGGAAATTACAGACAAAAATGGAAGGAGGCAACACGGAACTTTTCATGAAATTATAAAGAACATTATGGCATTCAGTTGAAGGAGAAGTTTTAGTCACAGCTAGTGAGTTCAAGCTTTGATCAGAGCAATGTGAAATTCATCTGATGGGTTCAAACACTGAGAGAAGAGATTAGCACTCAAAACTTCTTATGCTGACACTTGTTCTTTACATATGAACCATCTCATCTACATTCTCTAGACCATGTGTGGTATAATGATCCAGAGAAATATGAGCAAGACTGGGAACTAAACAGTTAACTGGAACTTCAGTGGACTATAGTCATGTAACACAAAGAGGGAAAACCAAACCATCCCAAATAAATTTGGGATGGTGGCGGTGGTGTTTTGAGAATTTTATGGGGGAAAAGATGGACAGGGAACATGCCACAAGTCTATGTTCAATATTAAAAGAATGAAAACAGCACTATTACCATTCAAAAAACCCAATTAAAATAGCATAATTGTTCTGTTTTCCATTTAGCTGGGCTAAGACTTTTTGCGTAGAATTAGTTGAGATTCTACTCTATTATCATAGTTTAATTTTACTGTTGTGTAAGAACAATGGAATCATGAAATATGACTTTCAACAAAAGTAGCAACAATAAAAATCCATAACTTAGCCAATTTATTTACAATTTCTATGATAGATATTTCACAAATTATTTTATTAGATGATGCACTTCAGATTTGTCTAAGTTAAATTTAGAATTGGGGCAGTTCAAGTCATCTGACTACACAGACTTTATTAATAGATTCAAAATGTATTAATCTGAAGGGGTCCTTTTGTAAACACTGAATGCTTCTAAATGCTCTAAACACTATTAATCTGAAAAATAGCTCAATTTAAAACTGTTTAAAAACAAAAGGTTAATTAAAAAAAAAATATTGTAGTTTGTGTCTGAAGGTGCTTTTTTTCAGCCTTCCCCTGTCTCAATGTTTTCCTTTTTGAAATTTCAATCTAGTGGAGCTGTTCTGAGAACAGTACTGAAGCCAGGGGAATGCTGTGCTTGGGAGTCTTCATAGGGGAAGTACTAAGGTTTATTCACTGTTGTTCCTTCCAAGAAGGTAAGAATTAACTAAAACCAAAATTTCCTCAGCAATAAAGCCAAGACAAAACTAAAACTGGCACTGAAGGCTGTTTCAGGGAGTAAAACAGTGACGTCAATCAAGATTCCACAGCTCCCCCCCTGCAAAAAACCTCCAAACAAATCACTACAATGTAACCAGTCAGCATCCAAATTAATGTAATTTAATCTGATTATGCGTTCAGACGGTCCCCAGCCCCAGCCAGACATGCCTGTCATTTCTACATAAGGCTGTTAACTGATATCCAATTTTCCAATAAATTGCTTAAGAGAATGATAATCAGTTAAAACACACCTGTACAGCATATGGCAGCCAAGCAATTTCTTTGACTTACTGCATTATTTTAATTAGGCTTTTTTCCTACTTGATTATCAGTTCCAATTATAAAACAAGATTAATAATCCTGCTTCTGCACTCTCCTCCACAGTACAGACACAGGTGCCACACTCCACTGCACTGCCCATCATCCCTCCTGTTACTGTACTGGGTCAAACTCCTTTCATCTGAACTGCTCCTGTAATCTGTCTGTCTTTTGGCTTCTTGATCCATTCCCATTGCTTCAGGCTGTGGCTGAACATTTTTCCTCTAGCAGTGACAGAAAAAATTATCACATGTTCAGACCTGAGAGAGAGACAGGTATGCATTTTTTTAACCCCTTCCTAGTGCCTCAGAGTAGGCCCTGGGCTCATCAGGTTATTTGCAGACAGCTCTGTGACCTCTTGGCAAGGAGTCTATGGCAAGGAGTCTTCTCTTTTCCAAAGAGTCAGGCTGGCAGCCAGGAGTGGAGGGGATTTTTTAATTCCTTCTGCTCTGAGGGTTCTGGGCTATGATGACTTAAGACCTACTCTTAATTAGAAAGCAATCAAGAAGGGCTTCAAATCTGATAGCAGCTGTGAGCCAACTACGAGGTAGCATGCATGGTGCTAAAATCCCAGAGGGTAACTAGATTACACATTCCAAAGAGCAGGAGAATGAGAAAAAACTCAGGCTTAGTAGCAACAGTGTCACCATCAGGAGCTACCACTGTGCTCACTAGACCACATCAGGCTGCCCTTCTGCACATGTTTCTTTAAGCACAGGGAGCACTAGCCACATACTTCATCATCATAGATGTCTGTGAAGTGAAAAGGGGAAATTGTAAAGAGAGCTAGATTCACATTGTCCTCCTGACATGTCTGGGAAACAGGAACAAGGAAACAACAAGGTTAAGCTTTGATCACCCTTTCAGGAACCTCTAAGGAAAATCCCCTTTTTGTTCACGTGGGAAGCTCCAGATAGTGCTCACCTTGTTGTACATGATGTCACTAAAAGCCCCTGAAACTTCACTGTTTCCTTCCACCTCAGATGCCTATACCCTTTCTGACCTCGTGACAGGTAATGTTGAGGCTCTTACAGCAACATTTCTGGACTCTTATCAGGTCATGTAACACAGTGACTGAGACACATAAGAAAGATGGAAATGAGTATGCCAGAGAGATTACAGCCTGCCAGAAGGGTAGTGGCTTTGTGATTGACCCCAAGCAAAAGCATGCTGACCATGGAGGTGGTCCTACTGCAACTACAGCAAACAAACATGGGGACTGTCCTCAGGGCTGGTGTCCTCAGGGCTGTCCTCATCCAATTTAGGATAGCTATTGTGTTTATTTGGAGCAATTTCCTTTTCTGAGAGTTGAAACAAGGTGGCTAGGACAGCCAAATTTGCTGAGGCCATATGACTAGTGAGACCTCATGACAGCCAAAACGAAGAAGCCTGCCCTTTCCAAGTTGTAGAGAGCTGTCACATAACTGTAACTTGATAGCATCTCTACATTTTGATGAGATAAGTTCATTGCATTTCAGTATGACAGCTGAGAAACACATGGTACACCATCAGGAACATGTAACTTCCCATTAATTTGCACAATTAATGACATACTTTTCCTCTGAGCTCTCGTAACAACCAGCTACCAGAACAAAATGGAGACACATATATTCAATCACTTGTACTTACTGTTACTGCTAGTGCTACTGCCAATGCTGTCATTCCTAAGAGAGCTGGCAGCAACAGGAGGAAACAAAAATGTTTTTGTGACAGCGACTCTGGAATCTAAATAGAAAATGAATGTGTCAGCATTATGAAACTTAAAATACAGTTCCCTCTATAGAAGATGATGGGCTACAGGACTACTCTGAGCCGGTTATAGGGCTGTTTCAAAATCTACCTGTAGGGCTGTTTATAAAGTGGATTAAGCCAAAAAAGGCAGTTTTATTAAGAGGCAGAAATATCTACATGCTAAGCTGCTGCTGAATAGCTGATTTGGAAAAGCAGTTGCTGTTAACAAGTTCTTAGGTTATGGCACTGATCTGCTTCTAATTACTACTGAGATAACTATACAACTGGACACATTGCCCTAATTAAAAAGCTAATATCTGTCACTAGAGAGAGAAAAAGAAGAGGTAATACAAACCCTCCATTTACTGGAAGGATAAGAAAGAGCTACAGGAGCCTGACCTGAGCTTGTTAAAAATTTTAAATGAAGTAAACATCACCCTGTTCAGGAAATGTGGGATGAAATTGAAGGTGAATTGAGGCTACTTTGATTTACAGCTTGTCCTAACTTCCTCTCCTTTCAGTTGTACAATCTTAGGCTCTTTTACTGCTTTATAAAAGTAAATAGAGCTTTAAGAGAAGATAAGAACAATGTAAAAAGACAATCCAGGATATATTTTGGATTAATAGAAACAGAGCAGCATAATGCAAGGTTATTTTGATTATACTGAGAAATGATGTATCTAGGAATGATGGCACTAGAACTTGACTTCAAACAGAAATGCAACCTTCAGTGTCAGTAGTTACTTTAATTTGCAATAAAAAGGTGACATGGAAGCATGGTATCAGATCCTTAGCATCTCTGAAATCCAAGGAAAACCACACATTTATATCTACTTAGATTCTGCTCCCCCAAAGGAGACCCCTCTTACCATTCACTGGTGTTTCTACTGTTGAAGGCAGAATGCAGTCATTTGTATCCAATCTCTCTGCAGACTCTTTGTAGGCCTCAATGGTACTATTAAAGTGCCTAAAAAACTCCTCAGGAATGAAGTGACCTTCTTCATAAAGGTGACGATTTTCTTTTACAAAATCCTACAGTAAAATATAGAATTCAGCTTGAAAGAAGGTCAAGGGAGATGCTCATTTCAACACCTCAACAAATGATAAAAATATCCAAAGATGATACAAAATAGTTTAAATATTTAACCCGTGGACAATCAGACTGGCTGTATACAATCTTTATAAAACATACAAGCCTTCTGATCTGAGGATTTCAAATTAGCTTTGCAAATAGAAATGAATTATTAATACAGTGTTGCAAAATTGCTAAGGAATGAAAGACTGTCTCCCATCCTATACTGAAAACGAAGAGACTTTTAAATTCCCCTCATTGAAACCCCCCCCCGATTTCATATTACTTTATAAACTTTTTTTTTTTTTACATGATCCTTTTAATCTGAACACATGAACACAAGACATTGGTATTGTCATTAAGAGAATGGGGAACACAATACAATAGCTGCAATACACCACTGCACAGAAACAGGCTGAGATCCCTGATAATGTACCTAAAAATAAGAGTGACTATAAACAAGGAAGCCAAGTCACTCTGAGGTCTAGCAGACAAGTTTGTTATGCCAGACTAAACAACATGATTGAGATCCATGTTAGGACGATTGATGGGTTTTTTTGGTGGTGGTTTTTTATTTTTTAGGTGTCAGCAAGTCAAATTTGGCCTGGGGTTGGTCTGTACTCCCAAGAAGCAGGACAGTGGTAAGAACACGGTCTAAGTATGTCCTAAGGAAAACCTCCTGGTTTTGGCTCCAAGTTATTTTATGTTTGATGCTGAAAGTACTAGACTTAAGATCATTATTCTCTAAGGAAATCAATAGCTAGTTGTTTTGTTGAATTACAGGATATTTACTTTTCCATTCCACAAAATAAAATTCCTCTTCCCCAACCACATCCTAGCTGAGTGCTTTGAATCATCAGGACAAAAATAGAAAAGGAAAAAAGTATATATACACTGAAGATTGGAGATAATTCAGTTTGAAATGGAAAAGTAGGGAATGTCTAAATACTCACAGCAATGTAATCCAAATACATTATAACTTTATAAGGTTATTCCACTCTAAAGGCACTTGAGTGCCTTTGAGTTCATTTGTCTCATTTTGGGTGTTGAAAAGTTGCAATTACAGCTAAGGACTTAGCTGACAAAAATAACTGTAAATGGAAGATTAAATACTTGCTCTAAAGAACATGATGGATTTTACCTGTTCTATTCCTTGGGACAAAACCTTCAACTACAGAACTTATTTTTAATTACTGATATTCTGGTCAGATCTGGATAAGGGACTATTAAATTAATTTATTCCCCCTCTCCCTGCCTGAGAGAGAATCAGACATCTCTTGAGTGAGACTCTTGAAATCCTTCCAGATGCGGTCAGAATCCAGAAACACATGGAAATGGACCGATATCCTTTGCTGTGCCTTTGTATAAAAAAGTTCATTAAACCTGGAGAAGCTTTCTGAGCTTCATACACTGTGATACATATTAAGAGTATATTAATAAATTCAACCACATCATCTTTAAATTTACATTAAGATCACTAGCGAAATATATAATTTAAACTGGATACACAAGGAAGATTTCTGCTAGTTTCAAAAAGATGAAAATGAATTAATTATCTTAAAGAAGATTGCTGCATTTGTCACTATTTAAACAATTGTATACAGGTCACTGTCTATCCTGTAATTCCTTGTAAGCCATTTTTCTTTGAAACAGGAGATAACAATTAGTCAATGTTAGCACAGTGTACTTGGTGCATTTCTAAACAAAGTAGGATTTTAAATGCACAGGAATAGAAATAAAAACAAATCTAATAGAGCCTTGGATATTTCTAAACTGTTACTGAATATTGCACAACAGAAAGTAAAAAATAAATATTCAGTATGAAAGCTGAAACTCTGTATAAGATTACCTTGTTTTTAACAAAAGCAAGGCATTCCATAAGATCATTAATTATCCTTGTGAGATTATTGATGATTAAATAGTTGCTTAAAACATCCGACATATCTGAAATATCTGAGAATTTCTCGAGAAGATTATGTAGACTCTTTGAAAATTCAGGCACCATCAAATGCAACCAACAGTGATTAGGCTGTCAGGGGATAAAAAGAGAAAGAGATGTAAATTAAATATCAGACATCTGTAAAAACTATTTAAACATCTCCATGTGCAAAAGTAAATTAGACTGTTCTTTCGAATTTAGACTATCTCAAAACTATAAATGACAATTCTTCTTCTTTACCGTGGCAAATTTTCTCTTCAGTCCTTTTGGTAACATTTCTATTCGCACTGATACTGACATATTTGTTGTTGTCTGTTAAATGCCATCTCTTCATTAAATTCTCAATGAATGCCAAGTGTCGGTGTGTTGAGAGTTTGAGCCTTGGAACATGCTACTATGAACCCTAGTCCATGCTTTCATTTACCTATTTATTTTCTTTTCAACTCCTACTGCTTTAACAATTCTTCAAATACCAATTTTCATTTATTATTGTTACATTACATGAACTCAGTTAACCCCAAAGATCCTTGATTTAAATTTCTTAACAGGAAGGTTTCCACAAACATTTTGCATGGAAACCCTGTATGCTTTTATCCACCTTTAAACTAGTTAGTTGAGTTAACTCCTTCTCTTCAGCTTTTTCACTAAATGCCATTACTGGGAACAGTTTCTAGATCTAGAAGCCTTTCTTCTCCCTGAGTCTTCGACATCAAAACTGTTCTGCACAGCCTGTCACTGTACACTAACACCTATGTGATTAGTTTGAAAAGTTTGTACACCTGTTCACATGACTGAAACCTGGTAATTCACTTTGCTGTCTTACAGGGAGTCATTAACTTCTTTTACTTAGATATACGTAACAGTAGTCAGATAGATAAAAAAGTCACCCAGCTCCAGGAAAATCCCTAACTCGGTATGATCAGCAAAAATACAGCTAATGCATTAGTCAGGCTGCAATTTGTACCTGGAAACACCTTCCCAATAAAAGCTAAATTTTTAATGGCAAATGTTATGAGAATTTATTCCACATATGAAGTTATTTTTTCCAATATTGGAAATGTCTCATTAAAGCCTTCCAGATACAAAGATCTCGGCCCAACAAACCCCAAGTACTCTCAGTATCAGGAAACCAATTTCCAATTGCTGCCCAGTGGATAGGCAGCACTCACTGAATCCACCTTCTGCAACACACAGCAAATATTTGGCAGTGTACACACTTCTAGGCTTAATCTCATTTTACTCTATTTCTTAAAAAAACCTGCATGCAGTTTCTTTATTAAAAAGAAAAAAGTCCACAGGTGTTCTGCTTTGATGTGTGAATGTTTCTGACAAGAAAAAATACACTGCACAGACTAATCAGACTATTAGGCTTCCAGACTTTGAGAACCAAATATAAATACATTGTTCAGCTCCACCTGCATTTCCACTTCTGTGTACAACTCTCTCACACAATAACTTATGGCAAGTCAGTGATATCACCTTTTGTAATTACCTCAACAGTGACTTAAAATAGAAAGAAAAGGAAAATTAAATGGATAGCATTTGGCCTGAGCCTGTTTCCCTTTTTTCCTTCAAGGACAGCAAGGTGAGGGGGGAGGAGGAAGGAAATAAATCGGAGAAAGCTTGTTGAAACATACTCTGTTCAAGCAGTGTATGTTGTGCCATGTCCCACTACCCCCACGAGACAGACAACGCATTTTCTTTCCTCTGCTTCTTGTAGGAACACTGACACAGAACTACTGTGCTTCCCTGAACTGGAAACCTGGAAAGCATTTTCCTTTGAGGTTTTGTGGGTGAACATTCTCCTCTGGCAAGGACTAGCATAAGCTTGCTGCTTCTCCTAGTGAGCATTTGGCAATTCCAGCAGGGAGTCTGTTTTGTTGCTCCCGCAGTTTAGCATGTGTGTGGGAGTCCCCTCTAACTGAACTGTTCTGACCTACAAAGCTGCATTTCACAAAAGCTCTAAGTTCTCTTTTCAGTAATGTCAAGCTGTGCAATCACTTGCTATGTCAATACCTATCAAACACAGGGATGAAACTGCTCATATTGAAAAATGTGACATTGTCTGCAAGGAGAAATGGAGGTTTAATTCTGATATTCTGTGTAAACTTTGACCAAGATCTACATTTTAGGGTGACTGCAAACCTGATTTCCTTTGTAGTTTGGGGTAGCCCTCATTTGGCTTTTACTTTCCACACCTACACAGAAGTTGGAATATTATTTCCTCTTCTGAAATCAGCCCTTTGCTGTCATCTTTGCCTTTTAACCTTCAAGTTCGACTACACAGTTCACGCTATACAAGACTACTTTTAAAGCCACTCAGTTGCCTTGAGCTAGTGCATAATGCAACAACCCTTCTGTTTAATGGATGGGTCAGTCTGTTCCTGTTACATGCACTACACTGGCTTCCCATCTGCTTTGTGTTTACCTTGCCTTCCTACCTTTAGTCATCTACATTTGGGACTTGCTACCTTGGGTACGCTTCCCACTTCCTGCACGCAGCAAAGACTGAAATATATTGAAAAAGATTGCAGGGCACCATTTCAATCCCTTCAGAATTGAGCAAAGGGTGAATACTTCAGGCAAAGCCATGGGTTTTCCAGCTTGCAGGGACCTTACAGAACCCAGAGCAAAGCCTACTTATTCAGCCAGCCTTGTTGTGGTATGCATAACGCAACCTGAAATTCCCAGAGAGGAATTTGGCAAAGTGGGATCTGAATACCACTGATACTTCCTCCTGTGAAGGCATTTGGCCAAGAGTTGCACCTTCCATTACCGTGACTGAAAGTGGTGTACAAAGGGAACATGGAAATCTCAGCTCTGAATTTCTCTTCTTCCTTTTTTTTTCTTGGCTGCTTGTCGTAAATGTAAACTGGATCTGAATTTCTGGATATGATGCATCAAGATGACATCTTGATCTTGGCACTGAAACTATGGAAAAGGATCTGTGTACTGGCAGTCAAAACTGAACCACAGAGGGAGGCAAGAGTGAGAACAAC
Organism: Rhipidura dahli; assembly: GCA_013399225.1. Classification (NCBI taxonomy): domain Eukaryota; kingdom Metazoa; phylum Chordata; class Aves; order Passeriformes; family Rhipiduridae; genus Rhipidura; species Rhipidura dahli. The sequence goes on from VXAC01003492.1 coordinate 525,778, forward strand.
CAGGACTCATTGCTCAAGCAGGCTCCCTGGCCTTCTTCATCTGCCAACGCCCCCAGGAACACAGTGGAGGGAACAGCCTCGATCCAGCCCAACAGCTAATGGGCTCATCCTGGAAGCTGGGAACCTTCACAACCTCACAACTGAGGGCCCTTCACTATCCCACAGCCTCCTTTTCTTCCTCCCATATTCTTGTTATTCAGGACTGAATGTTGCTTCTGGCATCATTTTCCAATATCAATAGGGAATAATGCTAGGTTTGCCACATTTTTGTAGGGTGGGATGCATTTTTATATGTGTATCACGCACAAAATGGATTTTTATGATGAAAACTTCATACAAACACAAAAAAAGGCTTCTTACACCTAGGAGATGATGTTCAGCTACTGATGTATGTGTACAATGATTCAGTCTTAAGGCAGGCACAGTATTGTTCAGTTTAACTGACAAAATCATAATTTTCTTACTTTTTTCCTTGCCGTAAAACAATATAGCATTCATCATCATTTGTACTTTTACTTTGTTTCCTTATCTCCCTTTTATTGCAATGTATGCAACACCCAAGAGGGCATTTTCAATACATCATTCTGAAATTGCTTTTATTAAATCAAGGAAAACAAAAAAAATATTTCGTAGATTAAGCAATGAAATAATATGACTTTTTAATAAAAAGTGTTATAAAATTATTAAAGTGTGTAGATAATGCTTATTTGAAAGTATCACTCTGTATTAAATACGGGATTATATAGAAAGAATAACATAAAACATGTTTGAAATCCTACTGTTTGTCAGTTACTGAGGATACCATTCACTGAACTTGGGGTTTTCTTTACTGGCCACTTAGTATTTGTTGTGCTCTAATTGCATTTTCACAAGAAGGACTTACACAGTATGTTCCAAAGTACAATTAGAGAGAACCTACTTCTTTTAGAAAGCAATATTTTGCAATTGACACAATGAAATAATACTGATGAAATAATAACACTTTTTTTTTCCAGAAAAAAAAGTTTAAAAATTTAATGTGAAGAAACATTTTCTTACAATTCCTGTAGTTAAAAAGGTTTTAAGGGGCTGCAGGAATTTCTCTACATTTCTTTAAAATAAATACTTGGGAAACAAATGAAAAGTGAAATAAAGACTATTTAACTGTAACTTGCTAAGACATAGGACTAGGTACAAGATGTTACAGCCATCACTGGTTCCAGTGGGCTACTTTACTGGGATTAACTTGAAGTGGTTGTACATACCAGACTATCCATCTTCGGGACATATTTAAGGGTTATCATATAATCATTTGGGAGATTTCCAACCTACAATAAACAGATAATAAAAATGTTATTACTTACTACATAAAGTAAGATTTCATTTCCATTACTGCATTCAACAAAATCTACCAAATATTCAACACAAATTTTCAGTAATTTACCAGGTGCAGGCAAAAGAGGTTACACAGATACTCATTTTCCTGTGGAACTGCTATTGACCCTTATTTGCTCACAAGTGAACCATCTTTCTGCAGCTCTGCAATATGCCCAGATCTGATCTGATCATGTGAAAAGCTGCCACTTCCCAGCAGAATTAAAGTCAGCAATGAGTTGAGAAGAAGTGATCTGAGGTTATTCATTACTGCAGGAACTCCACTGCCCTTCCATCTTTTAATGCCTTGAAGAGTTTACATGACAATTTGTACTGTAGACAGTAGAGGACCCAGAAGTATCTAGCCCTTTTCCCTTCAAATAATGTCCAACATACATCTGAACCTAAATACATGTCTGCCTTGTGTTTAGTAACGAACCAGGCCAGAAAAACACTTGAGCACAACTTTAACTTTGAAGTTGTACCTCTTACTAATGATGAGCAATATAATTATATCACAGCAATGTCCTGGGGCGAAGGAGAGCTTCCACACACGTAAGCTGAGTGCATCTTTGCAGATGTGGGTGAGCATGAAGTGTCCTGTGGCAAAGACAAGGAGTGGAAGAAGGGTTCCCACAGAATTATCCAATACAGTCTGCCACAGATGGGATCCAATACTACTGTGAGACATGGTTGAACATTTGGGGAATGTGCTGAGCTGGGAGATGAACAGTCCAACAGTCACTGGACTGCCACAAATCCACAGTCTTTTGAAGTATTTATTCAAAAGTTTTAACCATAATATGACACTTAATGATACAGTAAACATATTTTCTATCAATGAAAAAGCCAACTGATATTTCTCATGCTGGTTTGAAAGCCATGTAATCAAAACCAATATACACAGAAGTAGCTCCTTTGGTGCAAAAGCAGTTCTACTTCAGGTTAAAGATCATTCTGTTATGGCTGCTTTTGATTCTGCTGCTATAGCAACCAGCACGGGGATTTCTTTTCCCCCTGTGCTGTTTTTAGGTAGTATTTTGTTTGACAAAACAAAATGTTTTATTTCTTAAATTAAAATTTTGTTTCAATTAAAAACTAAAACAGTTATTTCAAAATGCTGTGGTTCTAGAAATGATCAAGGGCAGTATTTATACACAGCCAAACACAAGTGAATTCCAAACACTTCTTTTTAATTTATGTGCACTAAGCCACAATCTTTCAGCTCAATGACATCTATCCTTCTCCTACAGCTTTAAAACAGTTACTATACAAATGATCCTTCTAAATTCCCTCAGAAAAATAAATTTTTTTCTTCTTTTATTTTTCTTTTATTTTTATGCCTACATATTCCCAAATCAGAAGCATCACTAAAATTCTATATATTAATTTCTATTTACCCGGTATTTTGGAGAGCTGATCCAAGATGCTATAAAAACTGAAAAATATTTCAATAGATTTGTTCTTTCTTCAGAGCATCAGATTTATTATAAATCCTCTTCCAATTTTTTTGTCTGTTATTACTTTCTTTAAAACATCACTGTGTCGTGACATACCAATAGGTATTCCATTTTTTTTCTAGCTTCCTTTGCGTGCCTAGAGAGGCAGGATTGGCAGCACTTCGAGCAGCATAGATCATGAAGATGCTACTCTATGTGCAAAGTTTTCCATGCTCACTCTAGAGGGATTCCACACTTAGCAACGCCAGCAAAGCCACTGTTCTTTAAGAAAGGTCACTGGAAGATTAAATTTGTTCCATATCAATGAACACTACAAGAATTGATATGCATTATGTATACCATCTACTTCCCTGGCATCAGAGCCTCTCAAGTACTTTTCACGCACAGTTAAAAAAATTTAACTGCCCAAGAGCTCTTACACCTTCTCAATCAGAGCTGGAGCATGCAGCTCAGCCTCAGATATTCTTCTCCTTGACAGACTGTGAATCAGTTAAGATATTTTTGAATTTACTACTAAAAATGAAGATCACTGGGAGGAGGGTGTCAAAGACAAAATATATGCCCTGCCTCAGGAGGAAACGTGTTAAAGTTTTGTTGACTGAACTCCACATGTCAGTTGCTGTGCTGGTAAATGATGGATCTCAGTCAAAGGGAGGGAGTTACATTTGTGTCTCGCTTGGACTTCCCAACTCACGCAAAGAAAATAGGGTAAAGCCCCTGATGTAAGAGTGGAGGATATGTCTCTACTAGATCTGCACTTTGTACTCTCATGGTTTGCTGAAATGTATCTTGAGATTTTGTTGAACACTAACCACCAAGATTTTGATCTTGATTTTCATCTGCTGAAATGATCCTGAAAGGAATGAATGGACTCTGCACACCCACTCCGTGCAGGGTGCCTGACTGCTGTGGCTTTCAACAAGGAGCAGATGACAAGGTGGCTCTGACCTGCCTGAGCAAAGGTGTTTGGAAAAGAATTGTCCCTTGAAACCACCTGAGTACTGGAATGGCTTTTTTATTAGTTCCTCTACTCAACTCCTTAAGTACAGTGACAAATTTGGGGGGCCATAAAACACCTGCCTGCATGACTGACCTTGGGGTAAACAGAAGTAACAGTTTTGATGATTATAGAGAATGTCAAATGATAATCTTGGAAAGGAATGCATAGAACTAAAAGAATACTGTATTGCAATTAAAATGACATAAAAACGTTTCTCTGATTTAGTGGGTGTGTGTGATTGTAGAAATCCTAACACGCTCTGAGAAAAGGTGAAGAGCAGGGAATCTAAACTTATGTCTATAAATCCATATAAAACCAACCATAAGTACTATATTCCCAGTTGTAACAAAAACTCAAACTGGGGAATGAAAGATTACTTTTGACATAGAGAGGTCTGAATATTTAATACCGCACTGTTAACATTGCATAACTCAAATATGTTTTAAAAAATGCTCACAGTCACACAGATGTGGAGATGAAAAAAGGATGTAAAAGTGATTTCGGTTCCATAAACTACTCTTTCATCACAACAGCAGACATGAGAGATGACCTATCTGCAGTCACGGGCTTTGAAATGAGGGTTACTACACTTGAAAATTCCCTTTATTGTGATTGCTATGAAAATTATAAGGAGACAAGCATAGATACATTTTTTTATGCACATACCAAAGATAAAGTATGTTAATAAAGTAAAAATTACCATTTTCCATTGTAAGTGTTTTCTTTTTTACTCTGAAGCATATGATGGGAAAAAACATACTTTCCTTTTGGATATAATTTTTATCTTGAATTTCTCTCTATTTGTTTCCCTTTTCCTAGTTTTTTCATAGTATCATAGAGTGGTTTGGGTTGGAAGGGACCTTACAGATCATCTGTTTCCAATCCCCCTGCCATGGAGAGGGACACTTTCCACTACACCAGGCTGCAAAGAGCCACATCCAACTCAGTCCTGACACTTTTCCGGGGAAGAGCCATCCACCACTTCTCTGGGCAACCTGCTCCAGTGCCTCACCACCCTCACAGGATTCTTCCTTATATCTAATCTAAATTTCCCCTCTTTCATTTAAAGCCATTCCCCCTTGTCCTATCACTACATGCCTTTGTCAAAAGTCCCTCTCCAGCTCTTCATCTTTCTTACTGCTTCCCTGGCTTTTCTTTTCCTGCCAGAGCTTGTCTGTACATCATCTCTGCAATCTACTCTTATCTCATCTGTTAATGAAGCAGTTAATAAAATCTTCATCATTTGGCTTAAGACAACATGCTAACGATTTCCGTTCACACTTTTTACACTCATAGTGGCAGATTATTTGCAGCATAACAACTCTGGATAATTTTTTATAACCCCTTCACTCAGGAGAGTTAGATCCATTTAAAAATAAAAATCAAATGCGGCAGAGAGTGTAAAGTACATATTTCCAGCAAAGATGTAATGTGAAAGCAAAGTATTTGACAACACATCTCAAACAAGGAACTGGTCAGTAAATCCTGACTCTTGTTTGGGCTTCCAACATTCAAAACAAGAAAATTGCTTTAGAGAAGTAGTTCATGGAAGAAGAGGTATCTTAGATTTTGTTAATGGACAAAATAAAAATATGTAGGTATATTTTGTACATACTGCACAGCTCAAGAAAAATTTTATTTATAATTAGGTTTTGATGTTCATATTAAACAAACATATATACAAAGTATTTCTAATTCTTATGCAAAATCAAATGCACAATTACAGCAATGCAGCTTTCTGCTGACTTACTGTGCTGAAAAGAACAATGAGGACAGACTTTATTGACAGGTGCTGCAATTACAGTTTCATAATATGGAACATTTGTTCATCAGGTAATGTGCTTCCCTCCAGACATCTTCATTACAAAAGAAGCAGGAGTTCACGTGATGAGTAGGGCAGAATGAATGCTCTCTAAATGCTTCCATTCTCTATTGGTATGAAATTATGCTCTTTTAAAGTTCTCACCATTACAAAACAAAAATGATTGTTCAATTGTTCTTTGCTTCTTAAAATCATTGTACTTAGGGCATATCCTTCATTTGACAAAATTATATTACCTAGATGTGAATAAATTTAATCTTACAGAAAATACAAGTAATTTCTTTAATGAACAGGTAACAATCTGATTTGGTCTTACATTGATTAATGCTCACAAAAATTATGGTTATCAAATTTCTTTCTTTCCAATTCCATCTTCTGATGTGAGTCTAGTATGATGCTAGTGAAAATCCAGATTAAGACCACTGAAAACAAGTTACTCCACACATCTGTCCTCAATTCATTACTCAAAACAAAGTTGATTAGGCAAATGACCCACATTTTCAGGGATGGCACAGCATGCCTTACTTATTCTCCAATAGCTTAGGCTTAGTAGACATCCCATGTCTATATTCACAGAGGGTCTTGACTGAGGCATGTTCTCATATCCCTGTAGGACAATAAAGTTGAGCAGAACACAGCTACAGTTGTGCTCAGGAGTTTTCTACAAGAAATGGTGGGGGTTTACAGTACTTGGAGCAAGCCCAGCACCAAATAAACAAAAACTAGGTTGTAGGGAATTGGAAATACTGTTTTGCAAGCTGTAGGTGCACTGCAGTAGAAGTGTGTGTGTGGGGGGGGGAATCTAGTGGGGAAAAAGCAAAATGAGTGATATGGATTCACGCTGCAAAGAATTTTTGCATGAGATAGGAAGGGAATGAGAATCTGCCTGGAGTTCATCAAGGAGCATCTTTCCTGTGGCCACTAACAGTGTAACAGATACCATGGAAATAATGAGGAGAAGCTGAGGGCAAACTCAGCATGTGTTATGACAACACAGGCAGTGTTAATAGTACCTTTGAAGATAAACCCGAGAAGCTTGCCATGGATAGTGAAAAGAAAAGGAGGAACAGCTTGAAGAAAATAAGTAGAAGATAAAGGGTCAGAGCAGCATGTGAACAGACAGAAGAGCAAAACTAAGCAAGCTGAAGTTACAAAAGGATTTTTCATAACTGGATTTTTATCCACCAAGAATTCGGAAGAAAAATGTACTTGTATGTCCAGAGAACTACAAAAAAAAATTCTCCTATTATGACAAAAAAAACCAATGAAGGTTTTAAAAGTGAATTTGAAGGGTCTGTGAAGCATCAAGAGCAAAATCAGATACCTTTGTTGAAGACCTGAAAGGCTGGGGAGAGATGGTGATGCAACTTTAGAGTGAGGAGAAATGGCCCAGGAAAGGCTAAAATTTTGGGGAGATGAAAGAGATCATAGTCTGCCTCTGAGGAAGATTCAGGCCAAACTGAATCTAGGCTGATGTCTAAGAATTTGTGATGAGACGGGAGGAAGAAAGCCCAATATTCTCAGGTAAATGATGGGATTTGTGTACTACAGCTGAACAGATCGTTTAGTGCACACAGAGACAGGACTGTATTCACAACTGTGGACAAAAAGGGTTAAAGAACATGACAGTCTGGCTAAGAATAAAGCATTTAAGAACAACTATTATATCACTGTTGCCAAGTGTGACAGCTTGTGGATAACATCATAATAACTATGGGCAATAACTGTACACACAACAGTTCTGTGAAATCCTCCAGGCTACAATTTGTTCTCAGTGTGAAAGGGGAGGATATTTATTAAAGACCCTGTGTTCTACAGGCACAGATTCTTTGGATCAGTGAAGAAATAAAACTTTTACTTAAAGGAAAATAGGATCTCCAGTCAGAGGGAAAGACTGGGGATGTTGGCTATCTGGATTTCAGTAAAGCCTTTGATACTGTCTCCCACAGCATTCTCCTGGAGAAGCTGGCAGCTCATGCTTTGGACAGGTAGACCTTTCACTGGCTAAAACCTGTCTGGATGGCTGGGCCCAGAGACTGATGGTGAATGGTACCACATCCATGGGGTGATTACTGTTCCCCAGGGCTCACTATTGGGGTCAGCCAGTATCAGTTTATTGTCTTTATTGATGATTTGGACAAGGAGATCAAGAACACCTTCAGTCACTAAGTTGGGTGGCAGAGTTTGTGCTGGAAGGCTCTGCAAGAGGAGCTGGACAGGCTGGAACAGTCGACTGGGACGAATTGTCTGAGGATCAATAAAGTGCCAGGTCCTGCACTTGTCACAGGAGCTCTACACTGTGCTGCAGGCTAGGGGAACAGTAGCTGCCTGGAGGAAAAGGGTCTGGGGGTGCTGGTTGACAGCTGGCTGGACATGACCCAACATGTGCCCAGGTGGCCAAGAAGGCCAAAGGTATCTTGGCCCGTATCAGCAATAGTGTGGCCAGCAGGACCAGAGAAGTGATTGTCTCGCTGAACTCAGCACTGGTGAGTCCACAGCTTGAGTCCTGTGTCCAGTTCTGGACCCCTAACTACAAGAACAACAAAGAAGGGAATAAGAACAAAGCTGGGAAGGGGTCTAGAGAGTGAGTCATATGAGGAGAGGCTGAGGGATCGTGTAGTCTGGAGAAAAGGAGGCTCAGGAGACACCTTATTGCCCTCTACAAATACCTGGAGAAAAGGTTGTAACACAATGGGGGACAGCTTCTCCTCCCAGGACAAGAAAAAATGGCTGTCCAGGGAGGTGGTAGACTCGCCACTCCTGAAGGTGTTCAAGAAATCTCTGGATGCTGTAACTTAGTGCCACTGTTCAGTTGGTGGTGTTTGGTCAAATGCTGGGCTCTACCTTAGAGGCCTTAAGGATTCTATGATTCTAATAAAGAACCCAACCACCTGTGTGTGTAATGTCTAATTCTGAAGATACATGTCATAAAAATATCATTCCTTAAGTCAAGGACTATACTGTGTTTCAAAAAGCAGAAATGGTACAAAAATTTTACTGTAATTTGCAAGAGTTTTAGAGTCTCCTGAACCATATTTTTAAGTAATTACATGTTGGAGTCCTTTTTATATGTACTAAGGATATTGTTCATAGAGTGTAAAAAACCTGTAGTTCCTACAAAGTAGTATGATCAGTCAGTATTCTCTGTAGGCTTCTTCCCTCTCATATTCACACTGTCAGCTAACGAAGTGTTGCTTTAAAAGTACTTTAAAACTTACTATATATTTTTTCATTTTGTTCTCAATGTCAAGCTGTCATGCTGTAGAATTTCAAAAGAGAATGACCAACATGCAATATAGCCACATTAATTGAAACCAAGAGTTCTTATACTAAACCGAAGGTACCAAACTAATTTTCACGGTATCCTTTTAATTCTCAAGTGACTTTAGTGAAATTATTTCTGCAAATATTAACACAGAGAAAACAGGGAGACAGACATTCCTCAAAACATTCTCAGAACAACTCGAACAACTCAAACCAGAGAGAATCTATGTGTCTGGGGCTTTGTACTTTCTGCATCCCTCTGTTATTTCTCCAACCCAAGGTATCTTTGAACTTGCTAGTTAACTTCACCTGAATTTTGCATTTGTAGGGAGATCTGAATGACATGGGCCGAAGTCAGGAGAAGGACCATACAGCATCCTCATGGAGGAGTGTCTGAAGAAGCTCAGCCCAACCCCACTCTGCTCAGGCTTGGCAGTAGCAGAAGAACAGTGTAACCTGGACAGTGTGATTATTCAAGCTGCTTGCACATTTTCTGTAATTGTATTTATACAATTTAAATTGTACTAAAGGGAAAGTTAAAGCATTTGTTCTCAGAACACATAACTGACAAAAAGTTATTGCCATCCCTACAATTGTGCACTACACAATTTCACCAGCCCTCACAGGAATTCTGTTGTTCTTGCATGCTTTCAACAAGTTTACATCAAAGCTTAATACTCTTCCAAGAGATGAAATATTATCTGGAATAAATATGCCAATACTTCAAAATTCTGCCTAAAGGGGTTAATTTGAAGCACTAAACATTTAAGTAGGACTACAGAGCACCCCTAGAGAGGTGCACTATGTGCCAATGTATACAAAAAGGACCAAAGAAAACAAGTTAAGAACACTGCACAGGCAGCAAATGCTAGGGGCTCAAATTTAAGTGTTTGATAATAATAACAGTGATGTTGCAACTGTTTTTCCATAATGAAGCCACGATTTTTAGTTAGATTCAATAAGTAGATGAAGACATGCTTGTTAAGTGTTCAGTATATATTATTTCTTAAAACTTTGGTGTTATATCCTGCACTACTGCAAAATAGCATAATTATTAACTCCAGTGGAGTTAAACAGCAATTGAATTCACAAGCAGATGCAGTTTTTCAGGTTAATGCAGTGGTCAATTAAAATTTCCTTAAATGAATTTAGTTTTTATATGAAGCTGTGAGTCCTTCAGACTTATATTTCTGGGTACAGCAAGTAGAGAAACACATGAGTGTAATGCACTCACACATAAAGAATGTGAAACCTGTTCAGTTATTATTGCCTTGATTACTACAACAATGTCTAATATCATACTATTTTTATATGTGGCACTTGTCTTTCATATTCCCAAGGTAAAGACTTCAATTCAGCTGTGTTTGCCACCAGTCTGCTCCAAGCAAGTCAGTAACACAAAGACAATAATCTTTCATCTGCATGGGGAACAATCTGCTCTGAAAGAATGTTTGAGGAAATATTTTTGAAAATTTTTACTGAAGTTTGGAGGGAGGAAACTACATCTGTGCATACACTTCATCTTGGTCAAGGTAATCTCTTCAATTAATGCTGAAACTACTCTCATTGCAAAAAAAAAAAGGTTTTGTCCAAGTGACAGATATTGATGGATTTTTTTTTTAATATTTCCCTTCTAATACAGATTTACTAACTTTACTTAGAAATATAAGTGCCCCTAGACACTAACTATTGTTTAACATATAGAATAATGTAAAATAAAAGGTACTTACCAATTTTGCAATGTCATTCACATCATCTGTGACTGGATTCCCGCAGGAACTCTGGGATTTGACAAGAGGATGAAGTAGGAGTACTTGAAGACAAAAGCAAGTGATAATCCAAGTCTGTTTTGTAAGAAAAGAAAAAAGAAACAAGAAACAAGAAACCCCAAGTAAGCAATCACCAAACATGAAGTAACAAGAGACATGTAGTAATGCTTTTCATATGTGAAGTCTGCAGGCAACAATACACTTTATCCTTCATGAGGGCATACTCGTACCATTACAGTATCATCTTCATGGCAGGAATCCATGAAAATGCACTTAACTGATCTTTTCTGGAAGCAAATATTAAAGGAAAACCTAGTGCTGTGCCATCAGGTTACTTGCATAGGATCATGCTTAGCTGGGTTTTTGCAAAGTTTACGGGTAACAAGAAAAAGAGACAAACTTTGCAATTTTCTCTATCATCAAAATAAGCTGACTACATACTTGTCATTCACCTGATAGATCTGCATCTCTAATGTGATAAATGATAAGGAACAAAATTATACCAGACTACATCAAGACAAAAGGAGAATGTTCATATCAGAGCCCTTTGAGTACTTAAACTGCAAGCAAACCCACAGCTGGACTCTGCCCAAATACCGACATCTCAAGCAGCAGTGCAGTACATTTTCTCCAAGTGACGTGCTCTGGCCTCTCAGAAGTGCCAGCTTGGCTTTGGCACTACATTCCCCTCCTAAATTCTATTGGAAACAGCAGTGCAATGTACTTACAGAGGCTTGTGAGACTCACACAGAAAAGCAGCAGATAACTAACTGCGATGCACCTGGGTGTCTCCTTGGCTACACTGCCTGAACTTCCTCGCCTTCTGTTGTTCCTTGTGCTTCACTGGTTTCCCACAGAGCCCTGTGCCAAGTTTAAGCTGCAGATCTTTATTTCCAGAATGTTAAAGCACTTGAGTTATGGATAATCAAAAGTTGCCTCGGGTTGTGAAGCTTCTTGTGCCAGCTGACTGAAGCTGTCAGCAAAAGCTGATGATGGTGTACATTTATGGCAAGTATGGAATTTGCCTGTGCAGGCTCCTCAGCCTCCATAAGGGCAGGACTGAGATCAGAATTTGCTTTTGCACAAACCAAGATACAGCTCAGCTCCGTCTGTTCTGTGTGACAGGTAGAGAACTCCTGCCTCCACCCCTGCCTTCATATGCTCTCCAACATTTCAATTTAAGACCAAAGCAAATGAAACAACAGAGACAAAATTCTCTAGGAAAGCAAGAGAAAAATCACAGATTAAAAAGATGAAGTACCATTATAGTAATCTAGAGGGCCTAAGAAAGAATGATAATAAAGATTGCTCAGAAGCTACATAAACTTGACAGAACAGTGCCAGGCACTTTACCTAAAAGAGCTGTTACATGACAAGAGTAATCTCTTTCTTGTATCTTGTAGCTCTTAAATCTTGTATCTATCCTACAAGTAAAACTAGTTATTTGCTTTCTTAGAACACAGCTTCCTGACTCATTTAGGTAAAACCAGTGTGGGCTGTTGGTGGAAAAGACAACCCAGCCTCCTCTCTCTGCCTCTTGCACTGGCACTGATTGTTCAGTCAGCTGCACCAGGCAGACAACTTCCATTTTTGTATTCATGTAGTATTTCTCAGCTTTCTGATCCAACTAACTGAGACAGATAAAATGCTCTGGCAAAGATGGGACAAGCCAGGACTGCTGATTCCAATGGAGCCTGCACTTGCCCTTCCCTAAACTGTACCCTCAGATGCCACAGGACATACAGAAAAAAAACCAAAAAAAATCTGAGCAAAGTGCATTTTCAATATTGAGAATATCCCTTGTTTCAACAAAACTGACATTTAGAAATACTTTAATTTTAATATTTTTTAAAATAATTACTGAGCATAATTACCAGTGTGACGGATTGAGAATAATTAATAGTTCATCTTACAAAATCTCTGTATTTTATGCCATACAAAGCTTTGTAGTTGTATATATATGAACAATTTGAGCTCTGGGGAGATGCAAAGAAGATGCTGCTAGCCTCAGAAAGGACCTTTGAAAGATTCTTGCAGTGTGTAAGAGCTCAAAGCTGTTTAAGAACTGCTTTTAAGTGATCAAGAGAAACATCTCCCTTTCCTATATAAGCTCCAGAATCACAGAGGAAACCAAAGGTGACCAAGTTAACAGACTACCTCCTCATTCACAATTTTTAGAAATAAATTGTTGTAAAAAAGGCAAGGAATTAATGACAACTAGCTCCAAAATGAAATAACTATTCTGCATTCAAGAATAAAAACTGAGTAGTTCAACCTTTGGAGTAAAACAGTGCATTAGCAGTTACACTGGCAGGGACATGTTCACTGTAGATGAAGTTCACACCAGGAACTGGCAATTTCTTTATTGGATTCTTCAGTATTGATTAGTATGTAAAGATGGGATTTGTTCACTGAACTGTGTCATAGTCATATGATGATGTTCAACATAACAGTCTAATAATCAAAAAAGTAACAAAATTCTTTAACTGGAAATAGTTTTTCAGCAGATCAACTCGGTAATATTAATAAACACAGAAGCACACTCCAAATAAAGCTGGAACTTTGATGCACCTTGTCAATTTTTGTTCTTCTGAATACAGAGACAGCCCATACATGAAGCTTAAAATCACTGTACATTTTATAACTATGCAAATCAGTAAGAACATTTTTTCTCCTATGTAAATAATGAGATTTAAAAGCATAGTAATTTTATAATTGCTATTAAAACCAAATGATTTGTAAATTCTGAGATTATTTGAGGTTTTCTTGCTTATTTGCTCCCTGTGTCATCCAACAGGAACTGAAAATCTTCAAAATACTGCTAGTTTCAACATGTCTGTTATCCAAAATCTTTTAATTATTTGCACTTACAAAATATTTATATTACACATGCCTTCAGGCACATTGTATGTAAGGACTGTACAGATCAAAGAGCTGAGCTATTTTTGTGTTATTTACTAATGACCAAACCTGCTGTTTGAGCAAAACTTGAATAGACTGAATTAAATCAAGGACAGAACAAAAGGGAACCTTAAACAATAGCTTTATAAATAGAGATGCCCATTTTATTCTTTACTAAGCATAAATAAAGTTACCTACACAGCACTCATAACAGATTTCCATATTTAATTACCCCTAAGTTAACAAGGGATTTTTCAAAGCTGGCCTCAGAATTTAATCACACATCATCTATTAGCATTAAATTGAAGATATATGGCAGACAGGAGGCAGACCTGTAAACCAAAGGCTTCTTCCTATTTTTGGCTCAAAAATTATTCAGTTGTCTTTAGATTCTGAAATCTCCTAAACACTGAGTATTTAACTTTGTGAAAGGGGAAAAAAAATAATGATTAGACTCAAAAGGATAATTAAAACTAAAGATCTCAAGTATACACATTTGATTATTCTGCACTACTGCTTGCAAGTCATAATCCAGAATTTCAGTAAACAGCATTTTAGAAGCTTAGCTAGTGGTTCAATGTGCTGAAGACTTCCCTTTCAGTTGTAAATCAACATCCTTTTAATTTCTGTTTTTCATTTACGACCTGAAGTGTTGACAAAAGCTGCTGAGTGGTTTAGCATCTCTTTCACAGTATGCTATGAAAGATAATCAGTCATGTTAATGTTCAGTTAATTCCTTAAGTGAAAAGCAGCAAGGGGAATCCCACATTGCTAAGTAAACCAAACTTTGGAAAGTCTGGACATTTCCAAATACCTAGTTTGTCCTGATAACACTTCTAGTCACAAGTAGGGAGAAGTCATTAAAAGAAAAAAAAAAAAGGCAAATAATAAACCCACAAAAAAACAAAGGGAGGGGTAGTAACTACACAAATGAATGGCTTCTCCATTTTGAAATTTCTTGCATTCAAATAATATTAGCCATGGAATTTTTCAGCCCAGTTTCCTGAGCAAATCATCCAATTAACCACATCCAAGCCACAGCTGAAGTAAGTTAGCAGACAATGTGGAACAATATTCTCCCAGGTCAGGCTTCCCAAATTTATTTTTCACTTCTGTTAATGGTGAAGTAGGAACATCTCAATGTCGACCCCTCAGACAGTGTTTGCATGCTGCTTTGCTGAGACACAGCTTGTGAACTTCTGCCACAGACAACACTGGTTGGTCAGTCATGGATAGCTAACTTAATGTTCATACTTATGCCTCAAAAAGCCTTTTGTAAGAAGATTCAGAGAAAATGAAAATAGCAAGAAAAGATATTTCTTGGTTTTGTTTTGTTTTTTTTTTTAACCACAAAGCATGAAGATGCATAAAAACACAGCAATTCTTTCATATGTCTATTTAGTTATTTAGCTGTGATAGAGATTAAATCATTAAAGTCACGAAAGAACTGTCTTTAACCAATTAAGAAACTCACAGCATAGAAAAATATTTAAATGAAAGAAGAGCATTTATACAGAATGTAATCCAATTACCATTTTCATAGTATTCAGTGATATCTTCACACCTGCAAATAGCAGTGCTAACTTTAATACCCCACACGGCTGTGCCTAAATACTGCTTAAATGCTCAATATTGTTCAAACCCCTCAAAAAGTGAGTTAATTGTGGAA
This sequence comes from Rhipidura dahli, assembly GCA_013399225.1. Lineage (NCBI taxonomy): Eukaryota > Metazoa > Chordata > Aves > Passeriformes > Rhipiduridae > Rhipidura > Rhipidura dahli. Next base: position 541,016 of record VXAC01003492.1, read on the forward strand.
ATAGAAGGAACCCATCCACAACCACCTAGTTCTGGAAACAATAAAGTATTTTGGCAAGCACATTTGGAACTGGCAATGCCCCCTGCACACTCTCAAGCACCCAGGTTCAGAGTAGTTGAAGGAAGCACTGGGTTAACTCTGAATAAAGCATAGTTATGTATCAAGTCTAGTGTACCCCTACTGTCCATCCAAACTGGCACCAGTGTCACCAAATGCAACAGCCTACCAACGAGGGTGCTCTCTGAGTGACAGACCTGGGTTATATCTCCTGTAACTGAGGGAATTCCAGCTCACAGGAGTTGGGCTACGCTCCTCTGGTATATCTACCTTGTAACTACCATGGAACCATAGAATCATTTAGGCTGGAAAAGACCTGTAAGATCATCAAGTCCAACCATGAACCCAGCACTGCCAAATCTACCAGTACACCACATCCCCACGTGCCACATCTACCACTGGAGCTGCTTTCCTGTCTATGATGGCTTCCTGGACAAAAGGGGCAAATGAGGGGTACACTTATTCCTGTCCCTTATTTTTCACAACATTTATGCATTTTGCATTGTCAAGCCAATATGTAGGAAGACAGACATTCACTGAACAGGCATCAGAGCACCTATGTGTATCCTTGTCTGACACATGCTCTTCCATCTGGGCACCCCAACTTCTGGGAAGGTCCCCAGTCAACATGTGAGTTTTCTTGAACAACCTTTTGGCAGTCCAAAGAACAAAACGCATAACTCCAGCTCAGTGAGTCACTCTGAAGGGGTGAGACACCTAAAAATCTCTGGATCACGCCCTACATGCTTTGTTATGATTACAAAATCCAGATGCATACTTTTGTAGTGACTGATACCACTCTTCATTTTTTAACAATGTTGTGTAGTAAGGAATATGATGATAAGAGTATCAGAGTGATTTTTCTGGGTTTTGATTTAAACACAGACTATAGCAATACTACTCACTCTTTTTCAGAGTAAGTTTTAGAGGGTTTTGGACACTAAATATTTGAATGTATAGTTAGTTATTTACAAAACACAGAATATTTTCTCCCCGGTTCTGCATAGAATATCTAAAATGCATAATATGAGGGTACTTTAAGGGGTTAAGAGGAAGGAAATTAACAAGTTTGTGCTACAAATATAAGCAGGGAAAGGCGGCCTTGCTACCTGCATTCAAATGCGTTCAACAGGCAACCTGCTTTCACAGCTGTTTGATCTTTTTGTGACAATTCTGTATTTGCCCTTCAGTGATTTTCCCACCCACAGAATCTCTTTCCCCACACCTTTGCATTCTCTTAACCACAGGTGACTCCCAGAATGCCAAATGATAACTGTCAAGAACAGGAGTTTTCATCTAATTGTCCATTTGGTGTCAGAATCTTAAAGTGGCTCTTGTTGGACTCCACCAGCCATGTGTGCAAAAGCAAAGCCAGTTGCTGTACTCAGATGCTTACAGGCCAGCTCCCTTCTAAGGTACACTGTTAATGAACTGGAAATGTATTCAGGTCGATGGATAAAAGGTAGTCCCAGCCCTGATCAGTGTGAATGCAGAACTACTTTTTCTCCAGTATTTTTCTTTTTCAGCTGGAAGGGGAAACCATTCTCTAGTTCTGCCAAGTTATACACATCTATTTTCTGAATCAGACAAATTTAAGATACATAGTCTTAGAGTGCTGAGAAAATGATGAGTCACACCATTCTTTCCCACCATCCAGATCTTGGGAAAACTGGGAAGCTGCTTAGACTATATGCCAATTTCATTTCATACAACCTCAGGCCAATTGCTATTATCCCCTACCCCTTGCAGCTCTTCTCAACAGAACCATCTGGCTGCTCCAGCCAATGAACTACTGCTGTACTTGGTAAAGAGCACCCAAACTCCTGCTGAGTTTGGTTTGTGTGTTTCATTTGAAACCAAGATGAATGTGATAAGCAAGAAGTGCAAATTGATACAAAGTTTGCCTTGCAAATAAATGCAATCCAGGTATTTTGCAATTACATTCAGCAAAAAAGTCTTTTTAATGCGTAAATTAACATATTTATTTTCAATCTCTATAAGGATACCATTGCAAAATATTTAGCTATAATAAAAATATAAGCTCTGGCTCTTTAAAAATGTTATCTGATCCATAATAAATTTTGTCCACTCTTTAATCTCACGTGACAATGAAGGATTCAGGCAGTTTCCATGCATCCTAAATCTGTCCTGGATGACAGCCAGTTTGTTTAGTTCCCAAGTACTGGGAAGTAAAGTTACCAAGAGACAGGTAATTATACACGAATGTTGCCGCTGGAACTTGTGTTAAAAGCGTCTGAATAAATATTTACTGATAATAATCCATCAGGTGGCATTCTAGTTCTGTAAAAGAGACAGGAGATTTAAAGGACAAAAGTGTTTCAGTTGGAAGAAAGGATAAAAATTTTAAAAACTTATATATTTTGAAAGAAATATTCCTATTAAATCAGAATCAGAGTTTATGAGGATCTCCAGAGGTCCTGCATTTAGCAGTCTTTTTAGGACATGTGCACTGGCAAGAGAGATTTTCTTTTCCACTTGTGAAATTCCATAGCAAACAGCCAGGATTGACACTGAAATTTTTCATTTTTCTATCTATAGAGTGATAAAGGCCAATACTTTCTTGTTCTGTTAATGAAGACACTGAGATCCAAATACATGCACATTCAAAATAGAAATAAGCAGAAGACCAGACTTTAGTTGACTCAACAAAACCTCCCACGAACTTCAAAGAGGAAGTTGTGGGGTTTTTTTTCCACTGCTGGGAACTTATGGATCATGAGTTTTCTAGCATAGATCCAAAGGCATTTTTAAATAATTTAAAGGGGAAGGCAATATAAAATACAAGATTATCTTTGCAGGGAGGACAAGCTCCTCACACTGTATGGAGGTGGATGATCTGACTTCCTCAGGGAATGAAAAGACATTCTCTTAGATAAAATATTTAATTAAAAAGATTTTTTCTAAAGATCTCTTTCAGAGGTCCTGCTTGTTTGCCAAGCTCATGCAAAAGAAGTCCACTATATTGAATATTCTTTTGAATTATAATGAAAATATATACAGAGCAATCTTCTTTAATCATGGACTTTCAAGCACCATTAAAGAAAATAAATAAGACTTGTTAAAGATATTCTGTACTGGATCTTTAATTCTTACCATCTGCAACAAATTATATGGTATTTCAATTGGAAGAATTGCTACTCTGGCAAAATAACTTAAATAAAATCATCTAGAAAAGTGAAAATAACAGCTATTTTGATACTTGGCATGCACTAAAACCCATGTACATGATGAAAATGTCCTCCCTTGTGTATCATTTTTAGAATGAAGCAAAACATGTTAGGTGGACTTTTTCATGCATAGAAACTTTGCTAGAAAATAAACTGCATGAAAAATCTTGAAGAGTTTTCAGCTCATGCTTGAGCCTGTGGAAAGCAAACATGAGGGAAAAAAAATATTTTCTTATACAAAATGAAAAGGAGTTTAGGGGCTTTTCTTTTTTTTTTTTTGTTTTTTTTCTTTTTAATCCTTTCATACATTTTGTATAAGCATAGGATGATTTTTGAATATAAATCTCAGAATCACCAACCTGTTTTTTAACCGAAGACAGAAAGACACTGTTGTGTTTTGGAACCCTGATTTTTTTTTCTTTTGGTAACATTCCTGATAGGCACTGCATCTTTGTAGAAATATAAATCCAGAACTAATTTCTCTCACCTGCTTGATATGAGACCTCATAATTAATTGCTGAACACAGACTGAAACTAGGTGCCAGTACAGTCAAGACTGTTTCATCCACCTACCTTAACTGTATTACATTTTTAGAATTACAAGCTTAGCTGTGATTAAAGAACACTGTTTGTAGCTCTTGGATATGCCAACACCAGTATAAGCTTTGACAGTGCTGATGGATGACAGCTTTGCACACCAGTAGTGTACTAGATACTGTAAGACTATTCATTTCCTGACTTTTTATAGCTGCTGTCTACATTAGTAGTCTACAAGAACACTCAGGATAAGGTGAGGAAATAGAGGTTGCCTTAATGGTATTGTTTGCATCATGATGCAGATCATAGGATCCAGCACCAGCAGTTTTCTTGGTCCCTCTCTCATTGTGAAGGTCTCATGACCAACATCAGACAAATGTGGTCCTCTGCAGTCCATCCAGAAAGGCTTTGGCCTTATCTGCAACTAAAGGCAAATGGTATCAGTAACCTGAATTCCAAGATACAGGGATAGGTCTAACCAGCCCTCCATGGGCATTTAGAAGCTTGGTATTCCTGAAGCATAAATATCCTCAGTCTTTTTATCTGTCCCACACCACAGCAGGTACCAATTTTCAAAGTCACTATGGGCTTCAGGTACCTGGGATGGATAGGGTCCATACAACATGTTGTTATACGTCACTCCTTTGATAAGATAGCTTACATTTTTAATATGACTGGGTAAAACCAAATAGAAAGAGTGGAGTAAAGTGGGAGTGAAGGGAATAATCACAGAACCATTTAGGTTGGAAAAGACCTCCAAGATCAAGTCCAACTGTAAACTGAGCATTGCCACTACTAAACCATGTCTCTAAGCATCACTTCTACACATCTTTAAAATATCTCCAGGGCTGATGACAACCACTTCCTTGGGCAGCCTGTGCCAGTGCTTGGCCACCATTTTGGGTGAAGAAATTTTTCCTAATGTCCAGTCTAAACTTTACATGGCACAACATGAGGCCATTTCCTCTTATTCTATTGTTTGTTACTTTGGAGAAGAGATAAATTTTTGCCTGGCTACAAATTCCTTCCAGGTGACTGCAGAGTGATAAGGTCTCTCCTGAGCTTCTTTTTCTCCAGGCTACAGAGCTCCCCAGCTCCCTTAGCTGTTTCTGTTGAGACTTGTGCTCCAGGCCCTTCACCAGCTCTGTTGCCCTTCTCTGGACATGCTCCAGCATCCCAGAGCCTTTCTAGTAGTGAGCTGTTCAGAACTGAACAGAGGATCTGAGGAGAATCTTGGGAAATTATTCCACATCTTCACTGTTCTGATGGTTAAAAAGCTTGAGCTGTTCAGTGTAAGCGTACTGACAGTGGTTTATATCAATGCATTCTCATGGCAATGCTGCTCCTTGGCATGTATATTTATACCCCCCTCTTTCTGGTTGTCTTCATGTACTTATTAAGATCAATCCTACCATTTGAGTTTTTGCTACGCATAATTAAAAAGTCCATTTGACTTTTTTATGGCTTCATGACAAAAAAGCAACATAAAACCCCCACCAAGCCTCATGGAAAATAAACAAAATTTTCTCTCTTACCTCCTCGAAGATTACAAATTTTATTTATTTGCTTTCTGCTGTACTTTAGTGTCACAGACTCTCCTCTCCATAAAATGTAAATAAAGGATTGCCCTAACTCTTACTAAGTGTTGCAACGACTGCTGCAATGGGTGCAGTATCCAACCAGGTGGTTGCTTCTGAAGCAAAGAAAAGCAAACCAACACTAAGTCACGCAACCTTTAAATGGGATCCTTCATAATTACTCAGAGCAGTTTCTCCTATTGATAAGTAACTGCTGACATAAAGAGTATTCCATGTTTACTTTTCACAAAAGCTGGCTTCTTTGGATATATTCCAGGCAGCAGCACCTGCATCAACTCAAAAAGGTTCGAAACAGGAAATAAAAAGTTTTCACTTTGATCGCTCAAAACCCCAGCTGAGAACTTTTCAAATTATGATGTAACGTGTATGTTGGTGAGGAAAGTGATTTTGTATTTTGAAGAGTGTTGTGGTTTAACCCCAGATGGCAACTAAGCACCAGCACTAACACAGCTGCTCATTCACTCTTCCTCCCCAGTGGGATGTGGGAGAGAATCGGAAGAGTAAAAGTGAGAAAAAACATAGGTTGAGATCAGGACAGTTTAATGGGACATAAAAAGAAGTAAACAAAAAGGGTAACAATAGCAACAAAGTAATCAGAATATTACAAAACTAGCGATGCACAATGCAATTGCTTGCCACCTACTGACTGGCCAGGTCCCAAGCAGCAGCAGCCCTCAGCCACCTTTCCCCCCAGTATATATGGTGAGCATGATGCCATATGTTATGGAATATCCCTCTGGCCAGTTTGGGTCACTTGTCCTCACCATGTCCCCTCCCAGCTACTTGTGCCTCTCCAACTTCTCACTGGCAGAGCATGAGAAGTTGAGAAGTCCTTGACTTAGGGCAAGCTCAGTATATGTTTTAGCAACATCTGAAAACACCAGCACGTCATCAGCATTATTCTCATACTAAATCCAAAACACAACACTATACCAGCTATTAGTAAGAAAATTAAGTCTACCCCAGCTGAAACCAGGGCAAAGAGATTTAAAAAATAAAACAACAAACCAGTCAGATAGTTAGCCAGGCCTGTGGTGAAAGTTTTCAACACCAGCTACAACACTGATGAAAGAAGGTCATTCTGCTCTACAGCTGCATTAAATCTTGGATCTTTTGGGATATAAATAAGAGATATTTCAGCTTTCCTTCTATCACCAGTAGTGACACCTAAAATTTTGAACATAAGTAATAAAAACTTATTACTCATCCTTTCACAATTCAAAAGATACTTTTATAAGCATTACTCTAAACCGAAATGATTACCTTGTGGCATGTATCAAGGATGAAAAGTATTTTGAACACACTGATCTCCTGTAGGATGAGAGTCCCATTACAAAACTCAGCTGCAGAAATGGGGCAAGTTATGGTCTTCCATTGTGAAGTCTGACTTTCTGACCCTCACTATTTTCCATTTCAGTGCAAAATTTACTACATCCCACATAATGTCTATTAATGATGTGTCATTCATGATTTAGAAACATAGCTTTACAGATTGAATGCTATATTTTACAAGCATCTTGTACACTGTGCTAAGTCAACAGAAAACAATGTATGTGCTGTAAGAGATGAAATGAGGAAAATTCAACAAAACAGTACCTTGTTTGTTAGAAACAGTTTGAAATTTAAAATAAATACATAACCCTTTCCACGTCATGGTCTGTCTGTTTTGAACAAAACATGTTGTTAGGCAATGAAGTCAGCTTCTGGCCCCAAAAACAGCTCCTGTGGACATTTCAACAATTATCTACAGTCAGTTTTTTACAAAAATTGCAAAAGGTTTTGCTAAGATACATTGTCAGGGGAAAAGACTGAAAGCAGCTACAGGCAAGCTGCTTAAGAGTCAGCATACTGAAAAACCAAAAATGTGAAAAATGAAACCTGCATGTCCTGGCCTTGGTGCTAACATTTCATCTTCCTTCATCAAGACATACAAGAAAACCCCTGAGGACTTTCAATATGTTGAATATAATTGTCACAACAAAAATTCTGTTCTTTGTACACAGTGTTCCTTGTTACAGTAGTTACCTGACCATTAGCTAGCATAATGTCTGTCAAGGTATTTCCCTGGGAAATGTGTAAGTATAAAATTTACCATTTGAAAACTTGGAGCCCATGATTCCATATTTGTCAGTAACAAATAAAGTTTCAATGAGCCCATCATAAAAACACTGTTAGGCTTCCAATCCCCCTAAAACTATTTAAAACTATACATTTCCAAGGTTTCACTAATCTTGAATTTGTTCTTCTTATCAGTGAACATGAGAAGCTGTACATACTAGAAATGCTCCAAGAAATGTTTGTGAGAATCCTTCAAGTTTATCTCAGCTGTTTTCAAATAACACAGAGTAAAACGAAATCAGATTTAAAACACACACAAAACCCCACAGCTTTTTCCAGATCCTGATTTCAATTCAGTTCCCTCATAACTCTCAGACAACATTTTATTTCCTACATAATTTGATTTGCATGTCTTCCTATACATACTCAAAACCAAAGTGAACCATTTAGCTTTAAGGTAATGATCTGTAAAAGGATACATTACATTTACACTGTTATCAGAATATAAGCACAGTAAGAAAGGATCTATATTTTTTTGTGAAAGGAATATTTCTCCAAAGTGATAGACCAACAAATGAGATTATTCTCGAATGCCTCAAAGCATGTGAGACTGCAGACAAATCAGGTAAGAGGCACATCAAATTAGAAACTAATCTTCAAAACATTTAAGTGTGCTTGCAGGACAACGTAAGCACTGGGCAGCCAATAAGCCATTTACCTCAGCAAGCTGGAATTACGAACACATTATGCCATGTCTTAAAGTAATTACATTAGTATATTGGTTACAAAAAATCAACTATACTTTTTTCAGGTTTTTGATTTAAACATTTTCATATGTCAAAAATACTGTAGTTGTTATTAACTGCAAATTTTTACCATAGAAAATGAGCATAAATTCCTTTTTCAAGATGTACTAAAATGCATCATGCCATTGTAAAATTCAAAACTTCTTTCTGAAATTATTTTACTGAGACATATGTTTTGTGGTATTTTTAAGACTGCAAATTGTCAGAATGGCCATTTTAGGAATTTCAACCCATGTGTAAGGTTTTTCCAGGAAAATATAAGTTTAAGGTGGAAAAAATGGGATGGGACTGATCAAAATGCTTCCTTTAACACAAAAAATCCAGCAACAGTATTACTGCATCAGAAACTCAAGCATATTTTTAATTCCTGTGCATCCCTAAAAGGGGACACACACTTCTAAGTGCTTTGTCCTGCAAATACTGAAGTGCTGTACAAGAGTATCTCTCAGGGATGGTGCATGGAAACTCCACTAGTTTTCAACGGCTAGAGCTATGCAACAACTTTAAATAAAATTTTGAGTTCTCACAACTGATAGTCACATGCTAAAGGAACGATCTCTCAGTATAAACATCTCGGCTGTCATTACTTTCACATGTAATTGAAGTTCCACTACAATATATCTTAAAGTGTTTTCCTTTCCTCTAAGCTGAATTGTTACAGATGGTAATTTTGGCAGATGGCTGTATATGAAACTGAGTTTATAATTAGGCCAAATCTGACTTGTACAATTAAGGCAATGAAGATTTGGAATATAAGAAGTGTCAGATCAATACATGATTGGTCTGGTGCTCCGCAAAAACTGAAGAAACCTGATCATTCACATTTACAGAATACATTGCCTATAAGAAAATTTCTTCTGAATTGCATTAATTAGACGATAAGAAACCTTTCATGCACATAGTGTAAACTTAAGTAACCATGGTGCTTTACCTACTTAAGTGTATAATCCCTTTTTCTTCAGTTGAGGCTAATGAGATGGTCTGAAGCCATCTAACAGCTCCGTGCTGCTGAGAGAGGGCTTTCAGCATCTCCTCTGCAGCTTCCCTCCCTCTGACATTCACTCGACCCCTAAGCAAGCCAGTAAATTCAAAGACAGTGACTAGCCAATTCAGCTCCGAGACAAAAAGAAATCCCTGAGGAATGGGCAGAGGAGGAGATGAGATGGGCAAGGATGGGAAGACTAGGACTACCCCTTTCTGGAAGTGACCTCTTGGGCTCACTCTAACATACATCAAGCTGCATTTCAAGCCAAATTATATCTGGTGTCAAAGATCTTTCCAGACCGGTAATTTTGTGTTAAAGTAGCATTGCCTGTTTTAGCCTCTTCTGTTAAATATTTGTTTGTTCTTGTACCAAGAAAGGATCAGTAATGTCCAGCAACCATTCTCCCCACTACTTCCTGCATATCATTCAGTAGTTTCTTGCTATCAACTTTCAGTCCCTCTTCATATACAAATTGTTCCCTTATAATGGTTTTGCCTAGTTTAGGATCCCTATTTAAGCTATGCCCTTTTTCTCAACGGGAAACACACAACTTTTTTTCAGGATGGTTGATGATCACTATCATAAATGCACTCACCTTTCAAATTTCTCTTTCTGCTCCTACTACATACCAATATGCTGGCTGACTTGTTCTACTGTGAGCACAACATAGCACATCCATTTTCCTGACCAAGCATTTCTACAAGAAGATAAATAAGAGCTTGTGAGTAGCTTTGAGAAGTAATTGAAACTGATTTTATCAATGCAGTTACAATTAGTTCAAAACATTTCTTCCAAAATGCATCCCCCCTTGCTCTTCAACACAAACTCCACTTGCCATCATGCCATCTGTTCTCCCATCTCCTCTAAACCTTTACAAAGTTCCTCAGAATCTCTTTTAGTTTCAATTAACCTGAGTAATTTATGTAGCTTGCACATGTTGTCATCAATCTGTGAACCCTATTACCAGATTGAACTATATGAGGTTACTGACAATTAGAGAACATTACCTTTTATCTTTTTGCCATGTTACAAATTAATGATTTGTTTCTACACTTTGCTTTCTGTCCTAAACATTTTTTTTCCTCCAACTGTTATGATAAGGGAGATACACTGTGGGGCTGCTTAGGTTTTTTCTTAGATCTTTATTTTTTAAGAATCTAAATAAGTGAATTCCATTCTTTCTCCTTATTCATCCATTTTGAAACACAAATGTTTTTAGTGCATTGAATGCATTTCTTTTACAGGAACTGGGTTTTTCTATTCCTTTCATTGAACTCTATTAATACAGATTTCCCATCTGCCTTCTACCAAGCGAATTAAATACAGCAAGATCTGCTAGCAATGCAACAATAGAGGCAGGCTGGTAAGAAGAATTCTTTTCAACTTTGGACATATTCATTAATTCTAAAGACAAGAATTAAGAGTGAATGTGTTAGGAGTTACTATATATTTAAGAAAATGAAAAGACCACCAAGTTCACCTAAATCTATGAAGTTATAATCAACTTGTCTCCACTGTAAAATTAACCCAACTTACAATTTATATCCTGCCCTGAACTTTACATCTGTTCACACAAACTGTACTTTTAATATCCTGGTGGTTTGTGGGTGGCTTCAGGGGTTTTTTTGGTGGGTTTTGTTCGTTTGGTTTTGGTTGGGATTTGTATAGACTAACAACTACAAACTCCCTCCAAGTGTTTCTGGTATTCCAGCATTTCCCCACAATTCTCCTATGTGTGCAGGAAGAACAAGCACATCATATATATCATATATATGTGATATATACCAACATGCAAGTGCTCTCAGCTCACAGCAAAGAGACACAGGCTATATCCCAGCTAACGTCATCATCACAGAACTGTGACCACAGAATTAATATAAATGTCATTCACATGCTGTCTCAATGTTTTTGTTTGAGTTATGCTAACTAGAGAGAGCTGTAAATATCTAATCTTAAACCTGAAGCTCCACTTGTGGCTTGTCTTAAAAAAAAACCACAGAAATTGTGGGGTAAACATTCCAAAAAGAAGTTAAGTCACTCAGTTTACAGTTCGGTATGACTGTGGAAATGCACATATAACTGAACAAAAAAAATGCACATGTAATGGACAAAAAAAAACCTGAGGAAATAAAGCTCCCTAAATCTGTACAGTTTTTAAGAAATATAAATGCCTATTAGATATACTCTTATAAAACATAGATATACCCTATAAAACATACTCTTACACCAGTTACACAGTATTATGAATTTAGTTAAATAACTGATACAAAATATTACGTATCCTCACAGCATCTGCAACAGTACAACAGAGCACACCACTTTGAAAAAACAGCTATTTTACCTTACTTTTACTGACAATTTTCACAGGGGTTACTCATTAAAAAATTTAATTTTAAATTGTGTGTAGCAGGATACAGAGCTTTACACTTGGTCAAAAGTATTCATGTGAATTAGAAAGAATGGCAGCTCTCAGTGGTGAAATTATCCTTCCAACAGCATCCTTGTTACAGATGTGCTGATAGAGAAACTCATACAAATATTAACACAATATAATATGATTTATTGGATTATTTTTGCATGCAGTTCTCAAATGTTTCCTAGGATCATTCTTATTAAAGAAGACACATTAATTTGCCTGGCATATTATGAAATTTCTTTGGCTTCCATAATTAATCTCACAGAAAATATAACCCACTGTTGAGAAGATGAGTGGAAATCCCCACAGAGCATATACTTTTCAATGTCTACACTCTAAAATTCCACTAAGACTAGTTATGCATTTTAATAATTGATACAATTTTTTAGCAAGTTTACTTGAGTGACACTTGTCAATTTTTACAGGAAAAAAAATCTTCCCAGTTTTATAGGAATTGTGCCATTTACTTTGAAATAAGCAATGGAGTATGTAGGTTAAGAGGACGACTCCATCAGACTGAATAAAGCCAAAAAGACCATAATTGTTTGACAAATAGCACTTTGAACAGGTACTAATTCAACAGTAACTGAAATAATGTTCTTGGATGCAATGGACTTGTTTCAATAGAAATAAACCAGATTTTAGTAGGCTAAAAGCAGATTAACTTCACATATGTCTCAGGCCATTTGTAAATGTCAACAACATTCTGTTTCAGTGGGATATGACCAAGAGTACTGTAGAGAACCTGACCATTACTGGCAAATGTTTATCTGATCCTTAAAACCTGCATGTGAAAAGAGATTTTTTTTAAATGCACTGAGAAGAAAGAGAAGATAGCAATTCAGTTATTTAAAGAACATATTAGACCAGAACTTTTTAAATGTAAAATAAAAGCACCAAATCAGGCATTTCTGACTTGGTTAGGTAACAAAGCTGAGAGGGAAAACAATAGCAATTACTTCTAAAATGATTTCCTTTGGTCTTAATAAGTACTTGACCATTAAAATTAAAAAAAAAAAAAAAAAACACTAAAAAAAAACCCCACCCAAAACCAGCAACAAAAAAACCCCCAAGAATTTTCCTAATATATTAAGAAAATTACTGACTTTACAGAGAAAAAAGTTATTGTCAGTTCCAGAAATGGCAGACCAGTATTTCAGAGGGCTCTTCCTAACTGCAGTAATAGCTTGCAAGCGTCATAATACAAAAAATCTAATATATTTCAAGAACAATGGATTCATTCTAATCCTGGCCAAAGAGACACTTTGTTTCTACAGATGATAAAAAATACAGCAACAGCACCTTATGCAGAAGACTAATATTTGAAGTGAGCCCCAAAAGGTAATGGGAAGTAAAAATGCCATAAAAAATGTAGAGAACATTCACTGGAGATGAAGCTTAAGCTGTAAGGGAGCAAACAAGATGCTGACAGGCACACCTTTAGGATTGTGGATACCAGAAGTGATGAAATTCTATTGTCAGAGGTGAGAACACTGACTTAAACACAGCAGAAGCCAGGAAAGGTGCACAAAGAAATGAAGGCAGTTTTCTGTCTTAAGGGGAAGAGCAGAGACACTTGCAGGATAACCAGTCATTTTCAGATGTGGCCTTTAGATATGATGATAGGAAAAAAAAAACAAAAGAAAATGGATAGAGTATTATGAACACCATCTGACTTGAGATTAGAGTCAATTTTTAAAAATAGCAAGATTTTAACTGATTTTAGTAGCCTGAAACACTGCCTAGTGTTACACTATTAATGGAACAAACACTAAAGAAATATATCTAAACAGTTTGGAACAGACTACAATTATGGGCAGAATTTTTAGAGAGTGCATGGCAAATCTAGGGCACATTCTTTGCCAGGGATTATAATACAGAAGATCAAAGCACCTTCAGTGACAGTATTTAAATTCACAGTTTATAAGAGGTTTGCATTTCCTAGAAAATAAAGCAATGCCCATCAGAGTCATTTAAACTGGTGTCAAATACAGCTCTGGTAGTTTTTGCTGTTAGAATAGAAATGCAATCCACACATTGCTGAACCACAGTAACTTGAAAAAGACACCAATTATGAATACTGGAGATATATTTTCCCCTCCTTTTCAAAATAACCACCAAAAAGCTCTGTTTATTCAGGAACATGTTTCTTAATCTAAACGAAAGAGGGTGCCAAGCAGTGTTATACAAGCTTCCTAAATTCATTTGGCTGACTAATGTTCCTATTCCTGCATGCTTCAAAGTAGTAAAAGAAAAACAAATCTCAGGAAGAACTGACATTCAGATCTGTATCAGTTTAAATACCTGATGCATAATGTTGTCTGCTTGCTATTTAATGCAAGAGACAAATTTTGCTGAGTTCACTTAATTATGAGCAAATGGAGGGTGGAAATTAGAGGGTTGGAACTTCGGACTTTTTTATAATAGACTATTAGCATGTTTAAATTTCAACCTCCCTAAATTTCTAAGTACTTCTTTTCATTTAGTGAATTATTTTGCATATATACAGCATATTATTAATTTAAATGTATCATGCCTGATTCCTTAGTGTCTTAATCTAGTTAGGCCACAAAAGCCAGCACCTTGATATCATACTCCCATTTTATACAATTATGAAATCTCTATAAAGATACAGGAATCTTTTTGGACTGACATGAAATGGAGGAATAAACTTTACTACACACTTTAAAGCCTCCACATTTACAGGCACTTTAAAACATTAAACATTATATTATATATTATTTTATATCAATATTATATATTGATATAATATTTAAAGTTTAAATATATGAACTTTTTTTAAATGAACTTTTTATAACAGTGTATTACACCACATTTTCAGTATGTGCTGTATACATACCATCAAGTTCATTCTTTTGTCCTGGAACAACTCTTATAAAAAGAGTTGCTGTATGCTTTGCACAGAGTTCATTTTCTGTTTTAAACAGAGATAGATTGCCAGGACATGCACAACTTAGTTTTACAGTCTGACTTATACTGCCAGAATAACTTTTTTCCAAAAGTAATTAAAGGTCATGTGTTACTAAACAGACCGAAGAATCCATCCAGCAATGATGTATCACGCTGCAAACATAAAAGGAAGACATACCTTGGTCTGCTGCTACCAGGCAAGCACAAGCTAATGAGGAAAGTTACAAAACAGTGTAATTCATTTAGGAGGAAAGACACTGGAAGGTTATCAGTAAAAGTCATCCTGAGTACATCCAGTAGAGAGATTCCAGCCATAGCAAATTCAGAATCTAGGTCCACAATAAATACACCACATACACTTAACATATCTCTAAAGCCGTATTTTAGGGTGCTTCCTAAAACTTCTCAAAGTATATCTAAAGAGATAACAAAGCTAATTGGACTAAATTCATCCTTGGCCTTAACTGCCAGTGATGGCCCTGGAGCTGATGGTAACAGAACAAATGAAAGGCAGAAGGCCTGCTAAATAAGACACGGGATAAGGGTTTATTGTCACTAAGGCAGTTAAGGTGATTGAAGCCAGGATCAGTCACATGGGATTGGCCAAGCTACAAGAACAGATACAACAGACTGATATTTTCAGACTCTGACTGGAAAATGCTTAAGTCTTTCTGAATGAAGGTTCAGAGGGTGGCATGATTCACAATCTGTGAATTTGGACTTGTGGTCTGAAATACAGTCTCCCCTACATTCTTAGTTCATGTGTAAGCCACCCTCAAGATTGAACAAATAAACCTCCAAAAGAACAGCTTCAACAAGATAAACTAGATAGTCAGAACCCTCCCAGAGACATAAGATGCTACCCAAGAAAATAAGTTAGCGTGTGTCTCTCTCACTCCAGTGAGTATGCTCACTTAAACTATTCTAGATTAGCTTTTCAGACTGGATTGAATCAAAGTTGTTCACAGCCCACCACCTGGCCCAACTCCAAGGCTGCCAGGACTCAACACTGTTCTCTGACTTGCCAACTCTGCTGCCCAAAACCAGTGAGAAGCCAGTGAAGGTAGAAGAGGACTGAGATACCCAGCTGGACTCCAAGAAATGCTTCACTGGAACATTAACAAATACATGTGAATGACTGTTATACAGGTGCCAAATCACGGGTGGGAGAAAGGGTGGCTCTTGTGGCTTGGGCCACAAGGATCTTGAGGGTCCTGAACTTGATCTCCATTAAGTAGGTTTTGCAGCAAAAGTGAAGAAAAAAAAAAGTACTGCAATCCCTGAATGCTTTAAGTGTTCTTTAGCAGCAGTGAAAGCTTAGGGCTGGGAGGTAAGTGAAAAGTGACCTTTCAGAAGACCTGCTGGAGAGATCCTTCCAGGAGCATTGACTACTGTGAATCAGTGGTCAGCTATTGGCCCTGCAACAGAGGAGCCTGCACTCAGTCCCCCAAGCCTGCACCACATGGTCACACTTTTACTGTTGCTTCAAGAGGTGATGAAATAGCTGGAAGCTAAGGATTTACCTCCCCACGTTGTAAACAATGTGCTCCAAAGTACGGCTGCAAAGCAGTGAGAACAACAAGGGACCTCTTCAGGAAATACCTGTAATGATATCTGAGACCTGATGCTATTTTCACCTTGCACCCAAAATTAGGTCTGCTCCACACAGCAACAATAATAGCAAAATACGCATAGAGCAGAAAATTCCTAATGAGATTTAAAATCATAACTGCATCCATCTACCTTGTATAATTTAAACATGGTTTAAACAGAAACAGCAACCAATCATTCACCCAGTGGTTATTAGATAACTGTAGGATATTAGATGACAATTTATTTCCTATACTAGTATGATCCAAAGTGTTCATTAATCTCAGCTCCTAAACAGCCTTTTATTCAGACATACAGCAGAATTAATGTCTTCATTAGCATACTATCAATGACCTCTGATAGTATATATGCTACTAGCTTTAATAAAATAAAATACTTAACACCGTTTCTGTTTTCTCATATTTTCACTCACACACTAACAGATGTCTGATACTATTTACATTTGTTAATAGGTAAAACCATCAGCAAAGAAATCTGTATTCCATGGACTCCCTGCAGCCAGTTATTTCAGCATTGGTAATATTTACGAAGTCAGTTTTGCAGGTTTACATATGAGTGGGCAGGCAATGCAAACACGGGCCAAGCAGCAAAATTAAAGAGAAGCGCTACCCCTTGCCACTCACCTTACATTTGTCCATCTCCTTTTCCCACAAACACACGGAGGAAAACACAACCACCAAAAAAACAAGCGGTTTTACAGTGTGTTTAAAAGGCTGACTAATCTCAGGTTTGGCACACCAAAGACCAGGGCGAGAACAAGCACTTTCGTTTTCATGTCAGCTCCCACAACACTCAAATGGAATTGCGTAGGGAGATTTTTCCTTCCTTGCTTCTAATAAATGGGTGTTGTGTTTACATACTGCATGCTGAGCATTGCCCATCCGAAGCCAAGGGCTGTGTCTTGCCAGCTCTTAACTTTCATACAATATGGCGATTACATGAGCCAGCATACCATTAAATCACACAACAAAACTTGGAGAATGGCACTGTCAGCTGGCAGAACTGCACCTGAAGGACTGACATGCACTGCATAAAGGGACAAACTAGATTTCAGTGCAACGGCAGAACTGGGTCAGGAGAAGACTGGGTTACTGGCCTCACTTTAAACTACAAAGCTAAATGCCAAATAGTTCACAGAGATAAAAACTTGCAGGCACATAATAAAAGCAGGTGAAGAAAAAAAATAAATTAAAAGATCATTAAACATGCCTTACAAAATGCTCCCCCACCCTTGAGTTTTTAAGGTCATCTGCTGTTTATTCTTCATACGACTCTTTATTCCAGGATGTTCTTTCCAGCTGCAGTACTTGCAAACTGGCTTCCCTTGAGCAGAGTCAAAACCACGGGAACAGAGACGACCTTAGTCCATTGCTTAACGTGAACAGCACAGCATCTTTCTGGCTCCAGCAAATTCTCTTTTTCTATTTAATGAGCAGCAGATCTATACCTGCCATGAGCTCCAAATGTCTTCCAATTCATACTGTTCATTTTTTTGCAGAATGAGCAAGAAAAACTGATGATCAGAAGTCACTATTTCCCCTAAAAGGAAGCTCACACCAAGGTATCAGGTATCTGATTTGCATTTCTAATTCAGCCTGCTGATATGAGACTGGAACTGCCAATTTGAGTACTAATTCTTATTCTAGGTACTGGTCCACAATAATTTCTACAGAGGCCACTTTAGTGACACAAACATACAGACAGAACAACCTGAGACAGTAACTTAACAGCCAACAATAATGCACACGTTCAGACGTAGAAAGCTGCGCTGAGTTCTAATTCTCAGATTTTACTCTCTATTGGAGATTTTAATTGCTAATACTGAGGTTTCAACACTGAGGTTTTTAAGAGGATGTGCATCTAACTCACTGCAGGAGATCAAGTGCCTGAATCATGTATCTGTGATACCTTATCAGCCTTCAGAGCTACCCCACAGGTGACCCCTCTTTGCAACATATTTCTTAGTAACTTAATCCTATTTAGATTGTCTTCAAATCACACAAGGAACAAGCAAATCAGAAAACTGCTACATGTTTTTGAAAGATCATTTCACATTGGCATCACTCACCCTGTTTTATTCCAATTGTAGGAGGCTGTCCAGGCATCAGAGACATTTTATTTGTTGTAATATTAGCATGCAAAAGGACATAAACTCACTTCTGATAATAGTTTTAATTACTAAGCATATAAGCCTACAAATCTTCTCATCCAAGTAATCCTTCAATAAGATTAATTCATGGAAATAGCCCCATTGGAGAAGGATTTGTATGACTGAACCCTAAATGCTTAATCACATTTTTAAAGAAATCATGACTTTAAAAAAAAAAAAAAATCCAGGTGTTGGTATGTTTCAAACAGGGGGGGTTATATATCCATCAAACCACAGAGTTTCATAAACATCACTTCTAGGACTGACACTGTTGGGGAATGTGTTTCTGCAGCTCCTGTGGTTTCTCAGGTTAAGAATGATTTAAAGAAACGGACCAGCTTGCTCACATTGAGTCTAGTGTTCAGCACGACTCTTTTCTTTCAGCACTTTCCTTGTACTGATGTATGACTCAGCTACTCCTTCAGCTGCACTAGTTATATATTATCACGGTGCAACATTACCTCAAAGATCAAAATCCCCAATTTATTTTAGACAATATCAAGGCATTACCAAGTGTTTGCAAGGCTCAGTGAGTTTGCAGTTCTTAATTTCTGAACTATGTCTATTGCAGAATATTTTATTATAGGAAATATTAACTTCTTTCATAAGTTTCCAATCTTGTTCTTTACACTAGGACAGTTACCAGTCTAGAAGATGACAGAAGTAGCCACAGGAGAGCATATAGATTAAGATTTACTTTAATGTGTCGAGTGCCCCCATGTGCTTAAGTCCTCCCTCTTGAACCCACTTCACTTAATCTCTCTCTTTGCACAGGGTCTTCATGGGTTTAATGGCAAGTCTTCTTGAAGTATCTCCTGCTCTGATCCCCTTGGAATGACTAATGGTTTGGTATCGCATTTGTTTGCTACTCCTTAAAATATAGGAAACAACCCTTTGGAGAACTCGGAGTCTGTCACTGCCTCCAAAAAGCAGGAAGCATAACTGCTTGAAAGCTGACAGATGCTTCACCACCATGACAAGAAGCTGTTCCACAGGCTACAGCTTGCGAGCCCCTGAGTCAAGCCATATGGTCCTGAATGCCAAGACTGCCTGTCTTTCCCAGTTTATTGGGAGAGAGGGATTGTTCCTGCTTTGCTCTGAATTTGCAAAAGCACTCTGTTGATTTTTATAAGTTTACAGTTCAAGTGTAATAAAATGCTCGACTGCTTCCACTCATAAATCCTCATTCGTTTGCTGAATATTTTTCCTTCACAAAGGTAAGAGCCCTTCTTGTATGCTTCCATGGGTTAGGATAACATCTTGTGACATTTTTGCTACCCATTCCAATATTAAATGAATGCATACAACCAAGCACACATAAACATGGCTCTCAGACTTTAAGAGACCATTTACAATTAATAATCCATTCAGCACATATAAAAAATTGTGTATACAGGGTCTGAAACAACATCTTTGAGGTATAAGGCATCTATAGTAATCTAATGGGAATAACAGCAACGGATAAACATTTCTAGAATTCGGAGCTGATAATTTAAGATAAAACCCTGGTGTATTTCAGTATCACAAAAATAAGGTCTCCAAGTTTTAAGTTCTTAAACAGGGGTATATTGTCCAGTACTTTGGTCAGGTGAAATTTAAATATTTCAGAAAGTATTTATAATTCCTGTCATCTCTCAAAAAATTATTTAACTAATCACAATACTTCAGTAAGGTCTTTTAATTTTTTTTTTTTTTAAGTATACTTCATGTCTTTCCCAATAAATGTATCCTGAAGTGTCTTCAGGCTACTGGTGTGTAGATGACCCAGCAATAGCTAAGAAACAGACGAAGGCAAAAAGCGTCTTGCTTCTAACCCAGAAATGAAGAGGGAGGCAAAAGCCCCCAGCGCAGAGGCAGCGGTGTGCGTGTCCATGCATTGTTCTCTCCCGGAGCAGTCGTGGCTCTCGCTGAGGTCTGCCAGGACAGAGGGTATCGGCACCTTGCGAAGTCCAGCCTAAAACTTTCTCCCTTTTAGAGCTTCCTCGAGCCGCTTCTTGTTACAATTTTCTACTCATGTCTGTCCCTTTGCTTCCTTCTAAACAACGCACAGCATAGCGACTGCAATCCCTACAGAACCTGCAGAAATAATGGCAGGGGCTCCCGCAGCGGCACTGAGCGGCACTTCCCGGCGGGATGCAGGAGAACGAAGGGCGGAATGTCGGGGTTCCCACAGCACCCGCCCGGCGCCGCACGCTGGAGCGCCGTGCGGGGAGACACCGGGAACCGCAGCCACAGCACTGCTTTCCCCGATTACTTCATGTTCTCACACTCGTCAGGGTAACACAGACAACTGATTTATTATGGCAATTTTTCCCAGTGCCTTCCGAGATCTCTCGAGGCTCGGCCGCCGGTCCGGCCGCCTGCTGCAACTTTTCCACGGGCAGCGGAACGCCGAGGGCAAGACCGGGCGGTGATCTTTTTGTCCCACTCACCTCGCTCCCCCAAACCGCTCCCCGGCGGCAACGGCTCCCATCCCATCGCGTACCCGCCACCCCTCGGACAGCCCGGGAGCCGCCGCCCCTGCGGACACGCACTCCCCGCCCGATGTCTGCCCCAGCCCGCGCCCCGCTCCCCGCCCGTGGTCCCGGTCCCGCTCCGCCGGGGAGCCGCGGGGCAGCCCCGCCCGCGGGCAGGTGGGTGCCCCCCGCCGCCGCCGCCCGGCCGCACTCACTTGTGCCTTCTTCATAAGGAACGGCAGCGCTGCAGTCCAGCCCAGCCGGCCGTGTGCCAACTCCCTTCAGCGGCA